>JAPYYS010000225.1:0-353925 GCA_030522525.1 Campopleginae sp. 14b
TTTTCTCTTCTCTTTTCTTTTTTTTTTTTTTTTTTTTTTTTTCATTTTCCTAAATCTTGGCTATTCATTTTAATTCGAAGCTCTCGAGTGTCAACAACCATGGATTTCGTACGAATGCAAGGGGAAAAATTCTACAACCTTGTACTAGATCATCGCGACAAGCTTGTCAGAAATTTGTCTCGATATTTATGGAGCGAAGGAAGGTACCATCGTAAACAATGGTGTCGAGAATTTTTATTTTATGATATTTCTCTATGTGAAACCTCAGAGGTCGGGAAAGTGGTGCACGAAGTACTTTCGAGGCTGAATTCTCGATAAGAATTGAACTGTACTGAAGAATGCAAAATCTTCGGAAAAGCGCATAGAACTTTTGCTCCTCGTAGTGAAACTTCTTGAAGCTTCGATTATTCTTTTTCCTTGGATGAAATCTTTTTGTTTTCCCAACAAAATCTGATAGTCGTGGAAAGCATAAAGTATATACTAGAGTGGCAACATGTTTGGCCACTAAATCGAATAGCTCGTAACAGATGGAATATGAGCAAGCCATTGTAGATTATGTGCGGTTTATATTTCAGTTAATAAAATAAGAGAAAGGTGCTCGTGCACAAATCGAGAATCAAGCATACACCCAAAGGTATCAGATAAAACAAGCATCGTTAAGGAGTTATCGCAAATGCTCCTGAGCATTATACGCTTGGTGTAATAATATCCTATGACCTCGAGGAACTCATAACCCTTCTCAGCCGTACGTCCATCCCTCGGTGGCACTCTCGTCAAGCTCAAGCACCTATATTCTAACCTATATATAAATGTAACTACCTACACGTGAAAATATAATCTACAGGGTGTTGGAAATTTCAAGAAACGAAAGTTCTCAGACTGGCCCTCGTGCTAATCCGACTCTGAGGGTTTCGTGAGAGTGAGCAGTGTCGCGAACGAAAAAACAAAACAAAAACTAGAAATTAAAAATTACGTTTTCGTATCGTCGCAAAGAATTTTCTTAAGGCGAAAAAATATTGAATCCATGTTCGCGTCGTCGGGAGGAGGAAAGCTCGTATTTCGGAGGTTTTTTGTTGATCATTACGTAGTCAGGCCTATGGGTAGATAATCGGAGTTGAGGTTAGGACACCCTGTACCTATATATATGACGATATCTGATGCGTTTGCGAAATTTAACTGAACCAACGAGCCGTTACGAGATTCGAGTCCACGAGAATATAACGTTCGAGAGGAGCAGGCCAATTGCAATATCACCACATATGTATGTATAATATAAACGATATATATGCTTTGAAGTAAACTGTATGGGCATAATATCGTGGATGTATAAGCCACGAGATGGCATATAGCATGATCGGGAACATTGCATATTGCCCTCTGGTCCATACTAGTGCTTTCTATCTCGCTTCTACCTTTCCCCCCCCCCCCCCTCACTCTCTCTCTCCCTCTCTCTCTTTTCGTTTCTGCGTACTGCAAATACACATGTGACCTCTCTGTGCTCGCTCAGATACAGAATCGCCCGAAGGATAAAAATAATACGAACGATATTATTCCACTAATATTGAACCTCCAACACGTTTGCACCAAACATTTTTATTTTGTGTTATTTCCTCTGTGGAACTTGTCGAAATAATAAAACGGGGTGTTTCGCGGAACATTGACAGAATTTTTTATCAGGGCCTTCTTTGTTTTATTGTTTTTGGGACTTTTATTGTTATTTATTAAGATAATAGTTCCGGTACTGAAAGATTTTCAAACAGTTTCAGAGTTATTCCGTAAAATGTGAATTTTTTGCGGTAAAAACGTGCGGAAGACTCTGCTGCAGACTTCGATTGGCAATATCTGGAGTGCGGCGATCCTTGTGAAATCTTGCACGTAGTTCGATAATGGCGTTCTGGGAGTTGTCGCAAAATTTGAAGAAAATTCTGCAGAAAAATGCTTCGAGGAGACTTTCACCTTAAGATTTCTTAGATAAACATTGAATAAAATGTTGTTGTTTTTTTCGCTTTCTGAGTCGTGGATACTTTTGTGCTTCAACTTTTCCATAAATTTGAGAAAATTCTGGCGATATACACGACGTGCCAAAATTATGAGAACGAGGCTGAGAGGAAACGACAGGAAAACAAGACACAAAAAGTGTTCGAGCGGAAGTGGTGACTGAAGAACTCGATAAATGTCAGAAAAAAAAAAAAAGCAGAACGATGGGCATGGAGATGGGGTTGTTTCTTGATGGCTGTCGTACACCAGAGTTAAAGTTGTATTATAAAATCTATGGTTATGTCTAAGAGATGGGAAAGACAGAAGGGCGGAGAAGGGAGGAGAAGAGTGCGGAAAAAGTGAGAGGAGGATGGAAAAAATGTTTCGTCTCCGACGCGGGATGAAAAACTTGAACTGAATTTTTTTGGTAGAGCTTTGGAGCGTCGATTCGCGCCTCGTCGACTTGACTGACTGGCCAGCCTGTTTCAAATCTTCCGTGAAAAGCTCCGAGAGCCTCTTTCAGAGTGAGGAACAGAGAGAAAAGGAGGTTTTCCTCGATGCCTCTCTTTCTCTTTCCATCACTAAACCTGTCCCCTTTCGATTTCTCCATTTTCTTCCTCTCCACTTATTCAAATACGCGCAACGGTGCTCGACTGTTCGTCTTCATCTCGAGCCGCATCGCTACCGACGCGATTCAAAGTGGCAAATGGCAGGAATATGCACATACCCTCACGTACGATGGTGATTCAAAATTTTTGAAACAGAATACGAGGCAACCGCGGAGGAGCTTTATTTGTCCTCCGCCGCATTCCATACCGCCAGACCAAATTTTCATTTTCCCGATTGCTCTGCTGTCATTCGTCTGGGGGCTAGAAAAACTCGCGTCCCATTTTTGTTTCAATTTTCATATCCCGGCCGATGCTTCATGAATAAATTATGCAACGAGCACGTCGATTTTTTTATCGAATCGATTTACTGTTGCTCCGCAGTTGTGGCTCGAGCGTTTTTCATCCAATGCGAATGGAACGGGAGCCGGAAATTGTTGAGGAATAATATAATGAGCGACAGTGATCCGAACAGTGACAATCTTACGAAAAATACTGGCCGGGCGTCGAAATAGATTCAGCCCATAGGAGACCCATTTAAACTTTAATTAGCAGTTAATAAATTTTCGAAAAGCTCAAGCTGACACAAAATGAAGCCTCAGGTATTTCTTGCTCTGTCCAATATCGTGGACTATGGTTCTTTAGAAGAGAACGACGAAGGAGAATAGAATAGCGAGGGAGAGAGAGAGAGAGAGAGAGAGAGAGAGAGAGAGAGAGAGAGAGAGAGAGAGAGAGAGAGAGAGAGAGAGAGAGCACAAAAATACCGGAGCATTGTGATGCTAATGCACGTGCGTACGAATTCAAAATGACCCGGTCTGAAAGCTTCGGAACGTCGCTTAACTGACAAATTAATTAATGCCACGAGCCAAGAGTACATTTTTACTTTTTTCCTATTACCGATTGTTTGGCAATTTTCCAGGACAAATGAGAGAAGAGTCGATGAGATGTGATACTTCTGGCTTGTAAAACAGATCGCGTTGAAGGCACGAAGAAATTTTAATTGATAGGCCTCTCAAGGGACGACGTTTCGCGTTGCATTTCTTAATTGTAAAAAAGAGTGATCGAGTGAGAGTTAAATATCGCCAAAGACTTGCTGCTCAATGAAAAATTTTCCGAAAACAGTCAAGTCGGCATTTGCAGAAAATGATTTTTCAATATTTTGTTAATTCGGAACGACATGATGTGACATCTGAGAGGGAAACAGTCACTTTTAAGATACATTCGGATCAACGGACGTTTAACCAAAGAGACGCGATTGACGACGAAAAACCCTGATGAAAATTCGACGAAACTAATGGCGACGAGAGTGTAAAACATCTTCCGGTTATATATACATAAAATAAATATATATCCACGTGTGCATGTAAATTTCGTAGACCAGCTGTTTCTGTAGCGAAGTATACGATCCGACTTGACTGCTTAAGAAGAGGGAGGGGGAAGGAGAAATAGAGGAAAGTAGGAAAGGATAGATGAGTGGGTGGCTGATGGTACGCCTTGGGCCTCGACGCATAATTGGAACGCGAGCACGAAATTCCTCAGTTTTAGACGTTACGACAGGTCATGTCGCCGAGTGATTTCCCCTCTCGCGGTAAAAATATTTTTTTCGTTCGACGTTCTTTCTTTCCGTTACTCATCAGCACGCAAACTGGGCTGACACCAAATTCCCTAGATATTCGATACAAAGATACATTTTCAAGTCCCAAAAATATACTTCGAGTTCATATTTTTTCAGATTCGAAATTTTGCGAAAAAAAAAACATGCTCCAAGCCTCGGGATCGTCGGGTCATTACTACGTCCTATCAATCATTAAAAAATACGTGAAGATTTGCTTTCTTTGTGTGTGTGTTTTTTTTAAAAAAGTCAAGTTTCGCAACGCTGTGGCCGGAGGGCTCCAGTTTTTTTTTTCCATAAATCTCGATCCTAAATCTCCTCCTTATTTCATCACTTTCAATAATTTCATTATAAAAATGTAATAAAAGTTAAGCTTCGCTGTAAATCATTATCCTTTTTTCTTCCTGGCAGGACGACATTCGAAAGTTTAAACTTGCGTTAAAACGTTGACTACCGAGTACATTTTGCATAATGGGCCGAGAGCAGGAGAGAGAGAGAGAGAGAGAGAGGAGCAGAAGCAAATTTGTGTATATTGGAAAAAGGAGATGGATGAGAACGTGTTGGGTGAGCGATGTGTGCGTCTCGTGTGGATTCTTGGTTGTTATTCAACGGATGGAGGGTCCGAGGCGACCTAGCATCTGGTTGAAACTTGGGGAATCCAAAATTACACATTCAACCTATTGGAGCACGTTAACTCTCTGAGGTATAACAACAGAGGCGAGATAATTGTCATTGATGTTGGTTGAAACGTATTACGTGGATAAATGACCGTTAAAATTTAATAAACAACGAGAAGAGGTCGTGACCTCTTTATAAATCCATTAGACATGTATGCATCGAAATGAAATATTGAGCGAAGAATAGATGCACAATTTATTCGATCGTTTGATTCAACAACTAAAAATAGTGCTCCAACTGTTTGGCAAAAAAAGAAAAAATCGAGGACTTAAAATCGAAGGATTCGTTATCGACCATTGAGAAGAAAAATAAATGATATCTATTGTCGATAACGTTCTTGAATAAATCATGCACGAATAATGTCAGAGTCCAGAGCCCAAAATAATAGTTTGAGCGTGAAGTCGCTGGCAGATAGTAATTTGTGATGAGATTGTCTGTTGTGGACGTGTTATTGCTAGACAATCAAAATGCAATTTGGCATTGAGGTGCTTTTTTTTAATGAGCGATGACGAAAAAACTGCACATTGTGGATAAAGTTTTGTATATTTCGTCAACGATTTCGGTCAATGGGATAAATAATCGATCTGATTATTCACTGCAACTGGGCAGAGTTCCGTAATAGCGTATATGAATAATAAATCGGTCGTTATAGCAAAGAAGCAAAAGCGATTTTTAAAAATTCACGTTACAACGTCATTGAAGAACTAATGATAAAGATAAATATGTGTGTGGGTGTGTGTTTGTTTAATGAGAAGAAATTTGCAGGAGAAAACTTACTCAGGACCGGTGTCGTGTAGTCCCAGCTCTCTGCGTCGTTCTTGTAGACGTTCAGCTTCGTGGGCTATAACACGAAAAGAGGGGAAAGAAAAAATAATATAATTTTTCCAAACTCCATGTATCAGCAGGTTTATAGGCTAATATCGTTTGTCTTTTTGTTTTTTTTGCTTTTTTCTCTGGTACAAGATAAATATAGGAGTATTCGAGAGAGCCTCAAGTTATATTAGAGGATGGAGAAATGTTTTTTCACCCATTTTTCTTTGGCTGCTTAAATGAAAAAAGAAAAAGAGGCGTGGGACGAAATCGAATAACACGAGCGTATAAAGTACAAGATGAAAAAGCTCGTTTTTTTGTGCAAAAGACTCGAAAATACGTACGAGGGTGAGAAATATAAAGATTTTCGTGGCAACAATTTTTCGGGGAGACAGGCATCTCGTGGAATTTTATACTCGTGTATACAAGTTGCGTTTGAAAACTTTTATCTTCTGTCGTGGCGTCTACTTCGCGCAAGATTTTATCCTCCAAGGAATAAATTGTCAACGCGACAAATCCAAGACGAAACGTATGTTGCTTAGATCCGTTGGATAAATGTCCAAATAAACACTAAATTACGAGACGAAGCAATCGAAGCATTTTTCACAGAAACCAACAAAAATTGGGTTCAACGTTTTCTCCTTCAATTCCACTGACAAATTTACCCCGAACGATACAATCCCGAAAGGAGATGAAACGAGAAGGAAGAAAACTGAACAACAAAAAAAAACTCGTAAACGACTCGTATTTGTGTCTACAAAGCCTCAAGAATTTTTGTTAAACTTAATTAAACTCAGGAACTCGAGAAAAAATAAGATAAGCACGTATGAGCTTTTCTTTTATTGCACGCGACACCGGAAGTCTAATTGGCCCCAGAGGACTCCTTAAATTGTGCTCATCGTGATCTAGATCCCCGGGCTATTCTATCACACACTCCACATATTAACAAGATTAACAAATTCATGTAAAAAATTAATTTCAAGCCATCAGACTTGTGGAAGAGTAAAAAAAAAAAACCATTTTCGGTTCCGGAGCGAAAAATTTTAATTAAGAAATTCAATAACTTCCTAAAAGTCGTGCATAACTGAACATTTTTCCTTGACGACCCAGACGAATGTAAAAATATAAAATTTGCTAGGACAATGTTGCAAAAAGAGGAAAGAAAAAAGGAACTAAAAATGGAAAAGCTTGTTTCTATTTTCATTCAATATAACTTTTCGAGATAGGGCGATAAAAATGAGGGGAAAAAAAAGAGTGAAAAGTGCAGCAAACATGCGAAGAGAAAAGGGAAGGGGAGAAGGAGGATGAGAGAGGAAAAGAGGGAGCGTATGAGATAAGAAATAAAGTCGTGTATAGAAGGCTCGAGGCATGAGGGAAGACCCTGAAGTTTAAATCTTTTTGCCGTTGCTGTCGAAACGGGTGCAAAGCGTCACGGGGGCAGGGCAAACAGAGATCACGAGGTTGGGCTCGTCTCTTGGGTAGCCAGAGGCTCTAACATAGGGACGCACACAAATATATACGGTGTAATGTCGAGGATTAATATATAAGCTATAGAAGCTCGTATCCATATGTCACCTTGCTGGCCATCCAACCTGACGATAATGCACTTTGAACCCTGTGAAGCATCTCTCAATTACTATGTAACCGAAGCTCGAGAAACAGACCAACTGTAAGTGAGACACGAATGGACAAATAATTCTCCGGAGACTCATGCTTCGCCATCGCAACTAAGTTACGATATGGCTACACTCCAACATTCGACATAATATCCATACAATCACCAATTTTCCATACATCCATCTTTCTATGACAAATATCCACCTTTTCATGAAATATAACTCAAACTCTTTTTTTCCTTTCTCTCTTTTTAAGGAGGTTGGCTAAATACGATAATATGATAAGAATTTATTAAAATTTGATGATAATATTCTATAGCATCAAATACGATGACACAATTTTTTTGTCCTATTTTTCGTCTACATAGTTGTCGAACAATTGGAGTTTAAAATATGCAATAAATGTACCCATATATATATATATATATATATATATATATCTGAATCCTATGCCTGTGTATGCGAACTCGAGTGTTCAATAACTCGAAAACTATGGAGATAAAAAATGTTGAAAAATTTGTAAATTCATATTTGATAGTAAAGACTCACCAAATTTAAAAAAATTCTGATCTATTCGACCTTTCCTATGCGTTTAACAAGACAACATTGTTGTGTGTAGACACCCTCCTTCATAATGATGTCAAAGTCAATATTATTCTAGGCGTGGATGATAAAAAGTTATTGTAAAAATGTTGAAGCCAGTTTTTCATGGGAAAAAAAATAAAAACGATCTTTTACATAAATGATCGTGTTGGAAAAAGTGGAAGCGTTTGTTTCGGACGTATGTATTTTGTCTTCTTGAACGAGATGTTTGTTTGCATCTGTTTTCAATGTCGAAGAGCGAGGGTTGAACGGAGAAGTATAAAGGAGAAGAGTCGGTGAATCGTACGAGTATAACGGCTTATGGGTCGTTAGCAGGTGTTTAGTAGCTCGTAAATATTTCGGAAGCGAGGGCGAGAGCGGCCTGAGGGAGGAGAGAGAGAGAGAGGCAGCAACGTTGGTGGTATTCGTTCGCTCGTCAAGAAGCAGCGACGCAGACAAATCTGGAGCTTTTGACGGAAGAAACCACGAGAAAGAGAAAGAGAGAGAGAGAGAGAGAGAGATAGAGCGAATCGTCGAGCATCAGAAATCAACGGAGTTGAAGGTTGCATTATCCGTGGAGTAGCAATGCTCGTGGTCGGCTGGAGGGAAAGCCACTTTGAAATTCCTCCTCTGTACGTTTTGGCATACTTTGACACGTCATTGCCCTCCCCCTTATCTCCAGTTTTCGCCCATCTCTCACTCCGATAATTCTCCATCATGATTTCGTTACGGAAATATTCTCGCGCACAATGACAGCCGAGAATTTCGTAGTTGTAAACTAATATTGATGCTCGACGTTTCATTTCGAAAATCGTGAGCCGCCGGAATGCGGAAAGGCGTTGTCGAAAATGATTGGATTCGTGCAATCCCGTAATGCACGATGCGATTGTTTAATTATTATTATAAAAACCACGAGGTTTACGTGGTTGGAGCTTCAGTGAGTCGGGAGGAAAGAATCACCCGCGTCAAACGTCGAGGAAGAGAAAAAGAAGAAAATAAGTAAAGGGGAAGAGATAGAGTTCACAAATAGTACGATTCGGCGAAATGTCACGAGGCCCGCTCCGGCCAACGGAGTAAAAAAGCTTCGATAAACGGTCAGGGCGTAGCTCGACAACTTTCCGATCAAATTTTTTTTCCTTTTCGACAGAGTTTCTTTGGGTTAAACGATCGAGGTGAGAAATCGGAAGGTGTCAGTGATTTTCCGTGTTGGTGGCGTTGTCCGTGACAAACGCTGATCGCATTTACGCCCGAAAATCGTATACATTCGAGAGGAGAACTGGAGAAAATGGTTAGAGAAGCTCTCCTGGCCAATTAGATTAATCGAAAAGGATAAGGGGTCGGAGAAAGGGGAGGAGAATGGCTGGGGTGTGTTTTGGAGTCTCTCGCGTTGTAGATACTCGCTACAAGGAGCACACAATCTGAGACAATGCATCGGAGGGGTGTGCTCCGGATGAGGATGAAAGAAAAAAAAACGAAGCGGAAAGAAAAGAAAGCGGAGTGTGACGAAGAAGAGGAAAAACAAGGCGAAATGCTGCTTCTCAAATTGGTCAGATTCTCTAGAGCAAGACAAGTGCAACGTTTTTCTCGGTCCATACTGGCGTGAAAGAGTCTGAAAGCGACGAGGGGGTTGAGAGGAGAAGAGCAAAAGAGACACGAGGTGTTGGAGAAATTTTTGGCCAAGTTCCAGTCCCCTCGTCCGGTTGGTCAAAGTTCTTCTCCTCTACAGAGTCACTTCCGCGTGTACAAACGTGTAGAGATGTTTGCTAGTGAGAAAAAGCGCAAGAGACTGTGAAAGAAAGAGACGAAGAGAGGAAACTCTTTTAACGTCTTGACAGTAGAGAGGAAAGGCCAATACACGCGTGAGCTTTGAGTATCTTACGCGAGAAATGCCTGCTGATGGTTTTGCGAGGTGTCGACGAAAATCGTTCGATGGATTTGGGTCAGACCGATGAGGAAGAAAAAGAACGAAAGGAGGATCGAGCGAGAGAGAGGGAGAGAGAGAGAGAGAGAGAGAGAGAGAGAAGAACTAAACGCTTCGTGTTTCCATGCGATGAAAATAGCGCGAAACGTCGATGAGGTCCTCCCAATATTCTTCTCTCTCTCTCTCGCTCGCCTCGTTTCTCTTTGGCCTATTGTCACCACCTCGAAATATCTTCGTTAAGGCCGATTCATCGAGGCAGGAAGAGCAAAGGTCCGAGCGAGGGAAAACCGCACCGAAACTGCACGTCGAAGGGTACGGAACGAGGCTTTCGCTAATACAGTAATAGTAATGTGTTTCGAAAACCGATCAAGACCCCTCGAGTTTGCTGACGAAGTTTAATGTCCCCGACTTTTGCGCATTTGACCGGATGCCCTCGAATGCTCTTGTGTACAAGCGGAAGTAGAGCTACGTGCTGGGAACGCGGAAGAGAAACGAACCTCACGACACAAAGCGCGACAGGTCGCCGAAACATGTTCGAACACTGTCGACCGTTTATCCTTTGGTAAAAATATTTTCTTCGTCAGTTTGTTCCGGAGGGGGAGGCCCAACGAAAGCGCTCGAGTATTTACGGCGACGAGTAACGATGAATTCGTCGTTAGTTTAATTATAAAAATGAAGCAACGAAGCAAAGGGTTGCAACATTTTCGGATTTGCTGTTTTCACTCTCCTACAATCTCGTTAATCTTTTATAATTAAAGGCTAATTGGATGGAGATGGTTATAAAATAGTGAGCCGCGAAATAAATGGTGCGCAAGGAAAATTTGGTTCTAGAGGCTCCCTTAAACTTGTCCAACAAATGACTACACGAAAAAGAGTGTGTGAGAGAAAGGAAGCAAGGAGGAGACTACACGTCGCGACAAATTGGAAGATGAATATTTAAGATAAAGTAGGAAAAAGGAGGGACGACCACTTGCATATAGAAAGTGGAGAAAGTGAGAGAGCGAGCGAGAGAGAGAGAGAGAGAAAACATGTATAAAATTCTTGTGTCGTAAGCGCCAAGGGAAGTTGGGTGGTCGAGGGAGGATGAGAGATGTCGAGAGGAGGCATAAATATCCCGAATTAATAGAAGCCGAGCTTTTGTCGACCTCTTACCTTCTCCAACGATCGTATCAAAATTCGCCCCTCCCTCTTCTCACTACAAAATAAATCCGGTTAAATATACATATACACATGTGTCTGTAAATACACTAGTAATCGGACATATCTAAACGAGTGTTGAAACCTATAATATACTTTTACGTTGAGAAGGAAAACTGGCGCGATGCTCTCGATGATGCATCCGGCCCTCCGCGTTTTATACGAGAGTTCACCAACGTGCAAACCCCTTTTCTGTCACATCAACGTCACGTTTCTCAAATACTCGGGTTATATTCGTCACGTTGTACCAAACCTCTCTCTCTCTCTCTCTCTCTCTCTCTCTCTCTCTCTCTCTCTCTTGCTCGCTCTTTCCTTGTTTCACTCGTATATATACAAGTCGATCGTATTATTGTATAAATATGTGTACACACCAATGTAGATATGTATGTAGTAAGTAAGCCATTTGCTCGGTGTCTGGAGGAGTTTGCCGCTGGTTATTTGATGCTTATATGCATGTTGGTCGCATACAAGATTGGCCAACCGCGTGCACGCGCGTTTACCCTCGTCCGCTCATTCGTGTACTCCGAAACGAGCCTCGAGAATAAGAGTGCAATATCGCTGAGAAGAGTACACACAAATTCGAGTATATTAGAGAGAAGGCAGCTTTAAAGCCTAATACATTAGTATGTATTAATATATATATAAATATATATATAAATGTGTTGTAGATCAAATGGGAACGCCCTCTCATGACGTACTATAAATACCAGACTCGACAGATCTCCTGAGACGAATATCCCAGTTTAGTATATAAAAGCTTTAGATTCGCGTACGAATTTTAATAAGTATGTACGTTTTGGCATTCATATTTGTTTTTTTTTCTTCAAAAAACTTGCTTCAAGTTGTTCCAGTCGCTATTTTCAATGGAACCTTCTCGTTGAATTTTCAACTCGCTAGACTGCCAATTATATTTTTATTTTTTCTTCATTTTTCTTTTAAGTCTCTTTACCTCTTTCATACCTAATCTCGAGAACAAGATCTTCTTTTCATAGCGTCGTGCTTGTGGTCACGTGATTTTAAGAGCGCGTAGAGGAGCATGAGTGTTAAATGTTGGCATAACTCTTTCTCTCATTCTCTGGGAACTCGTGCGACTATTTCGGAAATATGGCTAACCCGGAACGGGCGTGTGAGACAGCAGAAAGAGAGCTTGCAACATTGATGAAATTCCTCTCATTTCATTCTCGCTTGTACGGATTGCCACAACGTTTTCGCCCAGAGATGAAAATCTCTCGAATGCACTCACTAAGCTCTCCTTTCAGGCATTGTCAAACACGCATTCATTATAAAGTCCCTCAATTCTCCCGCTTCCTACCCCCCCTCCCTTCCTCTCTTTTTCATAGACAACTTCTCGCTCCATCACTTTCTCGTTCTGTTTACAGATCACGTACCTTCTCCTCGTCTACTCGTCGATCAGCCTCGCCTAATTAGACTGCTTGAATTTTATTCAAAGCTCGTTTAACGAGCTGCCGATTAGACTAACGTTATTCGATAATAAATCATTCCGTTTGCACTCATTTTATTTTATTTTCCTATTATTGATAGAATTCCGAAAGTGTCGAAATGCTGAAAAAAAAACTGAAAAGAAGCTTCTTTGGTACGAAAATCACGATAGGGACGTTTGCATCGTTGGAAAAAAAAAAGAAAAATTCATTTTTTCATCATTATTTTAATAAGGAATCCACTTTTTCCATTTTGTTCAGTAAGTTCAGCTTTCGAGTAGCAAAAAAGTCTGTCCCACTATTTTTTGACAAATACTTTCCCATAAATATCGCACTCTGCTTAAAAAATCATGAGTTTGCGAATGAATTTCGCGAGACGCCGATAAAAAACAATGATCGAATTTGGACTCACATTTTGACCTTTTTCCAACAGGGAAAACGCACAACATTGTCCGATTTATAATACAGAAGCAATCGCTTCAACAGAGACAACAGTATTTTATGAATAAAAGGTGAAGGTCGCGAGGTCTCGAGAGAATTTTCGTATATCCCAGAGCCTCCATAAACAAAACTTTTTATTTATTGTCATTGAAAAGATATTCTTAGATTCTTGAAAACCTTTATTCGTAGCTATTTTTAGTCCAACGTGATTTCCTCAAATACTCGGGAAATTTGATCGTTCCATAAATCCTAATTAGTTTTAAAAATAAATTTAAAAAAAAGTTGGAAAGTTATAAAACGATGTTCAGGGGCGGATTCTAAGTTCGTTGTACGGGTTTGACGAGAACTATTTTCGATGCAATGTGGTCTTGAGGATAACGAGGAACAAGGAGAGGACTGAATGTCTCGGTGCGAACAACGCATCAAATTTGAAAGCTTAATTTTCGTGGTTGTTTAACGATCATTGCGGAGAGTCTTTGGGAGAAAGCTAAGAGAAAGGAGGCAGGGAGGGGGGGGGGGGGGAGAGGGAAAGAACAAGAGGGAAAGAGAGAAATGTGATGATTGACGACGTCTGTGGGACGTCGTCGCAAAGTCCGAGCTCGCATATTAGAACCTCGTCTCTCTCTCCTCGCGTTGTCCGCTTGTGCATTCCTCCTTTTACACTTCTCTCCGTTCTTCGGCCATGAATTACTTGGCCAGCCAGGGCAAAGAGTCCAATGCTGAACTAAACGAACTGTTGGCATTACCAAAAGCTTTCTCTCGAATTACGTCGATTCTCCGTCCACAGTTCGACAACAAACCTTTCCTCTTGTCCAAATAAATCACAAGAATTTTCATTGCCGTATCTTTGTATGACCAACTGCCCACAGTTGAGCTTACATCACTTGTTTTTATTTTTCTTCAACGATCCATGACTCAGTAGGTACTTGTGCTCGCTCGTCAATCGAGAGATCTTTAAATATTTTACAAACTGGTACCCAAGATCTCTTAAGAGAGGTAATAATCAATATATTTCTAATTCAAGCAGAGCGTAGAAAATCAAAATCTCCAAGTTGACAAAAAAACCCACAGTTTTTCTCCAAGGTTTGTTTTTTTTTTGTTTTTGCTGGATTCTGGATTGAGATTTCTCAGGTTGTGGAGTTTGATTCGTCAAGAATGCAAAAGTCATAATTAGCTGACTCACGAAATAATTTATTGGATTTCGATCAATTCGGAAGGACGTCAGGTCGACATGTGTGCAGCATGATAAATAAAAAAATAGCCTATCGTGTGAAGAAAACGTCCGAAGAAGCAAAAAAAAAGGAGGTTGTGAGATTATTAGATCGAGATTAACGAGAAGGCCTTATATATAGATCTGGCAGAATAACGATGACGAGGTTTGAGCCAAGGCACACACGGAAACGCTCTGTCTTTCGTTATCGACAAGCTATTACAAAGCCATCACTCGATGTATACACATACACAAGGAATTATATGTATATATATACATCGTGTATCGTTATATATTTATGGGGGATGGAGGAGAGCGTTAGAGAGAGGAGAAGAGAAGCGAAATGACTAGTAAAACGTTAACCAGCAGTACACCCTTGAAACGTGAAATCATCGACTATTTTTGGAAGGGCAAGGAGAAAAGACGGCTCGACTAATGGACCCTGTGGTGGCCCACCATCTAACGTACACATTATCAGACATATATCGAAGAAGCATCACCCAGTATTTGAGACGAGCCATCAGCCAAGAATTCAGTCATGGAACGTTTGTGTCAATACAGAGAGAAAAAAAAACGGATGAAAGAGAATGAGAGAAATGTTTTTACTGTGTAAACCAGGAAGTTTTGAGTCTGTGATGTTCCATTAGACAAATGAAGAGCAACGTTTTTTTTTTCTTGGACAAAATTTCGAGTAATTCGGCGATTTCTCATTTCTTCAAGAAACCGCTCGTTTTCTTTACGCTGGATTTTTGAATTCATCAATTTTATTCATTGAATTAATAAAATTCTTATTTAAATGAAAAATTTTCGAGGTGGGAATTTTTATAATTTTCTCGGAGGAACGAGAGTATGAAAATGAGTTGAAACGAGATACAATGATTTTTCTCTGATTTCTTCGCTCGTCTATTCACTTGCCAAATGAAATTGAACGTGAAGTGTGTTGCAGTCAAATAAATCCTTTGTTACGGGGATCATTAATCGTTGGCACGGATTTAAATTCGTTGCTTCGTTACGATACGAGACATTTAGAGGCGTGACATTTTTTTATTTTTCATTTTTTACAATTGTATTTTTTTTCTGTGAGTGAGTGTGTGTGTGTGT
This sequence comes from Campopleginae sp. 14b, assembly GCA_030522525.1. NCBI lineage: Eukaryota > Metazoa > Arthropoda > Insecta > Hymenoptera > Ichneumonidae > Campopleginae sp. 14b. Next base: position 15,190 of record JAPYYS010000225.1, read on the forward strand.
GTGTGTTTTTTTCCTTTGATACGGGAAACACGGGAGTAAAGGACTCGATCATAAATCCTCGAGCCGCCTCATGTTCTCTGACGAATTTCTTCGCGCGTTAAGAAGAGCAATTAATCTATAAACGTCTTGGCATTAGCCGTTAAAACCGGACAGAGTTATGGTAACAAGTGGAGGCTTGCACGAAAACCAAAATTTCCGTCGCGTTATGTCTGGGCGCGGTGACCGCCCGGGGAAATAAGAAAGCCTCTCAACTGCGATTAATCAATCGTCTCCGATCCAACGAGCCTCCGCTTTCCGATATTCCTTGCCAAGATTCAACCCCAACGTCGAACCAAGATTCACCGAGCCCGCTCGAGACCAACGTTATAAACGATCTTTTCGAAATAACGACTCTACCCAGTTCTTGTACACGCTGCCACCTTAATACGAATTTTGCCGACCAAGCGATTCTTCCTCGTGCGAAAAATAAAAAATGTCGCCCCAGACTCGTTCGGCCATATAATAAACGTCATTTTTCAATGTCTCCTATAATTATTCTTTCAATATTAAAATTATCGATGAAAAATCAGGACTAGCAATTTCAGGAAATAAATTTTTTTCAATTACCAAAAAATTGAAAGTCAAAGAATTTTCGAGTCTTCAATTTTCCCTCCTGGAGGTACGAATTGTTCATTAAGAATTAAGGAGGCAGCGTTGATTGAGTTGTCGAAAGTTAAATTGATGCTGAATAATGAAGCTTTTTTTGTTTTCTCCATGTATCGAACTCAGATTCGAGAGGTTTGAGAGACTCGCGTGCAATGAGAGATTGGAACGTAAAGGTTAAGCAAAAGTTTTGTTTTTCCCGTGAACACGGAAGTGGTATTTGATTCAGATTCGAGAGGCGCTAACCCAAACCTTTCTCCTATTTCGCTCGGTCTCTTTCTCTTGCAAAGGTTACGTGACCAGGTTGTGAGACGATTTCTCTACAATGGCCTAGTACATTCAGGCGGAGAGAATAAAAAAAGCTGTTGCGTTTTCTTTTTGTTTCTCATCGAAAATTCCAATATCACTTGAGAGTTGGCAGCGGCTCTCGGGGTTTGCACTGATGTAATTGGAGGAATACCCATGAGGCATTACAAGTTACACCTCGGAGTTGGAGTGACCAAGAGAGAATAACTTAACAAAAAGAAATGTGTAGTGTGTGGTCGTATGGAAAAGAGGATTCGGAGCACCCAGGAGAACAAACAAATTTGCAAAAAGGAGAAATAAAAGAAAAAGAGCGAAGCGGCAGGTGCTATTATTACGAATAACCGCGAGCAATTCAGATACAGATCGTTAAGTAGTCACGGTCGAAGCAACGCGTAACAAACCGAAAGAGCTCGAGTCTATCCGCCGCAAATTATCGACGCGTTAAATTCAACCAACGCGCGTTCTTCTTTCTCTTCCTCGTCTATCGCACGCTTGCTCAACATCGTGGTTTACCGAGGAGCGTGCACTAAACTCGAGTATCACTGCTTTTAATTGTTCGGAAAAGAAGTAAATCAACAAAAAAGAACAGCAAGTTTCTACTTTTCTTTTTTCCCCATTATTTTAACCAAGAGAATGCTTTTTTTTTTTTTTTATAACACGAGACCGTAACAAGATAAAAACTTACGCAGTGTGAAAATAACAATCGCGTGAAAACCTCGTCGGAGTTAAGGGTTCAAACACGACCGCTGCTTTTTAATCGCATTATTTACTTCTTTTTCTTTGTTTACAGGTTATTTCATTATTATTCTTCGTTTTTTTTGTATCTCGGGCTCTCAAGATACTTGATAATAATGGAAAGTCGAGCTCGATGAATATTCAAAAGAAACGTTTTATAGCTTGAAAAGTTGTCATGTACGAATGTCCAAAGACTGGAGCCCAAGTGGCAGATATTCTGTGAGCTCGAATCTGAGGTCCAAGTGAAAACTTGCGATATCTTGATATGTTTAGGAGAGTGTTAATAAAGTTTGGAGTTAAGCTCGGTGTGGTTACAGTTCAGAGGGAGAAAGTGAGCCGCGGCATTTCATCTCATTCGTAATTAATCGTTAAATCCGAATGAATCTGTAAGTTTTGGAGAAACTTGGAAGACTTGGGTGTTTCGGGAATAAGTATTTGACGTGAGAATTCGATATAATTTGGTCTCTAGTTCGTTCCAATTTTGGGGGTGCTTTCCTATGAGACTGCTATTCCTACTATACTCTTACGGTCTCCTTGACAATTACAACCGACTGAAAAACTTCAAGGTCTGATTGCAGCGTGTGCAAGTATCCTCTGTTTCCCTCCTTTTGCCTTGTCCCTCTCTCTCTCTCTCTCTCTCTCTCTCTCTCTCTCTCTCTCTCTCTCTCTCTCTCTCTCTCTCCCTCTCGCTATTTGCACTTTCTATGGCGAACTTCTCCAGCAAAAAGCTCGTACCTGTCAGATCTCATTTCGCCTTTCCATCTTTGTTCTCTCTCTCCTTCTGTCTTGCAGGCTCTGCTAATTTGCAATTCAAAACGTTCTGTATCTCGCGGGAGCATAAAACGAGAAAGCTCTTTTCTCTCGTTCACTCCAGTAGATTTTTTTTTCTCTCAAGACTCTTTCTGTCATTTCGCTTTCCTTTATTCCGTCATTTTTTTTGTTCTGCATTATTATAAAAGCTGAGTAACCAAGAACAAATGGGAAAGTCGTCGGAAAATTGTGCTAATGATATTGATGAAAATTTGAATATAAATATGTGAAAAAGCGCGAGGAATAATATCGTAATCCGACGATAAAAATGTCCTCGGGTACCTACGAATATGGCACAATTTATATAGAATAAAATATGTCGATGCAGTGGCTAAAAAATGGTGATAAAAATAAAATGAGATGATAATTGAACGAGGCAGTTTAAAGGCGGCAATAAAAATGGAATAAATTTGAGTCGAGTGATGAAGTGCTCAATGTACCAGAGTTGGTACACGCTCTGTAATTCTGGCTGGCCCTCTTGCCCCACCATAGCGATCCATATGCTCCGCGATCCTGTCACCGGAAATTCATCTCGACTTATAATAGAAAATAGCAACATAATTAATATATAGGAAAGCCCAGTAATTGCGAGGCATCTTGAATCGAGATTGTAATTAATTATATTACACAGTCGAACGAATTGACCTCCCGAAAGATTGCGGAGATACGAGGGTGCGCCAAAGAGGAGATAAAAAACTTATGCCTTCTCCCCTGTACGATGAAAAGTTAATTTGAAATTTGCTCTATATAATAAATATTCAGAGATACTTGAGGGGAGGCTTTACTCGTGTAAAGCGGATATTACTTCGAGTGTACGAACTATTGATGCGAGAAACTGGAAGATCGATTTGAAACGTGGAAAAAATAATTTTTTTTTTTTCTCCGGATAAAAATACAAGGAAAAAAATGTTGTCTCGATGCTCGAGTTTTCCACGCAGCAAAAAGATCTGATTAGAAAACAAAAATGGGTGGTCTTTCGAGAGCAGAGTAAAAGCGATGAAAATAAAAATTAAGCAGACAAAGGCTCGTGCAAACATCCGGTGCAATTCTCTTTGGTAAAGACATTGAGGAAAAAGAATGAAAAATTCGCTCTCTCTCTATTCGAATATGGCTCGAAAGCCTGTTGGTCATTCCGGCCGCTTTTTTCTTCGCTTCTCCGAATGCAAATTATGCCAAATAAGGAAAGCTGAGAGAGCGAGAGAGATGAGAGGATTAGCAGCCAAGAAAATAGAGAAAGAATGAGCGAAATTAACGTAAAATATGTATACGAGGGTTAAGAGGAAAAGCGCTCGACGCGAAACTTTGCAGAAGAAACAAAGGCTTGTTTTTCTCAATAGTTTCATTGTGGAATTATTTTTTGAACAACGAAGGCGGCTCGCGAAGCATTTCAATGACTTTCAGTCCTTGAAAAATAAAACAATAATATTTCACGTTATTGCACGGGTCACGTGAGCCTTTGCACGAATTTAAATTGAAGCAAAAAATCGTATAATTTTTCGACAAAATGATTAAAGACAAAATTATTGCAAACAAAATTCAGCAAAATTCAAGAAATTTTTCCATGAGCTGTACAGAGAGTGGAACGTGCGTGAGAGAAGGATAGAAGTGGGAACGGGATTGGTGAGATAGTATTTTGTATCCGTCGGAGTCGCGCGTTCGTCGCGAGAACGCGCCTCTAACGAATAGCAAGAGAAACAGAGAGCGAGAGAGAGAATGAGAGGAAGGATCGATAGTTCGCGACTTGCGCGTGGTTCCGCGGACACTGGAGACCGCCACAGAATTCTCTCGTGTCTTTTTTATATTTATCTCTCATATTTGGAAAATTTATCACCAATCTACTGGGCATATTTTTCATGATGATTTGTTTTATCGTTCAATTTCGAGGTGAATTGCGATGAGAATGCGTGACGATGATGGAGAATAAATGATCGATACCTTAATAATGAAGCATGATAGAAAAAAGGGGTAACAATGATCGGACAGACACAGACATAGAGACACACACGAGCTGGTAACATTGAAGGGGGAATAGGAAAAGTTTGGCGCGCGGGAGTAAATTCAAACTGTAAACTCTCGAGTGATGTTGATAAACGAGTGTAGAATCGAAAAGGTGTGAGGGTGGGGGTTGGGGGGCGGTAAAAAAGTGCTCAAACTGTCGTGAAAAGTTTTGATCCTTTTTATCCAACGCTCAGATAGAGAGAATACGGTTGTACATTACGGAAACGAGCGTTACGTGTCTTCGATTCCACTCGAAGCGAAAAGAGAGAGCAGGAGAGAAAAGGACGAGGGGGGGGGGGGGGGAGGGAGGAGAAGAGCGGTGGGGGGCGGGGAGAGAAGGGGAAGGTAAAATTTCTGCATGTATATAACGGAACGACCAATGTGGCTGATCGAATGCCAAAGTTTTCGTCGTTGGAATTCCCGACGGAGCTTATTTGCTCTCGCTCGAGTTTCCATCTACCTATACAACTCTCCCCCCCCCCCCCGCAACCCCTCACACTCTTTCTCTCCCTTATCGTCGCCGCTCGAGCCTCCCTATGGGACACCTACAATTCTGCATTAATTTCGTTACTCGAATAAACTCGCTGACTGGCCTTCATATCCACCGTTGCTCTCGAAATTGTACGAAAATAAAAGGAAAATTCGTCTTTTTTGTTTGATTCGGGAGATCGAGGCGCTCGCCCGAGGCTACGATTTGGTATTGAGTCAAGAAATAATTTCTGCGAAAGCAATAATTTTTATCGACTCCTGGTGTTCGAATCGATCGGGGAAAAAATTGATTGTATAAATGCTTTAACGATAACGTTGACGTGGCCCATTTAGCTTTAAGTTTGGGTGAGCAGCTCGTCGAGTGTTTCGAATGTTGCAACAGAAGTAAAGATATTACCCTCGGACGAGAACTTATGAGATCGCGAAGGGCTTGAGAAGAGACGCGAGATCGTTTGTCTTGGATGTCACACTAAGCGCGAATTTCGTGCCCGACCTGACGTCGAAATAGACTCAACTGCTTCTTTCTCTCCCGCTCTCGATCTTTCTTAGTCTAATTCATACCATCTCTATTTCCACGCAATGTGTAACTATATCTTCGAACATATATCGTGTGTCGTACGTGTGTCGAAAAATGTGAAAAATCTCCGGTAATTATAGTACCTCAAAGATATTAATTACTCAGGAGCGAAATAAACTCGACGACGACGCGAGATTAATCAATCTATTAAAAGTTCCTGCTGACCGTGTAACTCTCGACCATTATCCAATAATCCAGCCAACGTGATGAATAAAAATCTTTTCAATTTTCGAGAAAAAGTAGTATCGAGACTGTGGCAGAAAACAATTTCATACAAAATTTTGTCAGCGGATGACACGTACTCGACAAAAATCCCGAGTCATGCTTGTCCGGACGAAAATCCACGACGGAATTTCATGAAAAACAAGAAAACCTTGAGCCCCGATCACGGAGATGAAATTTTATTTGCAAGATACCGAATAATATGAAAAACTCGTTATTCTTCATGACCCCGAGACATACTGCGTGTGTTGGCCAACTGTGGGGAGTCGCCAAAATCGCAATAAAAAAAGAAAAAGCATAGCAATACGTGAAGGAAGAGAATAATCAATGAGATTGCAAAAAGATTGAGAAAAAGTTTTTTAAAAGAATCGAGGACGACGAATTAATTGATAATAAGCTAAAGGCAAGGAAGCCTCGGTGTTTTTTGCTCCGAAATAATCAGGGAGGCGTGACTATCTCGCAATCTTACTCCAATATTCTGCAAAGAATAATGATTTATGTACAAAGTAAATTTAAGCGCTGGCTTCTTTGCTCCTTTCCTGATTTTTTTTTCCTTCTTGTTCGTGTCTTTTAATTTTTAATATTTTTTATTTCGTCATAACGAGAATGATTTCTTTGTTCTGGACACGCGATACCGTTCCGTATAGTTCTCAATGTGTCACGGAAGCTCGAGGAGCTTGCGATATCGATCAGCTGTTTATCTTGCTGGAGGCTCGTGGTAAACGACGAGGCGAAGCGACGAGACACACCCCCGGTTCGATATAACTCACACAAGGACGAACGCACTCACATGGACATGGCTCGCCGAAACGACGTTCGGAACATCGACAAACAGACTCGCATGTATTTTATCGATGAGTCTGTATGCAAACACCTTTTTATACACTTGTTTTTCGAATTTCCTCTTCGCTTCGTTCTGATTCCATTTCAATACCGGGTACTTCGCGATTTCCCAAATTTTCCACGTATTTCCTCGAGTACATGAGTTTCTCAGTGCACGTGTTTAGTTTTATGCTGCGATAAAATATTGCGGATCGTATAATCTATCGAGCAAAGTGTACGGAAAATGTACGAGCACTTTTTTCGTACGCTCGTACTCCGGATACGAACTTGTCGATGCCCTGATTTTGTTGCAATTTCAACTGGCTCACAACCTTCAAAGTCTTGTTATGTTTACTCCAAGGTAAATGGGTTTTTTTTCAATCGTTGAAAATGCACGCAATATCGAAATCGAAAAACATCAAAACGACGAAAAATCGTCCATTAATTTCGATCGATTGATTGAAAAGAAAAAAAAAAAAAAACACCTTTGAATATTTCATTGAGCAATTGAAAGTACGAGAAACGATTGTTTAAACAAATATATGTGCAATGAACTGAAGCGGCAAAGCGGATGAGTAAAAACCTGAAAAAACGAGCGAATCTTCATCGCTCCTCTCCCATTTTGTCATTTTTAAACGATCAGATTTTTCTGATTCACGTCGTTGTTCGAGCAAATTGAAAAAATCTCCAATCCTTTTGGATTCAATATTTTAAGTGGTTCTCATACGATTGAATCGACAGGTAAGAAGCAGAAAGAGGGCGCAGGTGAGATTAAGATAAAAAGTAAATCCATCGAGTCTGCTGTATTCTCAGCAGTTGGAATAAATGTTCAAGTTACTGAAGAGATCAGAGCAAAGAGAAAAAGAAGCAAAGTAGATGATGCACCAAAGTGAATGAGAAAGAACGAGATTCTCGAGGTGAGAGGTTAGCGTCGACTCCTATTAAGCTCTGGATATTTGACCCGATCAAAAATCTCCGATCTCTTTGGTTTTTCAATGCTCGCAAGTATCTATAGACATATTTATATGGACTCGAGAAAGAAGTCAAGTTTGCCTATCGCCAGGGCCCCCCGGAGGGTCTAACAATCGATAATTCGTTGAATAACAAAATATAAAAGTAAATTTCTTTATCAGACGGACTAATGCGTTGTGTTCGGCAACGATGCAAACTTCGATGCCACAAGATCGAGAAAGTTCGGTGAAAAATTCCAAGCAGCAAGAAAACAAAAAGAAAGAAAAAATATGTCAAAGTTTGTGTGTTTGGTAAAACTTACCTTAGCGAAGTCGATCTTGAGTGTGCAACATCCCGAGTAAATGTCCATTCCGTGGAGTGCTTCTTTCGCCCGAGTTGCCGAGTCCACCGAGTCGAACGTGATAAACGAAAATGTCAGTTAAGGATATATCGAGTTTAAAATAAATAGGTCCTGGGAATCGAGTACTAAAATGATCGATTAATAAACGTACAAATCGCAGGATGCTGAAGTTTCCATCGTTGATAAAAACAAAAAACGGGAAAAATTTATTTTTCAATTATTAATTTTGTAATAAATTCACTTTATCCATTTTTTTCATCAAATTCAGCTGTCAAATGGCAAAAAAGTCTGCCCCACTATATTTGACAAATACTTTTCGAAAATTTCGCACTCTACATAAAAAAATAATCAATTTTCGTTGTATACATCAACGATGCAAATGTTAAACATCGTGAAATCGCCTGAAAGGAAAGATTTTGTAATTTATCAATGAACTGTGTACTCAGCACCGAATAATTTGAGTGAATTCATTGAGAACGTAGTAATCAATAAATTTTTCATTACGATAAGATGATGACTGGATTCGTCGTGAAATAATATTCACCTCGTGGGCTCGGGTGAAAGAAAAACGAAGGTTTTAATGCCACAGGTGAAAGAAAAAGTAGTGAGCAGCGAAAAATCGATAGAACGAAAGTGAATTAAAGAAGCGCGCGAAGGTTACGTACGATTGCTGTGAATAATAATAATTTACGATATATAATGTTGAAGTATGGTTGAGATTGAATGGGAAAGTTAAACGAGTCACGCTCGTTCACAATCAGTTGTGCATATACACAACGGACTCGGTGTACAATAAATTGCAAGAGGAACAAGAAAGAGAGGATGAGAACGAACAACACGCGACGATCACACAGCACACGCTCCTGATCTCAATTCCCCGAGGCTATTATCCGACAACAAATGCTTGTTAATTGAGCAAACTTTTGCGAATAAACGATTTCCTTCCAGACTGAGAGACGCGTATGACGATTCTTGTGCGACATATACGAGTCCAGTACAAAAGACACGAGACGTTCGATCCAACTTAATGCTGAATAAATCCAACAGAACGAAACAAACAAAGGAAAATATCATCAGCTCTGTTAGTCTCGCTTGAATATTGCCCGACGGGGAAACTCACACGATTCTCAGGACTTCCGCCGCGACTGTCTAACACTCTCTCGTCAATCCCGAGGAAATTCAACGGCGACGAATCGCGCGAGAAAAATCTATCCCTGAACTTGGAGTTATCCGGCTTATCCGTTAAATCGGCGAATTCTTCGTTTCAATGTAATACTTTGCCTCTCTTTCTCTTTCTCTCTATAATCCGCAAATGTATCGATGTTCGAATAGACACGAATAAATCCGAGAACCTTTTCATCGAGAAGGTTTGTCACGTTTTTTTTTCATAAACTTTCAAATGGCTCTGCGGCAAAAGCCAAACAAATCCGATCCCGAGAATCCATTTTTTTTACAAATTATTCCGAAACGAAGATTCGCGGATAAAAAAAACAATGTGACACTGACGTTCGCAGCGTTGAGATCCAATTTTAAAAAAATCATTACAATTTTCGAATCGATTTTCTATTTCGATCCTAAAAAAGGATCGGTCTATTGTCCTTGTCAAATATTAAATAAAAATCATGAGTTCTGCCGTAGAAAAAAAAACAGAATTTCGTTGCATTCCAACGATTCAAACTTCAAGGTCGTGAAAAAACGAATATTGTGAATTTTTAACAAGTTTTTTGTGCACTTGAGAAAATTAATTAACGAGACTAAAGTTTGGATCGTTGGAAAAAAAACGGAAAATTTATTTTTCAATCATTATTTCGATAATTGATTAACTTTATACATTTTTTTTTGTTTTAGTAAATTCAGTTTTTGAATAGCAAAGAAGTCTGTCCCACTATTTTTGACAAATGCTTTAAAAAAAATTCGCAATCTGCTTAAAAGAGTAATGAGTTTTCGTTGCATCTCAACGATGCGAACTTTGAATTCGTAATAATAAAATGCGATTAATATTGAAAAGGATATTCGACCATGGCCTGGACTCCATTTTTCTTGAATATGACGATTCGTTGTACCTGTCCACTGGGCGCACTGATAGTGTGCAATACATCCTGAAAGCAAAAAAAATAAAGAAACAAAATTTTAGTATATGGAAGTGAAGATATTCCTCACGATGATGAGATTCGTACAAGATCTTGTTGAATAAATCATGGACGTGAGTATAGTCCGTGGGATGAAAATCTTGAGATTTTGTGACGTTGGTAATGTCGGATGTTTTATAATACGTGTGTGACTTGAATCGCGAGAGAATAACGTCTCGTGGGGGATCACAAGAGGGGGACAAATGGTGGGATCAGTGGTGAGACTACGGACCAAGAGTTTTCATCCCTTTTGGATGGACACTTGCCAGAAGGAAGCGCAAGAGTTTCTTGCACGTGCATCGATTTCGTTCGTCTTTACCGAAAGAACCGAAACTTGTGACCAAAAGTGCGTGGGCCTGACAAGTGCAAAACCTACGAACGAAATTCCTAATTAATCTTGATTGATATTTATAAAAATACGATAAAAATCATGAATTCAAAAAACTTAGAAATTTCGAGGTTGAAGAAAAAAAAATGAGCGCGTTCCCCAGTTGCAAGTATCAGAGCCGTGATTTTTGTTAATTCGAGATTCGTGGGGGAAAATGAAACGCGAGTTGAATAATTCAGGGATAAGTAAGACCGTGGATTTTTTCTGTAAGGGTGAAAATGGAAGAAAATAAATTGGTGATTTTCGTTGGGCAAGTTAATCCTGGATATGCGGGGCGAAGGGAGAGCCCAGAGAAAGAGGATCGTTCCGAGGATTTAGGGGAAACGCAGAGGAACGGAGAGAGAAGAGAGCGAGAGAGCGAACATCAAAAAGGAAAACAATGAGGTGGTGGAAAAGGAGGCACGAAATTTTCGTGAAAAAGATATGAAGGGAGACGATTGCTGTACTCTCATTTCTAGACCATTGCAAGCTCTAATATATATATATATATGCGTGTTCCGAAGCAGCACGAGCAGCAGCAGCAGCAGCAGCAGCAGCAGGTGGAAAAGCTAAACTTCCATATCCGTCTGCGTGCTCTTATGCTGAGTAAAGCTCGCGAAGAGAGAAATGGCTTGAACGACAACGCGAATAGTATTATACTCGGTTCTGACACCAGGTGAATTTCCCTCGGGTCTAACGTCACCCTTTTCCTTCTCTGTATTTCCTCTTTCTCCCGCGCCGCAACTCTTGGCTCTTTCTCACGTTCCACGTATGGAACTTTCGGCCCTCGCGTGTCTCTCTGCACCAACACAAAACCGCCAAACGAGCACACATCTACAAACTTACACGCATAATATTGTATTGATAACCAGACCTGGGCAACTCTGCGAGGATTTGAATAATCAATGACCGCCTACCGACGTTTTTCTCGTTCAATCAACCCTCTGACCCAATTCCTATTGTCTCATGAATTTTTTCTCTGGCTCGGCAAATTTCAGGCTTTACTGCGGCTTTAATTGGCGAGTTATTTCATTTCGTACGATATAAATTCCCCACAAATCCGGTGATACAAAATTCATTACCATTTTCATTAATCACGACCATCACAATTATCCAGTTATTCACTGAAAAGTCTCAATGAATTTATCGTCCACATTGATATTTATCCGCTGAAATTATTATTCTTCACAATAATCAGTCGAAAACTCGACTGTGAATCCCCCTTCATTCTAATTCTCCTCGAAGCATCTAAATGCCTCAAAATTAATGAGCATTGGTGCAAAAAAAATGATAAAAAAAGATAATTGATGAAAATATATTTTTCCTGTGCTGATGTGCTGATTAGCTCAAACAATTTTTTCCGAACCACAGTTCGCACTTTTCAAATTTACAACCCGACACAGTCTCTCCGGGGGTTTTTACTCAGAAAAAAAAAACGAGAAAATTGTGGAAAAAGGATAAGAATTATGTTAAAAAGTAGAAAATGAAAAAAGTTTCTTTTTTCATGAATCCGGAGATGGTCCGCAGGATATAACCAGCTTGAACGGAGTTTCGACATAGTTTTAAATCGATTCTGGGTCGGTTGCTTGAGGGAACGAGTCACTGGTGTCTCGTGTGAGAGGGCAAGAAATCAAAAAAAGGCTGAGCAGCTGAAAGAAGAGAAAGTGAAAGAGGGAAGAGAGGGATGGAGAGAAAAAAGTGTATATGGAAGCTCCGGTCCATAATCTTGGAGCAACGATAACGATAAGCTCCGGAAGAAATGTCCTGTGTGTCCTGGTATACAGTGTGACACATAGATGAAGCAGATTCGTATGTATAGTAAGCGAGTACACAAGATGTAACTCGAGCCTGAACGTTAACCTCGTCGTGTATGGTCGTTTATATATCATCCCTTTTCCCCACTTTCTTCCCCTTTTTTCCTCTCTCTTTCTCCGTTGCTCTCGTTATAAAAAGCCCTTTAGTGTACTCGCGAGTATATCGAGTGTTCGCAAGCTCGTATGTCCGTGTGTGTAAACACAAAGAGCCACTTTATATCCACTCTCGAACGGTAAACTCTTGGAAGGAAACGAGAGAGGGAGAGAGAGAGAGAGAGAGAAGGCTGAGGGTCAGAGGGAGAAAAGATAGAAGCAGCGAGAGGAGATAAAAAGTAGAAAGAAAAAAAGAGAAACAACAGCCCTTTCCTCACGGAAAAAAACAAAAACAACATAAAAAGACTGTGAATATTGTGCTGATTCTCGTTCATATTTTTTCCCTCATTTTCCGACTCTTTTCGCTCGGATAAAAAAAAAACGCATCCGCACGTTCGAAGCTTCTAGTTTCTCGTCTCTGCTCCTCTCTTTCCATATATTTTTTGCTACTTTTGGCGCTCATTGTTCGTCCGAGGGGTATGAAATCTTGACGCTTCTCTTGAGCTCCGGTCTCCAAGTCCTACAGGAGCATATTTGTAGCTACAGCATTATCGCTCCGCTCGAAGATATACTTGGCCTGCTCTATGTCTTGGATACTTTGCAACGAGATATAAACTCCGACGATATAGAATGATTCACAATTCTATACATAAAAAGGGCGTAAGTCAATAAACCTCGAGGATCAGATTACACGAAACACGCCCTTTTATTTCGTACCAGCCAATATCTACGTCTATACGAGCAATTTACACAAAGCCCTTCGGTGGAAACTTGTTTATATTCGTATCACGTCCACGTCACTCTTTCTCTTTTTCTATCATACTGAATATACTTTATCCGCCCACCCCGTGCCTCAAAGTTCATCCGTTGAATTTCATATAACAGAGTCTATATGTATATTCGATACAAAGTTATACCAAAAGATCGAGTGACCTATATCTCTTGGCGACAAATTTTATTTATTCTCAACTTGCATAACGACTTTTCTTTCATTTTCATTTCGAGCTAGCAGGATTAACAAAACACGAGTAAATATACAGAGTGTATTTAACGAGTTCACCATTTTAACCAATTGCTCGACATTTTTTTTTTTTTCGAGTTTTCATGCGAAAAGGAGTGGGAAAGCTTTTTGGCAAATTATTCAGGAAAATACAGAATGAGTTGTTTTTCGAGGGGTTGCGCTGACGATTGGTGATTTCATTGCCAAGCCTAGTTTTCACATGAATCGCACAGGCAGCGCGATTGAAACTCCGATGGTTTTTCGATCGAGGAATTTATATGAAATTTCACAAACAGTTAAACGCTCGTAGCAAAATTGGACTTTCTGCGCTTTTGAGATTGACACAGCAAGGGAAAAAAATCGAGTGTCAGAGGGGATGGAAATTCCGAGTTTTTTATTTTCTGAAAGGAGAGGGCGTTGGGATATCAACCATTTATGAGCAAGATTGATTACAGGCGACATATTATCTGCGGCGTAATAACGCGCGTATTAAATTCGATAGCATCGCGTGATTGTTGGCCCTTTTGTGTGTTAAGGGCTTTTTCATGACGAGCTTGTCAGCGATGGGCTTTTTCAGCCCGATGGCAATGTTGGGAGGGAAAAAAATGAGGGAAAAGAGCTTGGGGATTAAAGACTCGGGTTGCTGGTCCATGTCAATTGGCTTTTGATCTTTCCTTTCTCTACGGATTCTCCGTCTTTCTCTTTCTCTCCGGCTCGGTCTTCACAGGAATTAGGTCTCTTCTACTTCTCGTAAACTTGAGCATTAACTTTGAGAACGCGATAAGCCGAAGCTGTTACGGTTACGTTTTGTCAGTGTTGTGTGGATTTTGAATCTTGTCATTCTCGTCCTTTTCGTCCTATAAAGTACATATGCACTTATGAGTGAACCACTTTCCTCTCTCTCTCTCTCTCTCTCTCTCTCTCTCCTTCTTTCTCTCTGTCGCTGGCGGCTCGGTCTCTTTTTTATTGGACACATAGCCACCGGCAGAATAGTCGCTGAATGAGGTAATATAAGTTGAGGACTAAAAGGAGAAACAAGGAAGAGAACAAACAGTCGAGCCCAGTATACGAGATGCAACCAAAGGTTTTCGTAAATCCGGATTCAAACTTTATCTCTCTATCCATTTCTACTCTCTTGCTCTCGTCTCTTGCTGTCTCTCCGGTATTTCCGGTCTAATCTCTAACGGCGCAGATTATATATAGAAGAGATACTGAGCCTACAAGCAGTAACCCTAGTTCTATTGCCCATGGGACTGTCCATCCGGAGGATTAACGTCTATACATCGTACGTGCATCAACAAAACTTGTTCTTATTTCCGAGTGTATGAGCTACGAGCTCTGTGGCAACGAATAAATCTAAAAATCTCAAGTTTTCGGGAGAATTCTCTTCTTTGATTTCGCGTTCGCTTAATATGCGAAATGTTTAATATTAAAATGGCAAAACAACCAAATCTTTCTTCATGAATATCGTCATATTTTCCTGAAAATCCAATCAATGAAAATAGGTCAAGCTTCTTTGCGTTCGTACCGAGGATCCACTGGGTTGAAAGTAAAATATTTGCCAATTTTCAACGTCGAGAGAACGTGGAAACAAATGAAAAAAAAAAGAAGAATTTCATTGCATGTCGGTGCGACATTTGAATGCAATGTTTTTCAGTGCGTCATGTTGTCTTCGTGTTTAACTGTTTATTAGCTTAATCGAATAATTACACAAACACGATAATCTCTAGAGAGTGATTATTGGAATAATTGAGGTGTCAGAAATTCGATAACAATTCTCGATGCATTTGCAGTCAATTAAAAAGCTTCAAACTTTGCCCTCCTGGTTAATTATCAAATATAATTACGAATAACGCTGATTTTATATGGTATAAACGTCACTGAGTAACTAATTGCCACGTAATTATAGTAACGAGCAAAAGTTCATCGCGGCTTATATGATCGATCATTTTTATTTATGCCCTGCTGGTTTTCATCGCTTTTCAACTTCTTATCAGCCACGACGCGATCGTGTATATCTTATCTCCTCAAGTACGATAAGAAATACCTTTTTTTTTCATTCGTCAAGTGTGTATGCATTAACACGCATCGGAGTAAACAAACCTCCAACGAATTTCAAAAGCTTTTGCATTTTCTATCGTGAGAGATGTATACAATCGTGGATTTCATATATAGGATGTATATGCACACGAGATACGTGATCCTCTGCTTCCCTAATCCCGAAATACTGGTAGATCCGAGCTGTTTGTGTAAAATCGGATTCAATATGTGCCATATGACTGAGCTACGTGTATATAAAGGGACATGGATACTGAGCAAGACCTCGAACTTTGAACTTTTCAAAATAATTCCTACTTGCGAATATCGAGGAAATATTATTCTTTTTTTTTTGTCGGACGTCACGATGAGCGATGGGTGCGTGGCCATAGTGTGGGACTTTGACGATTGCCGAACTAAATAAGAGGCCTCGGTTGAACGCCATCCACTTTTTTGCACATCGATCGATGCGAGGGACGCAGTTTTTTTTTGTTTTTGTTTTTCTCATTGTGCTTGGCAAACTGTGACTACAAAGTATCGCTACTTGCTGATCATTATAGTCGTTGGTACCGAATGACAGTAAATTTTGTGTGTTTCATTGAGTTTACTTGAATAATTACGAGAAATTCTACTGTACGATTTGTGCATCCATCGAGCGAGCAAGGGATTAGCTCCGGAACTGTCGATATTGCCTAGCGGCGAGCGCTTCGCTGCAATACGAGAGGAAGAGAGAGAGAGAGAGAGAGAGAGAAGCATCGACCGATCAAAAGCGTTCACTCTGATCCCCCTGGCAAATATCGATCGATTAATTTCTCCGCACAATCCCGACCTACACGTAACAACCCTCATCCCTACCCCGGCGTGCCCTTTCTTCATTATCGTGAATTTTCGATGACTCCATTGGCCACCCAACAACAATAAATTCATCGACGAACCCATTCTAAATATTGATCCGCCCGAAATCCCGAAATAACGCAAACTAAAATGGCCATCAATAATTTTTCTTTCCTCATGATAATAATGGATTTTTTTCAGTGCCTTCTGACTTCCTGTTTATCAAGTTAACTCGAAGGGGAATGAGCACGATCGATTGACAATCGCATCAGTGGAGTTTTATAATTAAATAGTAATAATCGAATTACCCTATTTTTTTTTTTTTTATTCAAAATGAAAAAAAAAAAAATAATTCCTATTTGAAGTGGCAAATAATATTCCGCAGAACACTTCGAAAAAAAAAAAATATAGAAAAGCTCAAGATCCCATAATGTAATAACTCTCGAAAGTAATAAAAAATTGACGATGCAAATTTGATAGAGAAATTTGTCGTTGAACATTTTTTGTGTTATTCGTTAATTCGATAGTCGTTGATTTTTCATGTGAGATGGTTGGATTCATATGTTGACATAGAAAACACAGAGATACGATTTAAACAATCAAAGGAAAGATCATGCAGAATCAGTCGGAATAAAGCTTCGGGTTACGAGAATCGAGTTTTCCACCCGATTTTCCGATACTATCGAAAATAAATAAGGGATGAATCGAAATCTTTTCTCCTCGACACCGCCGCCCTCTTCTCGCTCAACTTCTGGCCAGGATTCAGTTTCAAATTCCTTTCAGAAACGGATGTTCCCCCGAATGCTACATGGACCAGAACGCACGAATATCTATCTACACAGTAAATTGATAAAAATAGTGTCTGATACTAAATTTCATCATCTCGAGTTGACAGCACATATAACAGATTTTCTCTACTATATATCGAATGGACCAAAAGTTACGAGTCAAGTTTCATTGCGAGATAAGCGATCGGTTGTAAAAAGGTTGATTGAGATATGGATTTCTGGGAGTGAGATTATTTAGAAGTTGAAATTGTCGTTTCAATCATTTTTTGCACGCATCGCCCAAAAATTCAACATCTGAAAACAAAACTAAGGACGAGGAGTAATAAAAAGAGAGAGGGAGAGGGGAAGGGAGGGCGAGAGCGAGAGAAAGAGGCGAATATATAGAAGAATGAAGTTTCGCCGATGCAATTTCGCGTAAAGGAACATAGTGGCATGTCGAGAGAATAAGAAAGACAAGAAAAAATGTGCATAGCCATATGCCTGGAGGATCTTTGAAAGAAGAAGCTCGTGAAACTTTGCTGGGCTTATAAATTTCGTCCATATTTTTACCTTGCGCGCTATACCATGAAACAAAGAAAAAAAGAATATCATTGTGGCGAATGAAAACTCAATCTTTTCTGGTTCGTGAAGAATTTTTTGTGAGAGTTGTAAGACTTTGAGGTGCTCGATGATGTTTCTACACGAAGATATATTCTTAAATATTGGGAAATTGTTATGAGCTTTCTATTATTTATTCGCCACAGTAATGATTATTTGAAAAATTGGATAAATTGTCTTTATTGCATTCGGTGAATCAGAAATTTCGACACGGCTGTTGGAAAGCTTTTCGGAGCGACAGGAAAAAGCGACACAATTTCGCTCAGTCTATAGTGTCTACTTCTCCTTTTCTCTGTGTCTGGCTCACGCGGTCTCTTTCCCTCTGGGAATCCCAGGAACGTAATCCAAGGAAACTACGCGGAGTCGAGAACTTCGGCGTCGTCTTTGATACAAACGATCGTCTGGACTGGGTTGTCATAACAAAAATGTCCAATATATTTCAAACGATTAATGCATCTTTGCTGTTAAGGAGCCCCGCGCACCTTGGAGTCTTTAGTGTGCGATGCGTAACACACGCCAAGACGAAAACACAGACCCACAGCGATGTGAGAGAATCAAGATATAATTCTGCTCGCATTAGACTGCATGAGAATTCAACCCGGAACATTTATATATAGAGATCTAATTTTCCTCGCCAAGGACTGGTTAAGAATTTGCATAGGAAATGTGCCAAGTGCGATGGAATATTAAAAACAAATAAATAAATAAATAAACGTTGAAGAATTCCAAAGTGAAAGAGAGCGAAAATGCCCGTCGCCGGCCCCCAGAGAATAGTCAACCGTTTGGAACTTTGTGCGAGTCAAAGCAGGGAGAAAATTATTTTCGAGCAGTGTGGTACATTTTTCACCGATAACTATAATCTCTGATTAATCGATGCACAGAGTTTTATAATTAAAACTGGAAGAATAAAATAGTAGTGGCGGTTTGTTGTGTTTCCTTGTATTTTTTACTCGAAAAAACGATATATTGAGGTTGCAAATAGCGTCGAAAGGTCGACTGCTGAGGAGGCTACCCCAAGAACGAATATTAACGAAAAAACGTAACAACTTAGAGACTTAGTCAACCGTTTTATTTTGATCTCGAATTATAATGAAATCAGAAAAATTGTCGATTAATCATCGACTCTGAAGATCTGGAGAGGACGTTTCGAAGGGAAAAAAAAAGATTAATTTCCAGAAGAAATGGTGGGAATATGTCGATAAGATTTGGGCATACTAATCATTTTTTTTTTCATTACTTTGCTGATAACTAAAGTTTTGAAGATTGCTGGCAAAGCGGGGGAAAGAGAGTTCGATCGCGAAAGGGAGGATCGCGTACCAAGTGTTCGGCTATAAAAATGACGAACTTCATTCTTTTTATGGACAAAGTCTTCTCTTCCCCATGGACTATGATGAAGACGTGGACAGCATAGACGAAGAGTCCAGGCCAAGAAGGCGGAAAATGGAGGAATGAAAAAATGGAGTTACGACGGTTGGCAAGCGATAAGAGAGACGGAAGTTGATGGAACAATTTTTTTTTTCATCCCTTCGTAATATTCTTTGTCGAGTGGGCCAATGACACCATGAGCAACACCATCTCCGAGGCGTTTTAGTGATTCTTACGAACGGTACTCGGAAAAAAGTGTTTGTCACTTTTGCGTCGATTCATTTTTAGGTGAAGAGAAAAAATGGCGGATTTTTAGGGGGAATTTGGTTGTCTGCAATCCCGGAAAGGGTGATCGGACATTTTACAACATACCGGAACAGGAAACTCGTGGCTAAACTCCAAGTTGGGAGAAAAAAGCGCACAGTCTCTCGAAGCTGATGTGGGAAATGAAAAACGAACAAAAAGTTTTATTCGTTTTGATCCGTTTTACTAATACACACTTCCGAATTGACAGAAAGATCGTGGAACTTTGAAAAGGCTGACCGAGCCGGAGAGTTCTCTGAGGGAAAACCCAATTCGATGCTCTCGCGGTCCCTTTTTCACTATTTTTTTTTTTCCCCCCTTTTATTTTTTTCTTTTAATACAAACCCTAGGACACGGCCGTCGGGCGCGTTACCGACCTGGTTCACCGGACTACTATTCTATCCGGAACTGAATGAGAGCTATTCGAGGATGCGGCAAAAGTGGACGCGGTTTCTCGATCGGAAAAAAATAAAATCGAACCAGACGAGTGGATGGGGATGAAAAAGTAGAAAGTGGTCAGGGAATCAGGAAGAAAAAGTAGACGAGCTTGCAGTTCATTTCGAAATCGTATACACCTTTCGATTAACTCCCATCTAACGTAGTTATTTCAACCAGATCCGAACAAGCTGAGTTCGTCACGAAAGAAGAACACAAAAAGGGAATCCCTGCCGCCACGAAAATGGTCTATTATTATTTTTTGTTCAAATATGAAAAAATCAAATTCCTCGTTAATTAGTTTGAAAAAAAAAACCAATCTCTGCCGTCGTTTTGACCCCAACAATTGTTTGTCGTAGCATTTAATTTTTGTTTTCTCCAAAAAAATCCATTCAGGGCCATAAGATATAAAGAATTTTACTGCAAAAAATGTCTCGACCAGGAAAAAAGCGAAAAATGCATATTTACCGGAATGCAACGATTTGAAATACGCCCTGGGTCAGTTTGACCCACTCGAAGGGTTAAACATTGTAAAAATCATTGTTATTGTCAATTTTGAATAATAATTCAGAGTTCAAGATCTGGATAGTCTGATTAATGAATCGAAGCAAAACCGAAGCGATCCTCGAACCGAAACTTTATTTATTCGGACGGTGTGTACAGGAGTTTTTATTATGACGGATTAAGGCTTGATTGGTTTTCAATACCGAAAATGGAAGGTCGATGCACGATGGCATTGAGAAACTTGAATAATTCATACCTTTGTTTTAACTTGAAAGATTACAATCAATTCGTATTCCCACGTGATCGGAGAATTCGATTAATCGAAAGCGAAACGCAATAAAACATTTCGTCGCAATTAAAATTGAATTAGTGTCTATTCGTTATTTATTATTATATTTTTTTTTTTTCAGCAGAATTCGCAACACTGTGTAAATCGAATCACGTGCAAAGTGAATTAATTAATCGTAGATGCTCCGCCTGTTTGTCCCTTGAACGACCATTATAAAAAGGCGAGCCATAAAAATATATATTTTCGTTTTTTTTTCTTTTTTATTAGAGGAGCGCGTACGATAGGCTCGTGTTCGTAGCCTGCAATTTCATGTACTCTGTAGTTACTTGCTGATATATACAAACATAGCAAGTGATCGGTGGGCCAGCAACAGTTGTATTATTTGCTCCGCTTCGCTGACGTTTATCGGCCAGTGACACGAGCTTCTGGCAGCGTTAGAACTTATCGATATATATACTCATAATATGTAAGGCTCGGCCCAACTATTTAGCGTCTCGAATTCAAGACAACGATTAACGTTTGACAAAATCTCTTTCCGATATGACCAAACGAAAGGAAAACAAAAGGTTTATCAAATCTTCAGACAACTTCAACGAAATCGCTGAAAAAACTTCGACCAACATTATTCGCAGAATCGTAACCAAATCCCTCGTTACATAATATTCGAACAAACATTGTTCCCCATACAAATTTGAGCCCTTACAAATTCATGGGGAAATTGAAAAATATTAGTTTTCTTCATGGGTGGGGTTTTTTAATGACGTGAATTTTTGAAAAATTGAAAATCAAGAATTGGAAAAACTTGTTTGTCCATTTGAAAAGCTATATTAACGCTACCGGAAGTGAAAAATGTCGCTTGATAATTACAAGAGCTGTGGTTAGAGCGTCTGTAGATAATTTTAAAGCAAAAAGCTATTTACGGTGACGATAATTACGATGGCGTTCGCTATATTTTAAGTGGAATGGGTTATCTCATTAAAGTAATTTTCCAGTAGAGAAAAAATGAGTCTCGTGTAAGTTGAATATGAAGTTTACAACAAAGGGTTCGTTTGGACAATGGGGGCGGGGAGGAGGACCGAGTTTGGAGATAAATCTTGAGAAAAAGGGAGGAAGGCGAGAGATAAGAGGGATGAAGTGGATGGAGATATTTGGACACCCGGTATGAAGGGAGGGGAGTAAAAGAGAAGAGGAAGAAAAGGTGAACGAAACATCGCGACCCGGCAGAGTCTACGAGAGAGGAACGTGTTTCTCTTCCTTTGTCTGGCTAGCTTTTTCTTTCTCGCACTTTCCTCGCGAGTCGTGACTCGAGTCGTGCACCACAAGAACGATTCAAGACTCTCGCGTTTCTCCTCTTCTTTCTCTTTCCTTTTTTCTTTATTCTTATCTTTCTCTCTGGCTTTACTCGCGGCGAGAAGGAACGTCGACGTTTTTTTCTTGAGCCACCGAGCTTGTGTGTGCAGCAGCACAGAAATCGCTCGTGAAAGAGCAGCACGAGCCCTTTTCCACGCGGAGCTCGAATAAATCAGAGAACGGTAAGTGTATACGCGGATCGACCGCAGAAACATCCGAGCACAAACTTTACTCTCTATGCAAACATATATTTATAGATAACCCCATAAAATATGTAGTCCAAACCATAACTAATACGATACTGAAGTTTGCATTGTTGAAAAAAAACGGCAAATTTATTATTCAATCATTATTTTGTTGAATAATCAATTTTTTCGATTTTTTTAGTAAATTTAGTTTTAGAATTGCAAAACGACGTCTGGCCCATTATTTTTGAAATATATTTTCCGAATATTTGTCATTGTGCTTCAAAAAATAATGAGTTTTCGTTGCATTTCCTTTATTCCAAATTATTCCCCAAGTGACTGAATCAACAGCAAGTCCGGTAAACAATTAATTAGTCACGATCGGGGCATCGAGATGAGCTCAAAATGAGTCTCAAAAAGAACTAAAATCCCGTGGCTCTGTAATTGGCTTATTGGACGAAAAAAAAAAACATTTCAAAACCGTACAAAAGAATCGCGATGTTTTTCGAACTTTGCACACGAACGGTGCGGCGTAAAAGAAAATTATGGACAATCACAAAAATTCGAAATGGGTTTGACTTTCAGACCCGTTTGTTGTGTTTTTATTCGTTTGGATTTTAATTCGAAGAGGCAGCGCTTTAAATTCGAGAATAATCGCATCAATTCCATCGGGAACGGGTGAATAAAATTTAACGATGACATTGAAAAATTGTAATAAAGTTGCTGGAATGTGTTGAAAGTATAAAATCGGTGCAGGACAAATTTCAGCATCGTGATGCATTTTGAGTGTTTTTTTTTTTTTTTTTTCGACATTAAAATCGCTTCTCGAATCACGATTGACTCGTACTTTCTGGGTTACGAGACCACGAGTTGAATCACCCGTTTATTTGTGAATCTCGCCACTTATTCATTTAAGCGTGTGACCTTACTATAAATATTTACGTTCATATATGCGAACGAGAAAAAAGTTTTCGTGAGGAACGATCGGTTGAAAAGGGAAATGGGAATAAAAAAAAGTAAAAAAAACTCGGCTCGTTATGCGTTTTTATTTTTGCCTGGAATTAATACTCTTCCCAACGGGGATAACAGCAGCGCGACGATTCAATTCAAATGTGGGAATGAGTCAATTAGCCTGTGAATTAATTAACACTGAAACTTGTTCTGCGAGGAGAATTTAGTTCGACAAGCGATTTCTACATTATTAACGGTGCATTGTTAATTCGATACACTTTGAAAATGAAATTCCAAGATATCGTGGCTCGTGAAATTCTGGAAGGAAATTTATGAGACGAGAACTGCGATAACCGAACGAGAAGTTAAAATCGAAAGATACATGAAAATTGTCTTCTTTTAGTCTTTCACAATTGGATTAAGAAAATAATCCTTTGGCGGTTGGGAATAAACTTGAGCACGACTGAGCCGAAAAAATGCTGAAAATAATATGAATGGAGTAAAAAAAGTGTCTAGAAAAAAAATGACAAAGAAAAGAGTCGGTCGGATTGAGGAGGAATAGTATTTTCTTTAGCGAAATAATGAAAGGGTACGAGAATAAAAGAATGGAAAATAGTTCGCCTCTCCGGTTGCACAAACGGGCGAGGGCGCCAGTCGTTTCTCTCGTTGTCGTGTCGCTTGGAATACAAACAAACACACAAAACAACAGATATTCTCTCCGTATATACGCTCGCACGTTTGCATGCGCATGTACTTCTTACGTTGTTCAAAGTACAAAGACATATATATGTACGTACGTATCTCTGTGTACGAGCAACGTGGGATTCGCACGTAAGTTCAGGTATCTCGGATTTTTATGCAACAAACGTGAGGATCACGCTTCGCTCTTCGCAATTTTCAAATCCATCATTAATTCGAGGATCAGGAAGCTCTTCGACATGCCACGTTTCTCACACCTTTCATTTATACTCCATTCGACGACACGCAAACCCATAAAATACACCAAGTAGATTCAACTAGGATCTCAAAAGTCAAATGAAAGAAATGTTAATTGTCCTGGTTTGACGACTCCATATAACATTCTCTAGTATGAGGAGCGCGACTCGTCCAGAATTTCCACGAGGAATATTCCAGCAGAGGTCAGTTTTATAATTCTGAGAGGTGACAAAAAATTTTGTAGCTTAAAATCGTTGAATTTCGAGCATAAAAAACGCGTGTCGATGAAATATATTTTTCTCTTTCAACTCTGATGCTCGTGGAGCGTTAAAAATTATGACAAAAAATGAATATTTTCTCGTGTGTGTTTCGAATTTGAAGAATTTGATGAAAAATTAAGCGAACGCAATCGTTAAAGTTTTTCGGTGCTTAGCACGGCTCTGGTAACGACCTGTGTATTTTTTTACGAGCTTTCACATTCGCGAAATAATTATGGGGGCAAACCGCAATGACGCACCTTATTTTGTGGAGTGAAAAAACAAAATTGTGCGGGCGAGGATCGCGTCGGGTCTTCTCTCGTCTACTTGAAAAAATGTTCCGTTTTTTTTTTCAAACAGCAACACCGAGTCACGGTACCAGCACGTAAAAAGGATTCGCGCGTTGAATTCGGAATCGCGGGGAATGGAAAATTTATCAACAATCCGAGCGACGGGAACCTTCATTCATTGATATATATATATATATATATATATATGCTTGTATATATCTCTCTTCATGTATATATATGTGGGTATGTTGAGAATCATCGATAATGCCGAAGCAACGACGAGGGGTAATGTTAAATTCATGCTCGAGAATGGAATAATCGGCCAAATCGAAGAGACGGAAAAGAAATCGGTGAGGAATGTATCTGCAGTGACCAATACACTCGGACATAGTGTTTTTTAGCGTAACTTTCGAAAATCTCTGCAGGGAATGCTTAAAATATAACTAGAAGAAGAAAAAAAAGGGAAAAGTGTAATTTATTTTCGTCGGATTAGAGATTTGTGCAAACTTTAACAAAATCACAGTTCGAAAGAATAAAATAAGTTGCGATTGGGAGTGAAATTAGCGTCTGAAAGTTGGCAGAGTCTGTCTGTAGAAATTTTATTTCCCAAGGATTTTTCTTCTCGGAGAATGGGGGGAGAGTAATTAAGGAAAAGCAGAAAGAACTAGTCGGAGGTTGATTGGACGAAATTTTTCTTTCAATCAAGAAAGATGAAAAAATATTTACGACTTAAAATAAAAACGCTGGCAGGTTAATGAGTGAGTGAAGGAAAAAGGAATCTTGAGCAAGTAAAAATGCATGCAATTCATGTTGTAAGGGGTCGAATTACGTAAGAGTGAAATGATTGAAAATATGTCAGAGATTTTTGAGCGTCGATGATTTACGAGGTGGAAGAAAACTCGTTGGAGGTGATTAATTGGTTGGTCTACGAGACGGTTAAGAGGAAAAAAGGCAAAGTGGGTAGGAAAGAGGAAGAAGGAGAAGAAAATGAAGAGAAGGAAGCTTTGGGTATGTTGGTAAGAATAAGGGGCTGGGAAGGAATGAGGGAAGGGGAGAAAAGTCCGAACAATCTTGCTCGACGGATATAGAGGCAAAGGGAGAAAAAGAGAGAGAATGTTTGGGGAGAATTTTGTCGAAGCTCTCCGAGCACTTTGGTCAGACTTGTGGGCTCGTGAAACGTTCTCACATACGGGAGAAAAAGACGGAAAGAGCGCTATTCTCCGAGAGGATCGAGAGCTCGCGGCTCTCTCCATCTATTATTGGAGCAAAACAGAAATAAAGTGGGCAGTTGGAAGACCGCAACGTCGGTACTAGCGGGTATGCGAGAAAGACACAAAGATAGAGAGACCGAAACGAAGCAACTGAAGATAGAAAGAGAGAAGGAAAGAGGAAAAAAGCCGGTAATGAAGATGGAAATAGAGAACTGCACAAACACGAATAGATAAAAATTAGACGATCAAAAAAATAAATTGGATTTTGTATGCAAACGAGAGAGAGAGAGAGAGAGAGAGAAAAAAAAAAACAATTTCAGGAACATACGGAGAAATGGTCTAATCCATTGTCCCCATAGAGTGTCTCCGACCCTCGTTTCATTTTCCACTAAACCAGTTTCGTTTCGCTATCCACGACGAGATTTAATTTGCTACCGACGAGGAGGAAAATCGTGTAGATTGAAAACTCGAATTTCAAGGTCGAGAGAATTATGTGGGTCCCACGATAATTCATGAATCGATTCAATGACAAAAATTCTCGGAGAATCTATGGAAATTGTATCGACGGGTCGATATTTTTTGTTCAATCAATTTTTATTAAGAAAAATAAACAAAGAAAATCGTTCGAGTGCGTTGAGAAGCGGAAACGCGGAACAAATCGTTGGTAACGTGAATAAAATCGGTTATTAAAATATTAATGGAATATCGAGTACTTACCACGGTGATTGGGTAGACCGGATTGATTATCGTGAACAAGAGTACGTGATTCGGCTTGTTATTGTCTTCCCTGTGGAATAAGTTAAGAAAGTATTAGTGAGGAGGTCGGATGATTTGGTAGGAATAAAAAGAATTTTCCGACCAGTGTTTTTATCATTTTTACAGTATTATTTTTCATAATGGAAAGAAAAAAGCTCGGAGCTGGCGTATCTCGCATTGAAATTATAATAGAGGAACGAATATCCACAGTTTATGTGAAAAAATGAGTGGGAGAGAAAGAGAGAGAGGAAAATGGGAGACAGCGGAGCGTGGAATTGGCTGCCGATAACGGGCTTTCGGTTCGGGGGAGACGGGGGGGACGAAAACGCCTTCTCCGGGCATAAAATCGAGCCGAGATTAATTAAAACGCGCTGGGACTCTTATTTTCTAACGTCAACGGTACGGCGGATAGAAGGAGACATGAAAAAAACGTCCCAAAGAATTCAATAAACTTTGATTCATTTTATCTGTCACATTGTCCCCATGTTATCATTTATTTCTTCATCCGCAACCGAAAACCGAGCAGTTTTCATAACTTTGTTTCATCAACTGCGAAACTCTCGATAAAACAATCGAAATAAATCAAATCGATCAAACTTTTTCAAAAAGTAAAAGAAAATTTTACGTCTTTTCAGAGCAACAACAATTTTTCGTACTATCGATCCGTGGCTCGGGGTAAAAAATAAAATAACAATGCAAATGGCTGATTAAGCTTACGTGGAACGGCCCTCGTCTACTTTCCTTGGTCTAGCATCGGCCAAGTCTAATAATAAAAGGATTCTGAACCTCTTTCCCTGTCTGTCTCGTGCGAGACTTCCAAACGACACTCATCTGTCCTACTATTTTTCAACAAAATCTGTATCGCGTTGTATCATGAACAAAAGTAAATTTTATGCGCTTTTCGGACATTGGCAACGGGAAGTGGCGATATTGAGAAATCTAGAGGAATGATTTTCCATAGATTTATCAATGCAAAGGTAAACAAAATGATTTGACATGAAGAAAAACGTTGGGGCTCGACGGAAAATACTTTTCCTATCAATTGTTTGTTCGATTTGAAAAAAAAAAAAAACCCCCGACAATTAGAATTTTGAGGATCGCATCGTTGAAATGCAACGAAAACTGATTATTCTTTCGAGCACGTACGAAATTTTTGGAAAATATTTATCAAAAATAGTGGGCCAGACGTTTTTTGCCATTCTAAAACTGAATTTTCTAACAAAAATTGAAAAAAAAGATTAACTGTCACAATAATGATTGAAAAATAAATTTTTCGTTTTTTTTTCCAGCGCAGCAAACTTCAGTAGCCTCGACAACTTTCGTACCGATTTCGTGTTCGGATCCTGAAAAACGATCGTTTCATCGTCCCGACTAACGATTGAAAAAAAAAATTGTAAACTCTGCTCAAGAAGAATGAGAATTTCGTTGCATTTCAACGATGAAAATTTCAAGATTTGTAAAAAATTTTGGCGAAACGTACCTTTTGCGTCGGGGCTCCTCACCGTAGCCACTGTACTCGTGATTCTGAAACAGTAAGACGAAAATTATAATCGTGCTTATGAGAACCCATGCCTCGAAGTTGCCGGAGAAAATATGAGAAAATGTGAAGGAGGAGGAGGAGGAGGAGGTGGTTTTAAGGTGATGGGATGGGCTCGTAAAAACGGGACAGTGCGAGAAACATAAAAAATAAAATGAAAAAGATCATGAAACTGTGAGGAGTTGATTCCTTTTTCGTAATACAAACTTTATAACTTGGTGAGTATTTGAAAAAACAGTAAAAAAAACTCGGAAATGAATTCGTTTAAGAAGAAACAATCATCGAGCGTTTATGGTGCAGCCCTTAAAAGAAAAAGTTTGTTTGTTTTTTTCGTAGAGAATGAAGCAAAAGTGAAGTAAATTGTATGTACGGTTTAGTTTTCTTTGAACAAAACAGCTGCACGAGTGCGAGGGCTTTGCCACGCCGTTTACCAAACGGCGAGGCAAATCGTTGACGTGGATTATACGCAATTATAAGCGTAACTTTGTAAATCGCGAAACGGGAGGAACAAACATCGACATAGGGAGGACAGAGGGAGGAAGGAGGGAAGGGGGAAAAAGAGGAAGGGAGGAAGAAGGTAACCGCCTTCCCGGGTTGAATCTACGAATCTGATTTTCGAGCTTGGGGCACAAATAAAATGGCAAACTGCCAACCACGTGGTGTGGCTTCAATGGACCGGACCATAGCACTATGAGCCCACCACTTTTCGACTTGTACACACGCACACAGACGATCCCGACAAACATGTCCCGTGATATCAAAGCGTTGCTCATGAAAATTAATTCGGTTGCGAATATTTTTTGGTTGGAAATTTATTCGAAATCGTGGGCAGGGATTATTCATTTTGTGATTAAATTGCATTCCTCGAGACGAGCCGGAATAACAGGAAGTTGCTGAACGTTCGTAATTGCTCGAGCCAACGGATCGGATTTGGAGCAAAATTTCAAAATTAATTAGCAATTTGAAATAAAAATACAAATTTACATTTCTAACGTTTTGATTGACTCGAGGGATCGGGAAATGCTTGAGAATTCGTAATTGCACAGAATAATTAATGATATTCATTGTCGCACTTGAAACTTAATTCAGTGACGAAAAAATACAATTTTTTGTTTTTCTTCAATCCAATTAGTACAAAATAACCGGAAGTGTTGAAAAACATCCAATTACATGAGAAAGGAATGGAATTTGTGGTTCTATTTGGGTGAATTTATTACGGGCCGTCTGGAAAGAAAAGAAAAAGATTTCGGAGTGAGAGAACGACGAAGAAGGACGCAGAGAGGGAAAGGATATACTGGCAAGGAGTAACGAACGGCGGGTCATACACACTCTTGTAGCCACGGGATGCGAGTTGCAATTCGTTCGCGTTTGGCATTCCGCCAAACATGCGCCGATAAAGAGATTAGATGGGAGGGGGCGACGAGGCAAAACAATGTTTACGTTTTATCGTCACCTGTAGACCGCATAAGACGAGCTTTTAATCTAGCAATCCTCACTACCTTGTACATCCTCCTGCGATTTCTCTTTCATGGTGAATCGATTCAGACAGTTTTTCCAAAATCCACGAATTCACGATTTTTCACCAAATTTTTATCGATCTCATCTCTTTTTCTCTTTTCCCTTCAGAAGAGCCCATGATTATAATGCAATATTTGATCTAGACAATAAAACGATCATCTCTGGCGAACCAAAAACTCAATTTCCACGAAAAATCGCCATAATTTGAAAAATTCAATAAATAATGAATAGAAAAAATATTTTCCGTTCGATCGCAACGTTACAAGCTTCAAAATCATTTTTCGACTCAAACTTTCCAAATATTAGCTGCACCTTTCCGATGCAATTCGCTGCAAATATTCACAAATCAAATGTATACCATCCGCAGAATGTTCTCCTGAAGTTTTACGAAATTTTTTGCATCGTATTTTTTGTTTTTCAAAAATGGGGAAGGAATAATTGAAAAAATTCGAAATTCCGAGTTCAGATTCGTAATCAGCGAGCTCAGAAATCCTGGAATATCAAAATTCAAAGCAATGGCAAGTTATGAAAAAAAGTATAACGCGAAGGTATAAGAATCGCAATAATATTTAATCCTAAGCTCATCAAAAGGAATGAGAACTGTTTTAATTTTCTGAAAATGAAAGTTTTCATGGTTTTTTTCCATTTTTTTTTTTTTTTTTCTCAAGTGCGATTCCGCACATGCAATTACGATACTCGGATGAAAATTACAATATCAACGGATGTACGAAACGACTTTGCGAATTATACGTACGAAAAGTTTATCGCGCGGTGAAGGCGGGGGCGTTATCACCGAGAGCCAGTTCGAAACTTGAGTAGAGCTCCGTTCCCCGCGAGCAAAAAGTAATTAATGTTAAGGAACATTTTGCTATGCTTGATGCCAGGCCGAGGGATTGGGGGAGCGAGAGAAGAGGAAAAAGCTTTCATAACAATCGTCTTGCCACAGGCAAGCAAATGAGAAGAAAATTTCACGAGAAGTTACACGATAAACATGGCATGGTCGCGTTTTCAAACGAGCTGCAATAATTGCTTGAATGGATTGAAATTGGCAATACTGCAAGGTTTCAAGCTTCATTAGAAAAATCCCTTTCTCTCTCTCTCTCTCTCTCTCTCTCCCTCGCCCTTAACCATCGTGAGTCTGCTAATTAACGAATGAATCGATAGCAAAACATGCTGAGAAAATAATTCACAAAAAATGACGACGTTAAAGTTCGCACTGTTCAAACGCAACGACGACGAGAACTGATTATTTTTTTAAGCAGATTGCCCAATTTTCGAAAAGTATTTGTCAAAAATAGGGGAGCAAACTTTTTTGCCATTCGAAAGCTAAATTGACAAAAAGAAATGCACGGAGTGGAGTAATTACAAAAATAATGATTGAAAAATCAATTTTTCATTTTTTTCCAACGACGCAAACTTCAGTATCGTCGAAAAATGTCAAGGAAAAGAAAAAAAAATGAATTTGCATACGTTTTTCTATTGATGCTTCGTTCCATTAAAAAAACCATGACGATTTTCGTAGAGATTTTGTCTCTGGTGCCTAAAAAAGATCGTTTTAATGTCCAGACTAAATATTGAATGAGAATCTTGAGATTTGTCCAAGAAAAAGTGGAATTTCGTTGCATTCCAACGATGAAAACTGTT
Organism: Campopleginae sp. 14b; assembly: GCA_030522525.1. Lineage (NCBI taxonomy): Eukaryota > Metazoa > Arthropoda > Insecta > Hymenoptera > Ichneumonidae > Campopleginae sp. 14b. The sequence goes on from JAPYYS010000225.1 coordinate 46,293, forward strand.
CCATCGTACGAGATTCCGTATTTTCTTTGCCAAAGCCCATTATTTATATTGAGAATGAAATTTCGATGATAAAACGATCGGTTTTTGTCCCTAGAAAAATATATCGGCTCGAAAAATCAGGATCATTTTACAGATAAAACAAATTATCAATAAAAGTCAATATTTTTCCGCGCGTGATTTAGGGACAAATATTTGGAACAAAGATAAAAAAGGAGCGGAAGATCGGAGAAAAAACGAAACAAGAAGTTTTCTTTTTTTTTTCTTTGCCGAAGTCCATTATTTATATTGAGAATAAATCTGCTATAATAAAACGATCGATATTTCGCCCCATGAAAATATATCGAGCCGCGAGAAATTCGGATCATCAAAAAAAAATTTTTTAATCATTAATAAAAATCAATATTTTTCTCAACATTCCATCGTTGGAAAGTTTAGCATCATAAAAAATGGAAGAGTGCTGAGGCGTTATGACTGGGAAAATGTGGCATGAGGAGAAAAGGGGGGAGTAGGGGATGGGATTCGTCTCTTAAAGATGAGTGTTTAGCCGTGCATAGGTAGAGATATTTCTGTCAGGATGACACACAGTCGAATCACTTGGCGAAATTTTCTTGCGGTTGGCGGGCGCGGCGCACCCGAGAAGAAGAAACGCGAGCAAATAATATATATTTACATGCTTTTGTGTATATAGTTTTCTATTTATGCTGAAACATATGTATATCAGGCTGAGAATATTGAGCTATATATATAAATTGTAAATGGAGAGAGTCGGCATGTCTAGGGGGATTTGAAACATCGGGACGATTCGCCTTCCTCACTTTTGTATGAATTACACGCAAAGAATAATAAAGTAAATGAAAGGAAGGAGAAAAAAAAAATGTGAATAATCGAGACTCGAACTCGCATCTCATCGTCGAACGTTAACACGAATTTCGCGCCTTATGAAATGGTCCGAACACGCGTGATCGCAACCACGTGCGCGCTTTTCATTATTATTACGATACTTGACTTGTTCATAAACCTTTGAGACCCCTAACAAATTGCACGCCGACACACTCGCGCAAACTCATCCAAATAAACGTCAAATTCACCAAGAATCCCAATTGTCCATTAGTCTCGAGTCATACACCGTTTTGTACATACTTAATAATAACGTCGACGTAAACTCGTCACCAAGAATTTCGATCTTTCGTATTTATATTATGTATTAAGTGGATTCACGAGAGAGAGGTAAATACTGGATTCCTGAGAATATTAATGAACTCTGAAGAGCACGCGTGAGTGTGGTTTATCGTAAGAAAATTTTCGGCTCCATCCGGCGCCTTCGATTATTGACGTTGTTTATTGATTTTATCGAAACTCGCTAAAAACGCATTTTAGCGGAATTATATAATGGAAAGATGTATAAAACGCGATTATTTACGATGATTTTGCAATTTTTTGAATAAACGTTTCGAATTTTTTTTTTTTTTTTTTTTTTTTTTTAAAAAAGCTTTTTGCAATGAGCTTTTTTACGTTATACATGGAAGTGAAGCGCGGAACGATTTTTCTTCTCGGTTAGTCTCGGTTTTCTTGTCGAGCCATCTTGCCACTTAGTTTACGCGGATATCGAGCTATATATATGCTTAATATATGTAAGACACACACCGAGAAATTGCTTAAGTATAGCTAATGCTCTTATCTGGGCTGAGACACTCGGTTCTCGTGGACTGGGGCAACGCGACGACCACATAACGATCGAATATATCTCAGGGGGTTTATTGATTTTCTCACCGAGTAATAACACGAGAAGCAACTCCGAAGGGGAAAACACGAGAATTTTCTCCACACGAAATGAGGAAAACACCAATAAGTGTTCCGCTAGAAATTCCCGTCATTTAAAAACAAATATAAATTGCAATCGCTTTATCAAATTGCGAGGAGAAAAGATTTTAATGTTCATCAATAATCGTTTTATCGAAACGTAGAAAATTTCACTCGAATCCATATGCGATTAAGCGAATTAAATAAATCCTTTCCATTTGGCCCGATTCTCTTGTATTTTCCCGTTCCTCGTGGAATAGTGAAAAAAAATATCGATGATTCCTCGGAACTGACCAGAGAAATAACGCTCGGTCGCATATTTCCAAGAAAAACAAACAAACAAGAGGCCATATTTTTACTGCGGTGACCTTGCTCGTGAGATGGACAGAAAAAATGATGTCCAGTTTCTACACACACGTGTCGATACTTACGATAAAAATAGAAAACAAAAAGAAACAAGTTGTAGCAGCGGGTGTGCTCGAGGAAATAATAATAAACATTGTAGTCCCTTAATGGTTAGGGGCGTATTACGAAATATTGGCGTCGGAAAAGAGCGATGAACGTGTATACACGATGTCAAAGCTATCCGCAGCGTTCGCGATCGTCACTAAATCCGTGCAGAGTCCAATTGATGCGAGAAACACACAAAAAAAAATTCTACGCAAATTTTAACACGACGTTGTTATAAAATTGACAACAATGCCAGGTTTTTGTCGTATAAAAAATTTCATAAGAAATTCGTGGGGCGTGAAAGGCAGCCGAACGCAGGAGCGCATTGTTCTCGGAAGTGCCCGAATTTCCGAGAAAACTAGAAGCGACAGATTCTTTTCTAGCGAAGCGAGCGCGTGACTATATTTTTCTTGAAACTCCAATAATTTCCACGTACAATGTGGAGCGGTATTGTTTGGGATCGTACACCAAATGGATTTATTAAGATTATAAGATTTAAAATTCATTCGAGAGAAGTAAAAGTTAGATTATTCAAGCGGAAGAAACGAGTAATTTAATAATCCAGTGAGAATATTCATTTTCAGTTGTTTTTGTCCCGCGTCATTGAGAGCCGGACGACTTTTTTGGAATCAATTAATGTTTGGAATTTATGCAATGGAAAAGAATTTTTCTCGTAAGTTATACGAAAAAAATGGGACCGCCGGATTGACCGTATTTCTGCGTATATAATGTATAAAATGTAAAAGAAGGTGCACCGGAGATAAATGTCAAAAGAGCGTTGACCCCGATTGCCCCGCGGGAGGTAAAATGTAACAGTTACAATGGGCAAAATCTCGTGGCGTCCCTGTCTGCAAGCGCCAGACGAGAAACAGACGCGAAGAGGTTGGGAGTGAAAGGGATGCAAGAAAAAAAAACGTTAAAGCCGGTCACGCGATCTTGGAAGCGGGAGCAAGTTGGAAAAAAAATAATAGATTTGTCGTAGAGAAATTTGAGTGTAGTTGAAACGAGATAGTCGAAGCGGTGGTTCTGTTATCGAAAGGAAAAAAGCGTTGCGTCGTTACCACGGGGATGCGCGTGTTTTGCGCCGTGTAGTGAATTAATGGCGTCCCGTGGCGAATGAAGATCGCGGCGTTGTCACGAGGGCGTTGATTCCTCGGGTGCACACAGTTATACACACAGGTTTATATATTTATGCATATATAGACGTGAGTACATGTAAATGTCGGTCCGAGCGAAAAGACGCCGGGATACACGACGAGGAAAAGAATTATGGAAAAAGGGGTAAAGAAAGATAGAATGAGGAAGAGAGGAAGAGAATAATGTCGACCACTCGTTCAACGGCAGACGGTTGTGTGTACAACGTTGCCGCCGCTACACTCGGTGTCGGCACGCCGCTCCGCAACCACCGCCTCCCACACAAATGCATTATAATATACTTCAAAGCGTACGAATACATGTATGACCATGAATATGTGTATACGTAACGTCACTTATCGCTTTCGTGTATGAGAAACGAACCCCTGGTGAGGATTTCGTACTTGCGGCGTTGTCAAAAGTACAGCAGACACCGAATGTTTGTTTATTTTTCATCTTGGAGTCATTGTAAGCACCTATTTATTTTATACAGCCACTTACCCTGTGACCGGACTCTTCGAGCCGCTGTCTCTTCGAGTGTGGTCCGTCCCCGTTGAACGCCATCCTGAAATCCTCGGGCTTGTCCTCGAATCTTTTACGTTTTTTTTTTGTTTAATTTTTTCAAGTTTTTTTATTTACACAGCGGCGATATTGTTATATTCGCTTATCGGGCTCGATAGAATTTCGTCTCTCGTTACACACGCACAAAACGATTTTGGAGTTGTTTCGTTATTATTGTTGTTATTTCGATATTTTATTATTGCTATATGTACACCGGAATTTACGCTTTCGTCCTGATAATTACTGTTTCTTTTTCACACCCCACAAATAACTTAAGTCTTCTCGCACTTTTGTCTCCCCTTTCGATCGCTTTCTTTTTCCTTTATTCCGCGCTTTATTCTCACCCGGACGAGAATCTCCGGTCTTCTTTTTTCTTGTAAAGATTTTCTAGTATCTTTAATACACAGCTGCGTGTTAGACTGATTCTCGTTTAACAAAAACGGCACGATTATCCGGCTCTTTTTTTCCGCACGAGGTTAGGTGTCGGTTTGTTTAAAGGGAGGGGGGGAAACAACACGAACGATTTGACGGGAGGAGAAAAAAAAAACAAGCAGCGGGATGAACGAGAAAACGCGACGTCGGATCCTCTCTCCACGTATACCGGAGCGAACGCGCGAGCGGCTTGAAGGGAACTGGGAATGCAATGGATTCCGCCTCACTCACTCGCTCGTTCCCCCTCTCGCTCCCTCCTTTTCTTCGCCTCCCCGCTCGCTCACGGCCCGCTGCTTTTACAGGATATTATCACGCGCACGAACCTATCATTCCTCATACCTAGCGACATTGGAGAGAAGCTTTCTTTACCCCCACCCATTAGTCCTGAGCGCTCGCAATGCCGAGCGGACACTTTACAAAATAAATTTCTCTTCGAACCGACGCTTTTCATTCGTTCTCACTCACGCTTGCATCACTATGCAACCAATTCCGCATCTGCCTTTCCGTTGAAACGAACGTTCTCCATTGGATTTCGTTAGACGCGCGTCTCCCTTCGTAACTATTTCCTACCGAATGATTCGTCGTCTCAATTCCCCTAGCCCAGTCACGTCCCTCCAGTTTAACCGAATATAAATTTCGCGGAATCCAAAAATGTTAGTGCTGCGCTGACATTTCTATACACGTACGAATTGGTTTAAAAAAAAAGAATTGTTATGTACGCCCCGCATTTCTTTTTATTTTCCAGAACTTTGATACAGCTTTTTTGTTTTGGTTTTTGAAACTTTACATTTCGAAGATATTTGATTTCGTGATACGATACATTCGCAAACAACACCCACAACCATCGTTCGAAGAGGTTTTTTTTTATCCTTTCCCTTCTTTTCCTATATATTTTCTCAACATTCTCTCTCTCCCACTCTCTTTCTCTCTCTTTTTTCTTGCTTCTTATCTATTTGTTACAACTTTTGTCTTTTCACTAAAGTATACATCTATATCCGTATATATAATGAAATCGTGTGCACAACCGCCCACGCTGATGGGTTCGAATAAAATGATAACGGATCGACTATGATTGAGGCGAAATGACAAACAGACGTTTATATCGCAGTTTGGAAATGTGTGATTCGTGACTGCCATATTAATAACTCGAACTGGGAAACTGACATTTGCTCTGTGAACATTTTCGGAAAACAACAAATCGTCGAGTTGTCAACGTTTGATGGAACATTTTTTCAAAAACTCCAAATGTCGCATTTTTCTATTACCTAATAAATTTCGGTATATTCATTGAAAACGTTTACTTCCGATATATTCCTATATGAAGGGCGTTTAATGTTAATGGATCTCGCGAGTCGCAAGTCCATAATTGATGATGGTCTGACGTGCCACATACAGTTTATTATGATTCGTCAAAGAGCTATAACCTCGAAATGACATTCAAAAAAAAGGAAATGCTTCGATTTCCATCAGTTCATCGTCAGAATCAATAAAAAAATGTTGGAGTAAAAAGAATCGTTCTGATTCTACGTAGAATTTTTATGCAACACCCAGGCTATCCCAACAGTCATTTTCATCAACAAAGTTAGCCACGATAACCATCAACTTTGAGACACGCCATGTACGACGCAAACCCGTACAGAAAAACTCATTTTTTGTACATGATTGAAAACATCGTTTCATTTGTAGCAATATGCGTCGTTATAACGTAGAGTTTTCCGAAGTTGGTGTATTATTTTCGTTCGAGGCAAACATTTTGCACGTCAAATATAATATTTACATGTGACCAATCGCTTTCTTTGGTTGACGATAAGTTTGCCTGGCAATTACGACGCTTTCCAAAATCGCAACCGTCACAGTCAACAGTGACCTCTGTGACTTTTCGTAGAGGTCAATTCCCTTGGGAAAACAAACGAACGAAAAAATAAACAAAACACACTTGTCGCGATGAGGATCGGTTCGTGATTTATTGCCGATGATTGTGCAAGTATATAATTATAAATAAATGAGCTGGGGTATATATATTTGCAACTCGCGATGAGTCAGGGAGGTGAACGATCACGATATTGATCAATTGAATGCCCTCGCTCGTCTCTCACTTTTATTACGATCGATTATTGTGTTTCTACGTTTATACATTATCGATCTTTATATATCCTCGCATATCCTTTGAGACATTCAATTTCCGGTATTATAATTATCATTAGTATTATTATGATCATTCTTATTTATCAGATTATTAGCAATTATATTATTGTTATTATTATTAATGTTATTATTATTATTATTATTAATCCCAGTATCACAGCATCGATGGTTGCGTGTACACCAAAGAAGCATTTCTTTTTTTTTCTTCCTTTCGCGTGTGAAACTTAACTTTAAAGGATTTATACCCGAAAAGCAAAAACTTACAAGCACACCCGAATAGTGTCCGAAATTCTGGAAAATTATAGAGTCCAGTAGTCGAGATCGTTTTTTTTTCAATTTCGGCTACGCTGTTCGGACATATTTGATTTTTTTGCATCGTGGGCACAGTGAGATCGAGTTTTATTTGAATTATCATTTCCTTTTTTGCACGGGATTCCGCTGAGAATATTTTTGATAACGAGCAGAGAAACGCCCCAGAGCATTATTTGCGTGAATTTGGATTTTCTGGTCCCCGCTTCCCTTACTCGTGAATGAATAATCTCTTTTGTCTTCTTATTACTTATGCGTGTGATGATTTTTCTGATACAGTCGTATCTCAATTATTCTAGAAGCAAAGACCTAGACTTTTCGGTCGGCTTTGATATTTTTACAGTCAACTTTTGCAAGCTTCGTTTTTTTTCCGTAATGGAATAATTTTTTAAATCGTAAATATCGATCAGTTCACGGAGTAATCTTCTCTTACTTCGCTCAACATTTATCTCGCGATCAACGTCCATTTGCTTATCGATTTTTCTTCGTCTTTTTTTAGTTCATTTTCAACTAAAATTCTGGAAGACTGTACAACACACTGCGAGCACTACAAATTCTTTTCACAGGGTTTTCATATCGTGCGTGTTTGTACAGGGTGCCACGGAAATTTTTTCAAATTTTGGTTTTTTCTTCCGCCCTCACACTCGTGCGGGCTTGTAAAAATGAAATTCGCCACTTTTTTCGTAATTAAAAAAATGCAGACATTTTTGCGTTCAGAGACAAAAGCCCGAGGCAGTTTTCTCAAAGATACATATTTGTAAAAATTCGATTATGAAATCTTACAATTTCGAGAATTTTTTCACATTGGAAAAAAAATCGGAAAAACTCTTTCTTTCGCAATTTGGCGATTCAATTATGACCTCAGAATTTTTAAACAGTCTCACGACACCCTGCACTTACACATCGATACTTAAGTTTATATTCGTGTATCGATACACTGCGAGAGGGCTCTATTACAATTATATCAGCTGGATATTTTGATGGACTTTTCCTCAGGCTCAACGCACGAATTCTCATAAAAGTGTTGGTTCTTAATGACTAATACATACAAGTGTACACACGATGTGATATTATTCACGATGTTTCGGTAATGAAATGAAAAATGAAAATATCTCAAAGTATTTCGGCGGCGTTTGCGGTGAGAGACCAAGTCGGCGAAAAAAATGGTCCGAACGAGGCGCACAAAGTGATGATTCCAACATTATTATTAAGAGTTCTACTATTTCTACAACAATGTATTTACAAATGACGATTCACAGGGAAAATAATTGATTAAAACGTCGTTTGATTATCATTGTTCGTCTAAACATCTTTCCCGACCAATTTCCGCCACCGCGAACAATATATTTTCATTTTTCTTTTATTCTCATACAAATATCCCCGCGAATAGTTAAGTACAAAGTGTCGATGAAAGACGTTGTGTATTCAGAGTGACGCAATAACGAAGAAAAAAACACTTGGAGTCCTTTTTTTTCTCATATTGTAGCGGTGACTCTTCCAGTACAGAAGCAGGGCCCCAACTTTGTCTGGTAATTCAATTGTAGTTAATCCGGCAGTGGTAACAGCAAAATCTCAATTAAATTAAGCTCGACGCAGAATCATCGAAACGTAAACAAATGCAAATATCGCTTCAGCATCAACTCGAGTCACTTCGGACACTCCGGATGTGGCTTATTATAAAATTAAAAAATCATCACGCCAAATTGGCTCAATATTATTTTTTTCGTCAAGTAGTTTTTTAAAACAGAATGAAATCTTCAAGTCAAAGTTTTCGATGATTCTTTATTTACTTGAGCTCTGAGTGTTCGAAGTAACGTGAATTGATCGATTGAAAAAAAACGGTCAAGCTCTATGCAAATCGCTCGGATATTCGCTCAGCGCACTTGCGTTTTTGTCGCGAGAAAAATCACGATTAAGTCGTTATTGCTATCGATATACTCATGAAAATCTTTTTTCCAACTCGGTCTAGCTCGACCATGGATCTCTGATTATTTATTTATTTACAGGATGTCTCAGACTAGATGGAAATCGAGAAACGAATGGTTTGTTATTTCGCACATATCGCCGAAAGTATCGGAAATAGTGGAAAAATGTATAGGAACAATCTGGTAGAGCATGAAATTTCCTACAAAAAAGTTCCCGAACGCGTTTTTCTATTTTTATTGGTTCGGTCTTCAGAGCAGCGCAAAGACCCTTCATGAGCGTTTCGCGATTTTCCATTGGAATTCATCACAACGACTAAATTATTGGACATAGAAAAAGGTCGTCGGGAACTTTTTTACAGGAAATTCGATTACCTCCATAATTGGTCCTATACTTTTTCGCCGTATCTGACACCGTTTAGGCGGAGCGTTAAGAAAAAAATCTTGATTTCGATTTTCGACGCGAAATTCGATTTTTAGTTTAATTTACAAGATTGACCATTTACTCTGAGACACTTGTATAAACGAGTCGAGTGTGATAGTCCGCCCTCATATTTTACATACGCAAATCTACGTGACTTTCTATGGGGGAGGAACTACCGTTTTCTCTTTGTTATCTATGAACAGTCCAGTATGAAGATGATTTTGCCCACGATATTTCTGCGGGAACGTTGTGAATGAAAAATCTGATGGAGCAACGACTTTTCATAGAAGAACTCAAACGGTAAAAACGAGATAGCGTTACTTGTTTTCTCAGTCAATAGCAAAGGAGCTGCACATTTTGGAGGAAATCTCAGTCGCGTGAGAGATTTTGTTGTTGTATAGAGATACAGGAACTATAACGAAACGATCAGCTCGTGTTCGAGGATCGAGAAGAATTAATCTGATTACGGATGTCGAATTTCTTCGACGGGCACAGTGGCCGTTGAAGATTGTTGTTGTACCGTTACGGTGGAGGTTGGTCCAGTCGTTGCAACGTTTCCACTGGTGGTGAGACTCGGTGGAGCGACTGCGGAATGTGCCAAGGTCGTGGGGACCTGAGGTTTCGCAAATTTGCCCGGATCTTGAATGGTCGTATCGTTTCTTCTCAAATAAGCAGCAGCTTCTTTTTTCGGTGGGACCACGGGTTTGTTGGGAGGAACAGGAGGCGGTATGCCTCGTGAAATCATCGGTTTTTTCACGGTGTTGGTCGTTGTCTGGTTCGTTCCACTGGCGACTTGTCCCCCGCTGGCTCCGGTTGCTCCCGGAGCCGTTATTCCCGGTGGATTCAACGGACCGCCATGAAACGGTAATTTATTCGTCGCTGAAGAACTGGTCGTCGACCCTCCTGCTGGAGTCGTTCCAGCTGCGATTTTTGTACCGCCGCCAGGGGTACCGACGTTCGTCACGGGTGTCCGCTTTTCCGACGTCGCCTGAGAAAATTTAAATCAGACGCAGCACACACAGCCACGTCGTTAGTCCAATTGATAACAAATTTCATCCACTTCCTCTCCCTCCCTTTCCTTATTTTGTGAAAATTGTTCAATCACTGTAAATTCAAAAAGATAAGTCTTTGAACGATCGATCGACGAAAAAAAACCAATTTTCGAACAATTCACCACTGAAAAAAGGACAAAATATATAAATTATCAAACGATAAACCAAACAAAAAAAGACAGACAGGAGGCGGAGAGAAAAAGTTCGCCTGTTCCGACCAGCACAGCAGAGCAAAGAAGGAAGGTGAACCGCAGAAGCAAGATTGACCAATATTCCGCCCAATAGCGTCGTTTCCAAGCCCGGCAGATAGGAAAGAGAATGAAAAAAATGCGTGAACCTTTCATTTTTCTCCCAATCCCCAAAAATTCCATAAACCCTATCCCAATTTTTTTGCCGCCACGACACTGATCCAGCATCGACTCGCTAACGGTAGAAAAATTCTCTTTTCTCCTTTCAATATCCTCCCAGACCGGACAAAAAAATCCTTACCTCGTTCCATATTCAAATTGACATAGGAGAGTGTGCACGATATTCAGTTTGCAAATCAGGAGTGAAAAACCCAGCACACGAGGAGGAAAAAATAGACAAAAATGTTAAACGCTCCCAAACATCGTCGTGAAAGAAAAAAAAACAAAAAGACCAAAAATTTTCTTGAAATAATACAAAGGGAGGGGCAAGCAGGTAAAGATGTGTAAATAAAGCTCAGAAGTGAGTTGCATACGACGTTTTTAATTGAAAATTAATTAATCATACATATTAAATGATAATGATGATAATAATAATAGTAATAATAATAATAATAATAATAATTCTTATGTACACGATGGAGAACATAATCGACGGTACTCGCAAGTTAAATAATCTTTTGTTTCCTTCATTAATAACTTAATAAAAAATAGTAGGTCACGTTCTTAGCAATGCAAAATTGAAATCGGTGGAAAAATCGTGCCAATCGTATAATACAAGCGGGAAAAAAAGAATGAATGTATTTTCTTTGGAATATTCGATATATTCGAGTCAGAGAAGTTTTGTACAACGAAAAATATAATTGGCTCTTCTAGTCAGATCCTCAGTCAGGTTATCAGTTAAATGGAGTATCGTACTATGTCGTAACGCCGCTATTTACATGAATAGTCATTTTTTGAATAAAAAGAAATATGTCGCTCGCTAGAGTGCGAAACGATCGTTCCGATAGGACGATTAGTTATAATCATAATAGTAACAACACATGATTCGAGTAAATATTTCTGTGATGAACAACGCATTCTACAGATATTGCTAAAATTATCAACTGATATAAGACTAGACAAACTTACAGGATTTAGTGAGATACGCGTGGGCTTTTTATCGTGACGATGGGACACGTACTGGTAATTTCGTCATTTTATGTTTTGTTCAAACGATATTGAATTTTCCATCGTTGAAATGCTCCACGTTTATAGTTTCTTTTTGGTACATGATAAAATTTATGAAAATACGTCACAAAATGCAGGAATCGCGTTTGCGAAATTTTTACGGTTTAATCAAATGAAAATCCATCTCTGGAACGCAACGTTTTCGTTACTTCATATATTTTTACAATTTAGTTTCCGTCTCGCTAAAAATGATGGTCCCATTGCCATGGCCAACGACTACACAGAATTTGGACTCGGCTACGGATAAAAAAATTATTTTGCTGCAGTCTAACGATATAGACTCAACCTTTATGAATTTTATGCATTCCAACGGCGTCAAATTCGATATCATATTTCGAGCTGTTTTTCACGGTTACTCGCGGCATTTTGGAAAGGAATGAATAACGAGTTCGCCCGAACGACGGTGCCGATGTACTTTTCTCGAATTTATATTAGTGTAGAATGGGGAGGGAATTGTTGTTGGATTACCTGTGCCTCCATAGGAGCAGAAGACTCGGGCTGTGTTGTCTGGGGCAAATTAGCTCCGTAGGCTACTCCTCGTATCGCCTGACCAGGAGTCACGGATCGTGCGATTCCCGTAGCTGCAAAATCCAAAAGAAAAATAAAAGGTTAATGCTCTGTCTACGAGATCAAGTGGAATGAAGAAATAGCGATTATGCTGAAATCTGTATCATTGGAATGCAGCAAGATTTCGTGTTTTTCAATAATGCCAATCTTTTGTCTTTGCAGTTTCACATCAGGCGAAAAAATCAAAGATTCTTTGAGCCCTTTATCAACACTTTCCAATCGTAATTGTTTGAACATGCTAAATATTTTTTGTGCGAAAGTGAGAAAACATTTTTTTGTTTATTACTCCCAAGGATGTCAATTTCAACACGACTAAGTGCGAGATCCTTACTCGGACCACTGACGGGGACACTTGTGACCGTTGCCGTTGGTTGAACGACTTTGCTGCTGACCATCGGCGTCCCCGTTCCCAGGACAGCTCCCTTGTCTAGTAATTTTTCAAGCTTAGTATTACCATGGAGTTTCACTTGGTATCACAACTTGAAATTCTAATGACACTAATTTTTAATGAATTAACAAATAAAATGAAAAATTGAAAAAAAAAAAACTTTGCAGGGTTTGGAGAGTATATAGCGAATGTGATTCCAATTGATTGACCGGTGTGGCTTTTTTTTTTTTTATCATTTAGTTTTCTTTTTTGAATCATGATTTTCCGTTTTTTTTGTAAAACTTACTTGTACTGTGGACGGCCGGTCTGAGCGTTGGCATAGCAATCAAGTTAGCAGGTTTGGCCGGTGGGGGTGGTGGCGTGGCACCGACACCTCTGCCAGCACCACGAACTCCGGTCGATCCTTTCCACGACTCTATTTCCGCTTTGAGTCTTTCAACCTCGGCCTCGAGTTCCTTGCTGCGTTTCTCTTCCTTAGCCAATGCTTGTCGATACTGTTGCCTCTCGATATCGAATTGCGCCAGCTGCTTTTCCAGCTCCGCTTCCATTTGCAATGATTTTTTACTTTCTTCCTCCAAACCCTCCGCCATTGAATCTATTCGGACCTTTTCCTCGCTCAATATCTGCGCAAGATCCTCCGACCTTTTACGCTCTTCTATATATTTCATTATTATCTTTTTACGCTCAGCCAGTAACAGCAATACTATTTGTTTCTTTTTACTCTTTTCCTCTTCCAACAACTCCTTCTCTTTTTTTAACTCCAATTCTAAATGCTTGCTTTCTTGGCGCTCAAGCTCCAACTCTTTTTTCAACCGCGTTCTTTCCTTTTCCAAACCATATGTTATATCGTCTCCCTGCGCCGTGTCGTGCTCGTGCTTCCTTTTCTCTTCTTCGAGCTCCTTGATCACCTAGAATGTCAGAAACAAGGCTTGAAATATGTTTTCTTTCTTGTTTAGTTTGGCCATTCTCGATGTGATTTCACTCACCGATCTGTGCCTTATTTCCGCGTCTTTCAAAACTTTCGCCATTCTGAATTGAGTTCGCCTTTGCTGCGTCACCAAAGCCTCCAAACTTGCGACTTGCTGGTCAACCTGATTACCGTCAGCATCCATCATCGGACCTCCTACTATAGCAACGTCCCTCATCAGAGCCACATGTGGGTCTGACGTGCCACTCCGATAACGGGAACTCAAAAGATTTTTCATTTTTTCTGACTGTAAAATCAAATTTTGACATCAATTATTCCTCTTCAAAAATGGTCAAAGGAAAGACGTTCCAAATGCAATTTGACAGCGACAAATAAGAGTCGCTTACCTTCAATGCAGCTATGACAATGTCCCTTCCTTGGAGCTCGCCTTCCAGATATCCCAGTAATTTAAGCAGGTCTGTTTTGCTTAGCTCCATCTTTGGATTGCGCTGAACATTGAAAAAAAACGTTGTTAATTGTTGCGAACAAAATTCCCTAAAGACGAATGATTTGTCAAAAATTTCAATCAGAAATCTTGTAAAGAAAAGGCAAAAAAATTTGACAGCTCAGGCTTTTGTTATTCAACGGTTTACTGATTTTAATTGTTAATAGAAATTGCAGGAATTGTATAAAATTTTGTAAAGCAGACTCAATCTCATTGTTCTGCATTGCTTCAAAATTCCATTTGCCTTATTGTCTACGAAGGAAGCAAAACTTGTGATATTTTCAGGCAAATAAATTGGCCATTGGGAAAGGAATGTCTTGAGTCTGACCTTGAGAGTGTTAGAGGAGCTTTTGTCCAGAGGTTCAAAGTTGTTGGATTTTTGTTGCTGTTGCGCCGGTTGATTTTGTTGGATAGTTTGAAAACTGGAAGGCGTGCTCGTGGCTTGTGTAATTTTGACGGAGGATTGTTGTTGTTGTTGTAAATTGGTTGCGACGGTACTGGCAGCGGCCGGTTGTGGCGGGCTGACCGGAGGTTGCGGGTTGGCCAGGCTTGGACTCTGCGATGCCATGTCGATTTCAGGACTGTTGCGGCGTTGTCGTTTGCGACTATTCGCGAGTGGTTCGTCGGACGAAATTTTGCCGCCGCTACGAGCTAACGAGAGCACCAATTTCCGAACGGGCAACGAGGTGAATTAACTGATCCGTTGTTTGATGAATATCGTGACAGTGGTTGGAGAATAAAAATTGAGCCTTCCTCGACCACTCCTCCATCACAACACCCTCGAGGCGTTTTATTTTCTGCGCGTGTATTTTCCGTTTAACGAGATAATAACAACTTCACGTCGTGGAAGCCACGACGACGACGACGACGATCGCGACTTTTCGACATGTTCAGACCACGGAGGAAGAGCGAGGAGAAAAGAGAGGGGGAAGGGACCAGAAAAATAACAAAAAGTCAAATTGTGTGATTATGATATGTCATGAACTCGGAAAATCTTATGCGAGAAACCGATCAATTATCCTCTACACGAGCCTCGAACTCAACTATGGTCGAGTTTTTCCTCTCGATTGAAAGTACGTATGCATGTGTGTGTGTGTGTGTGTGTGTATCTGCTCGCAAATTCACCGATAGAGCACGTCAAAAATTCGTCGATCACAACCGAAACTGGCGCGTACCCAATCTCACTAATTTTGCCGAAAAAAAACCAAGATGTTTCGATTTATAAATATTAAAGCAATTATACGCACGAAAAAAGAGAGAGAAAAAAGAAACGGGGTAGAACGCGCCGCTCCGGATCAGACCGATAGCACAAAGCGCGCTTGCTTCATCCGCCACACTACACACGACACAGCTTTTAGTCCAGTTGTGTATTCCACACATTCACACATTTTTATATGCATATGTTCCTCTTGTACTTTGTATATAGTATCACTGAACTCACCCACGCACTACACAACACGCTCTTACACTCATAACCCCCTCCTCACAATCCTATAAAACGTTCGTTCGCTCTTCTTTTTCTTTCGCTTCCTAACTTTGTTCTGTCTCTTACAAAGAGAGTTCGTGATTTTTGCCTCCCCTCACTGCGAAAAAAATGCACTTATCCCTGTCTCTTTCCTCATAACTCTAATTTTCTATATCCAAGATCAGGGAAATCTACTGCACGATCTTCTGTCGAGATTTGTGTTTCATACCTGGTGTCGAAACACTCTATTTTGTCACGTCGAACGTCAACGTTTTCTCTAAAATTATTCAATGATTTTTTATTCTACTTGACTAGCTCTGAAAATCCCCTTTTGCCTGAACGCTTCGCCGGCTCGACGCATCCGCAGACACAACTTTACAAAGAAAATACACAGATTTATACGTATATAGTTGGTATATAAATCGTACATCGATAGCAAACGCGCCAAATCCGAAGCTCCCAAGTTCTATCGATTTTACGCACGTAATCTGCAACCGTCGAACAGTTCGCTCGACTCTCATTAAACGTTATTGGCTTCTGGATATCGTTGCTTTTTCCTCACTCCCTCGTTCAAGGTTATTGGCGCGGTTTGCTTCCGAAAACATACAATTTTTTTTCGAACCGTTTCAAAATACCGAAATTGTCGGTCTGGTTGATGTCGTCGCCGCCGCGTGGCACCACTCCACACTTCACGGACGGTGACTAGCATTTCGGAGTTGCGGGTATTCTAACCTGAGATAACTTGACGGTTCACACAAATTTCCTCACAATACACCTCCGGGATTTGGATTCGATTTGTGCAAATAACAAGAATCAAGCAATACTTCAAGTATGCCTGAAAGCACGAAAGTAGAAGTGAAACCTACAAAGGAGGCGGCGAAAAATGGCAAAGAGGAGGAGAAAAACGATCTCGTGAGTTTATGTCTATTATTGCTTTGTTTCGCGTGCCTGTCGAATCATCGTTTCACCATAAACACCGACCCATCTCAATTGTTGCGATTACGATGTTTTTCTCTTTCTCACTATTGTTTTCCCGTAACATTTCTCCTTTGTTTTATTCCCTCGCATTCCTAACCTTCAGGAGTACGAGATCCTTTGTAAAATTTCTGGAAATGCTCGATTTCCGATTGTCACCGAAGACGATCCAATTTCCTCTTACAAAAGTTTGGTTTTTTTTCATTCTAAAACTGCTTCACCGAAAATTAAACGTTGTCGGATTTATTTATTTACAGAAACCGTTTTTCCATGACAATCCACTGGCTCATTGCGAATATTCATCATAATCATTGCAATTTGTTGGTTAACAATCTTTTTGTTTTAGTCGGAAGAGGATAAATTATTGCAAGAAGAACTGAGCAATTTGGTGGAGCGTCTTCAAAGCGGAAACACGAAACAGCATTTCACAGCACTGGAAGCGCTATGCGCTCAAATCCGTGCGTCGACAACGTCGATGACGAGTGTGCCAAAGCCATTAAAATTCATGAGACCGCATTACGACACGATGAAGCAAGTTTATGAGGGGCTGCACGACACGAAAGCACGTGAGCTGTGTTCGGACATAATATCTGTTTTGGCAATGACGATGGGTGAAGGGAGAGAGTGTTTGAAATACAGACTGACCGGTTCGGCTTTGGAATTGGGAGAATGGGGCCATGAGTACGTGAGACACTTGTCGGGAGAATTAGCCGGGGAATGGGACGAATTAACCGGCGAAGATTCCGAAATAATGAGCAAAAAATTGATCGGCCTTGTACATGAGATTGTCCCTTATAACATGGCACACAATGCCGAGACTGAAGCTTGCGATTTGCTTATGGAAATCGAGAGACTCGACCTCCTCGAACAGTACGTCGATGAAAGCGCTTATCAAAGAGTTTGTCTCTATCTCACGAGTTGCGTCGCGTACGTCGCCGATCCCGAGAACCGTACGCTTCTCCACGAAGCTTCCAAACTTTACAAAAAATTCAATCAGTATCCTCAGGCTATGAGACTCGCTATTCAGCTCAACGATCGACCGCTGATTGAAAAACTTTTCCTCAATTGCAAAGACTTGTGAGTAACAGGAGGAAAAAAAAAAAAAATTACTAAACTATTTCTGTTTCCATCATTTTTCATTTTTCTTTGATGAAAAAAACGTTTTTGAATTCGTTTTTCAGATCGATCCAGAAGCAGTTGGCTTTTATGCTGGGTCGTCAACAGATATTCATCGAGTTGCCCGAGTCGACGCCTGAGTACGACGATCTCGTTGAGATAATGTCAAACTCGCACTTGAACAATCACTTTTTGAATCTGGCTCGAGAGTTGGACATAATGGAGCCGAAAACACCCGAAGACGTGTACAAATCACATTTGGAGAACTCGCGACCTCCGTTCGGAGGCGGTCAATTGGATTCGGCGAGACAAAACTTGGCGGCGAGTTTCGTGAATGGTTTCGTCAATGCTGCGTTTGGGCATGACAAATTATTGATCGAAGATGGGAACAAGTGGTTGTACAAGAACAAAGAGCATGGAATGTTGAGCGCGACGGCTTCGTTAGGTTTGGTATTGCTCTGGGACGTCGACGGAGGCTTAACACCGATCGACAAATATCTTTATTCGTCCGAAGATTATATCAAGTCCGGTGCCCTTTTGGCTTGCGGTATCGTCAATTGCGGCGTGAGAAACGAGTGCGATCCGGCGTTGGCGCTTCTTTCTGATTACGTCCTCCACAGTAGCAACACAATGAGAATCGGTGCAATTTTGGGTCTTGGCTTAGCTTATGCAGGATCGAATCGCGAAGCTGTTCTGAGTCTACTCGCGCCTGTACTTACGGATCCGAAATCGAGCTGGGAAGTAATCGGTGTGGCGGGTCTCGCCCTTGGAATGGTAGCTGTAGGCTCTTGCAACGCTTACGTTACAACGACAATAATTCATACGTTGATGGAGAAAACGGAGAACGACTTGAAAGACACTTATGCGAGGTTTCTGCCTCTTGGACTGGGTCTTTGTTTCCTAGGAAAGCAAGAAGCTGCCGAAGCGATAATAGCCGCTCTGGAAGTTGTCCCAGAACCGTTCAAGTCGATGTCAACGACTCTCGTCGAAGTTTGCGCTTACGCAGGAACCGGAAACGTCCTTAAGATCCAACATCTTTTGCACATATGTTCCGAGCACTACGAGACAGCCAATGAGAAAGACGACAAATCCGATCGCAAGGACAAGGACAAGGACAAGAAAGACGAGAAGAAAGAGGACAAGGAAAAAGACCTCAGCTCGCGTCAAGCTATCGCGGTACTCGGGATCGCTCTCATTGCCATGGGCGAAGAAATCGGTGCCGAAATGGCCTACAGAACTTTCGGACATTTGCTTCGTTATTGCGAACCCGTTATCCGCCGTTCGGTCCCCCTCGCTCTAGGCCTCATCTCCGTATCTAATCCAAAACTCAATATTCTTGATACTCTATCTAAATTCTCTCACGACAGCGATCCCGAAGTTGCTCACAACGCTATTTTCGCAATGGGCCTCGTTGGCGCCGGAACTAACAACGCTCGACTCGCTGCCATGCTCCGACAATTGGCACAATTCCACGCCAAAGATCCCAACAATCTTTTCATGGTTCGCATTGCTCAAGGACTGACCCATCTCGGCAAAGGCACGCTCACCCTTTCTCCTTATCACAGCGATCGTCAACTGCTCAGCCCTGTCGCTCTTGCAGGGCTCTTGGCTACCCTCGTCGGTTGTCTCGATGTTAAGCACAGTAAGTTCATCAACGATAATCCACTGATGCCTATCCAGGCGATTAAAATCAGTATCACCATTTTTTTAATCAATTTTCATCGGATTTAATGAATTTCGTTCAATTTTTCAGTAATCCTGGGACGTTCCCATTACCTGCTGTACACTCTCGCGGCAGCAATGCAGCCAAGGATGTTGGTGACCTTCGACGAAGAGTTGAATCCTCTGGCGGTACCTGTACGAGTGGGTGTGGCCGTCGACGTGGTCGGACAAGCCGGTAATCCAAAAACAATTACTGGATTCCAGACCCACACGACTCCGGTTCTACTAGCGTTTGGCGAGAGAGCCGAGCTCGCGACCGAGGAATATCTCCCGTTGACACCCATCATGGAGGGTTTCGTAATCCTCAGGAAAAATCCCGAGTTCGTTCCCTAAGTACTCGATGATAAACAATTGCTATGAAAAAAAGAATGTACTAACTTTTAATTTCTAATAAAATAATTGCGAAAAAACACTTTTTTTATAAACAAGAAAATTAATAACGATTCACTCATTCAGAATTATCTTTTTTGTATTATTATTTGTAAAAAAATTCATCGATGATAAAAAATACAGTGTAAAGATTACGTATAAAATTTACATTATTTATAGGTACGTTAAGATGTACTTTTCAGTTTTTACGCTTGAAAAATGCGTTCTACATGGCGCTTGTCGAGTCTCCCTTGAATTTGTGACATTCTAAAAATCATGTTGCACGTTTTTTCCTTCCGAGACTCGATTCTTCGAGATGAAAGGGAGTTATAAATTGTTCTCATTTCGCTGGAGATGGAGATGGAGCTTTTCGTATTCTCGAAGTATCCAACCTGTCGGAAAAAAACGTGTATCTGCTTCTTAGTCGTCTTTCCCACACTCACACATCTGGTAAGAACGCCGTCCATTTCAACGGGACATTTTTCGAACGGCAAGATTAACAATTAAAATTTCAGCTTGGCAAGCAATTAGTTTTGGTTTCCTTTCCATTTCTACAAAAAGGGTTGCGCGTATAAACTTGTATTCTGTGCTGAAGTAAAAAACATTTACAGATCAAAATTCTACTCGGAAGCGAATTGCTTTGTTTTTTCAGTCATGCGGAATTATTTTTTTTAATTGCACTTTTTTACGTGATTCCTATCGCCAATGGCTCACGACAACTCCGTTAATTCCGGAACGCGCAGCTCGCGTTCGATGTTACGTATATGAACATACAGGCATACAAAATTTATATTTACGACAGAATATCGAACACCACAAAATCTCTTTAAAAATATGGCAGAATTTTATCTCCGTCTTTCTCTCCCTCGTCCCTATTAAAATTCATTTGTATCCGTCATTTCACTCATTCACATTTTCGATAAGTTTTAGTGCACTCATTGATTGGCACACTGGAGGTCAGCTTAAGATTCTACTATCTCGTAGACAGGTACGAAAAATACTCTCATGTTTGTTGCTGAACAACTTTGTTTCGCGAGGAATAAGTTAAACAAAATAATTAGCGTGAGTAAAAAACACTCGGGATGAATAAAAACGGGGAGCAGTATTCAAACATGATAAAGTATTATCCGATCTAATCGGTACGAAAAGGCTATTCAATAAATGTTACAAACTCGAAACGTTAATTCCGATTGAAATCCTTAAGTCTGCATCGCTGGAACGCGACCGATTGGTGTGTTCAATTCGTATCGGCAAATTTTTAGAAACGAACGTTTCTAAACGCATTTTAACATTGACAACACGGAAGGAATTATGGGAACGAAATTTTTCGTTGATTTCCATCGAGCGTAGCACCGAGTTTCGATATCTCGAAACGTTCTGGATGAAAATATGGTAAGAGAGAAATTAACTTAAAAAAACGATTTAGAACCGTGGCGGAGAATTCGCGTTAGCAAAAATTGGGCTCCATGTCACGATGGACGGTGACAGGAGCCAAGACATGGTGCGGTGACCCGAGATGAGTCGTGGGCGAGGGTGGAGTTACATTACGCCGAGCGATTTCCGGTTCTGCGTTGACCCCGACGAGCAGCAAAGGTTCGGCGAATGTCTGCTGCTCGGAATCATCGTGCGGAGTCATTGTGCTGTACCCATGATCGCTGTCTCCTCCAGGAGGGCGACGATAGTTTGTCGATATGCGATACGGCGATATCGGCGCGACGCTTTCCGGAAGCAACGAATCCAAATTGTTCTTCGATTGGTGGAATTCCATCGGTTCGTTGTCCGCGTCCAAATGCGTCATTCTTACATTATCTGGCGAAGTTTGCAGGTGCAAACACTGATGTTCCAGCCCTGATTGGACGGTCCGAAGCCTGTAGCAAAATAGTGTTATCCCGAGGATCAGAACTATCGCCAGTATCCCACCAGCTACTGGACCAACCGATGGCCATTCACGGGAGACGCCCTCGTCGGTCGATTGCGAGTCTGAAAAAAGTTCAAGTTTTCCTGTCAACCTTTTTTTTTTCAACAGGAAATATCAACGGGATCATTTGACATTCCGGAAGCAAACTCACTGTAAGTTCCATCGGCATAAGGTAGAAAAGAGCCGAGAACGCCTCTGAAGCAAAGATTCATATCGGAGCAAAAAGCTCTCGGGAGGAGCGATTCACCATCGCCATCAATGGAACACCACTGACATCCTACAACTCCGAGGCATTCGCCCTCGGTTTCGTAGTCCTTGCAATTGAAGGTCGGACAAGGTTTCAGAGCAGCGAGTTGTGCCCAATCAGCTGTCGAACTGAAACCTTGTTCGTACGTTGGCATGCAGTTCTCTAAGTAAGTTGTATTTGGTTGTTCGCAGCCGGCCGTATAGAGCGAGCATTCGCAGGGACATTCGCACTCGGTTTGCTCCATTCGTTTGCAGTTTAGGCAGAGCCGGTCCATCTGTCAATCAATGACGACGATTCAGTCAACGAAAATTCAATCGCAGAGTTTTCTGGGGCGAAAAAAAATCAGAATTTCGAACTCACTGTACTGCAAGGACAAAAAGCCCTCAAGCTGCAAGTCTCATTGATTACCCCAAGGAATACATTGGTGTTAGGCACAGAGGCGACCTGATACTTGACGCAATGTTCACCATGGACAATATTCGTCAAAACTTCGTCCAACGAGGTGTTGAATTGATAAAAACGTTGCATCGTGCCGTCCAGATAATTGGGGCACAATTTTTTTTTAACAAACAGCTCGTGGTTGAGAATATCGTTGGCAACGAGAAGTTCCTTGTGTGTCAGATGCTGGGGCTGTTCGAGTTTGCTGCCGGCTTCGAGGAGAGCAGGATGAGAGACGAGCCAGCCTTTGTCATCCATGAGGAAACACTTGATCGTGGCTTCTTTGCAGAAAGGAAACATTTCGCGAAGTAATCGAGCGATGTAACTCATAGGTAAGTCCATCGACATCGTCGCAAAAACGGGATCCTCGTTCGAGTGCAGAGACGCCGAACGACCTTCATAAATCGTGTGACTCAATGTCACCACGTAACCAGCTCCTCCGGCGTCCAAATATGGCTGCGTCAAAATTATTTTGCCCGGGTATTCCTGACTCTTGAGGTACCAAGGCCGTCTCATTGGATCCAAAGCAGAATCCAATATCATTCCGGGATAAACGACCAGAGCACCGCTGTCCGATGCTACGACGTACCTGTTTGTATTTTTTCCCGTTATTAACGTCTCTCGAATTTGTGATTTCTAATAAATTGACTAATTGAAGAGAAAACAGTAACAAACATCCGTACCTCCGGACGATAAATTTATGAAAAGGACTGTCAACGTGACGTTCTTTGAAATGATCCAGAATTTGTGCAAGCGTAGCAACGTCGGATCTCACGGAAGATCGTAGCCCCGGATTGGTCAACAGCCTCGTCGTATCTTTTATGTAAGCCATGTAACTCTGAACCGTCATCACAGAGCCCGTTTCTAAGAGCTCTAACTGTTCCCACGGTGATTTGAAACACCATGGCGATAAAAAAACTACGCCAGTAGCTGAAAATTCCAGAGAATGTTAAACTCCATTGATTTTCCACTGTGGTGAACGAATGCAAAAATACTGCGGACCATTTTTGTACTTTTTACCGTTCAACCTTAAAAAAATTCGTTTCTCGAGCTCTTACAATGTCACTCATGATATTATTACGTCGGAATGATTCGCTTCTTCCCACTGGCTTGGGATAAAATTTTGATGACGTACGGAATGCTGAACTGATGTGAAAACAATTACACTTTGTAGCTCACTTTTTCGACCCCTATCGACAATATGTGTTGATTCGTCTTACCCAAAGTCGCGATATTGTTCTGATAAGAGCAGAGATCGTCTTTGCTGATGACCGAATGAGGCTGGATGAGGTCCAGACGATGGTGAACAATGTTGGAAGGTAAACGTGGTGCAGTGCGCGGTGGAGTACGTCGTTCGTCGGGTTTTCCCGATATTACGCAAACTATCAAATCTCGATAAGACAGATGCTGCCATTTATATCGTCTCTGTTGAAGGTATTTAAAAATTTTCGATGGAATTCTCGTTAATTTATTTCTTAGAAATGAAAGATTTGCCGATTCGGAGAATTTTTGATGATTTGTTTACCTCGTCTCCATGCTCGTCCTTCACTACCAAAGTTCCCTCGGCCTCGTTAATCATTTTGTTGAAATCCACGTCCTCCATGTCTTTTAAATGAACCTTAAGAGGTTGTTCGGTCATAGTTTCGACTCGAGGAAACTTTTTATGCATCCAGACAATGCCTTTTTTGTCGAAAAGCATTGAGTACGCGTTGGGACCTGCATTGAAATAGGTCAAATCTTCAACGAAATCCCGAAGTTTCACGTCGAGCGACAAGAGAGCTGCATTCGTGATTCGGCCTACGGATATTGTCATGGATTTCCCATAGTGCTCCAAATATGGCTCTGACAAATAATAATTCTTCTTGTTTTCTGTGGGGCATTGCAGACCCGAGAAAAGCCTGGCCAGCTCGTATCCGAGCAGGTTTTCCGTTGGCAGTGTAATCACGCTGCCATTCGTCGAAGTTTCCCGAATGTTGATGTGAGGTTTGAGGTCTACGACGAGCAACGAATACACAAAGTTAATAAAAATCCTGTGGATGGAACATTTTTTCAGAAGTCCAGGGAACCCAGCTACTCCTCAATCGTCGCGTTCATACCTGAGAGAATGAGAACTGTTCGGAGCTGAGGAATTAATTCACTGCTTTTAATCGTTTCCACAATATTTTTGATATTCGACACGTCTTCCATGGTGTTTGTTAAATGGATAACAACCACATCGCCACGGAGGTCATTCGTCAAAGCTCTGAAGTCAATTTCCAAAGTTTCATTCGTGTCTGAAAAATAAATTCGCGAATCAAGGAAAACAAGTGGAAGGTTGAAAATAAAAAGGGAAATTTGTATTTTTATTTTTTTTACCGATTCTCGTGATACTCTCAATATGTCGGCCCAATTGAATTTTATTTATATCGTTAGCTCGCATCAGCCCTTTTTCACAATGAATATGACCGTGTCCTGCCAACCCAACCACCGTAACGTGGTCGAGCTCGGAGAGCATGTCGACGATGGTCTTGGCGGTGACTTGAGCCAGTGTGAAGTCTTCTTCGGACATGAACATTCCGTGTTCCAACAGTAGCATAACATTTTTGGGCTTGTCGCATTGGGAGAGTAATAGCGGACCTACGTTGTGAGCCAAGCTCGCTGGACCGCACATCAGCCCTGGATATCGCACCGGTAAGACATGCAGATTTTTCCATTTATCATTATGGACGTTTGTTGCCAAAGCTGTGAAAAAACATTGAATTTGATATGAAAATTCCAAGTTTTGTTGCAGGTTTTGTTAGTTTATGACGACGAAGATGATGATGACAATCACCGTTTTCAATTTGGGAGCACAAATCGGCGGATTCCTTTGGAGAATGGTTGGAATCCATTGTTTCGTCATGGTAACCTGAGTAATAACGTTCGTTGAGCAAAATGCTTTGTATAGCATTGTCGCATTGTTCTAGAAGCTTATCGTAGGAACTGAGTTTGGAGTTGATTTTAGAGACGATATTATCCAGAGCTTCGTCGAGACTGTACTGAGTTTTTGCAAGATCAAGACGGTCGATCATTTCTTGGAAAGCTGTTAAGCCGAGTTCTTCCGTGCCTATGGATCGCAGGGTTTTTGAAAATCGGACCACGATGTCTTTAAGGCACATACCAGCCAACGGTTCGGCCTCTACTTGTTTTCGCAGCGGCCTGCGAATTTGACAATCGCTACTGGTGCCATTGATTGTGTTGGCGTTAACAAAAAATTGCACGAGCAGAATAAACGAGAAAGAGAATTCTCTGAGATTGATCATTTTCGAAGTTTATCGATTGTTATGACGAAAGACCGAAAATATTTAGGAATCGACTTCATGGAAGCCCCTGCTGATTATTTTGACAGTCTTGCATCGTACATTACGATTAATACAAAAAAAAACACACACACAATGAAAGACTCGCAAAAATACGAGAAAGAACTGAAAATATTTTAGCACTTTTCAATCACGAAACAATGGACATTTGTCAAAGATTTTATTGAAACATTACGAATATAGGAACACACGCACAAAATGATTTTTTTATTTTAACTTTGTACAATATACTCCCACGCAACGAACCCGCGTTATTTTTCTACTATTCCGTTTATATATAAAATATTCATTTCACGAAAGTAATTTCAGCACAACATTCCTCATTGTTTTAACTGATAATTGTCGTATAAATGGATTTTATGTAAACAGTGAAGAAATGAAAAATGTGATGGATCGTATTCAAATTAGGCATATATACATGTACTAAAAAAAATGGCGTCTTATTGAGGTTAGAGACGCTTCTCACACAATTCTGAATACCGAAAAATCGCGACAGATAGCGCTACCTTATTGTTGACTTGACGTCCAGTGATCTTTCGTATAGCGGAGTCAACAGCTTCGTAGATCATTATGAATAAATAATGCAAAAGATCGCGGCTACTGGAAATTTTCGTGTCTCGTTCCCGAAAACGATGCCCCGACCCACGGACCATTTGTTTATAATTGTTCGTCATCGCGTCAGCCAAAACACAGTATCGCAAATTTGTACTCTCTTTCCTATTTTTAAGAAAAAAGAATAAATAAAATCGAATGGAAATTTGGTATCATTCATTTCGGTTTTATTATTGTATACAGTCATGCGATTTGCGTATCGCTTTAATCAGGATATTTAATAACAACCGTTGTCGAAATAAACAAAGGTCCCATTATTATTTCATTAGTTATTTGTACAAAATTGATCTGGCCATATTAAATGGGTACGGCATATTCGAACTCTTATATGTGTTGGCATAAAAAACAACGAAAAAAAAAAGAACATAGCCATTGATTGACGATTATTAACTAGATATTGATCGTATATCTGCAGACATTGATGGATATCGATGGTTTTTCGTGTACGATAGCGTGTAAACGGAACACGAAATGGAAAATGAAGATAAATTGAAAATACAACTATTGAGCCCACGCAGTTACGTTGTTTGTCGTTTGTGTGTAAATCGTCAGAGTAGGGATACAAGAATATTATAGTCAATGGTATACAAAAGGGGATTCGGGTCGTAGTTGATTAAAAAAATTGCGTTGAGCTAGTCTTAAACCTATCGGGATATTTCGCGTACAGCAATTAATGGGAAAAAACTAGCTTTTTCGATCGGTATACGAAACGCAGCTCAAAACGTATTGCAAAAACGAAGATCCGAGTTGACTCCGATAAACATACATCGGGCTTAATAAATTAATTAATCCATATATATAAATACGTGTGTGTATATAGGTCTGGAAACAGGACGGAGGACAGCGCGTAGGCGAAACGGATGTTCCATCATATTTTGCTATTTCGGCCGTACTCCAAAATTTGCTTGTGGTAGAAGAGTAAATATCTGGAAAAAATGAAAAGGATTTAACGTTGTTACAAGTTTTTCTTGATAACTGGATTTTCGAAGTTTCACAGGAGCCTGCACGTTTTATATTTGACAAAAATAGGATTAATGCTCTCGGAAGCTTACCCTTCGCTCGTTAGAACGTCCTTGAGTCTGGCCCTCGTGATGAGATGGTCATCGCATTTGAACCACTGGTCTCTCTGTTGTCTGATAAATGCGGTATAATGTCCAGTCTCAAGAGAGCCTTCGTGATTGATAACAGCAAAGAGGGAATATCTGTTGTCGCTGAAAGCTCCGTCCTCGCCATTTTTATTGGGAAGGCGATCGATCGTCGAGCTATTGTTATTGCCGTTACGTCGATGCGACATAAATGGCGTCATATCGAGCTGCTCCGGAAACGATATGAAAGTTGAAATCTTTTTGTCTTGTATGCTCGAGTGTTCGAAACGTTTGAGATGAAAACTCGCTACGATCGGCAGTTGCTTCATCGTCAACTGTTTCGTTGATTCTTGATAAGTCTGACATTTGCTGCATTTTATCTTTGCACTCGAACCAAGATGCTCTGCCCTTGTGAATCTCTCGAGACAATCCAACAGCGATGTCGGTGGTCCGGTGCTGTCCGAACCTGAGGCTCCGGCTGTTGGACCTAGGTCGAGAGATATGTCCCAAAAGGGATCTATCGTCGTTGATACTCCACTGAAGAATGCAGAAAAAAATATTATCGTTCGACAAATTACAAAAAAAAATCGATATATTTATGGAAATTTGTGTGTTTCTCCAAACTCACTTGCAAGATTGACAGACAACATCGCTTTGAAGTCCGCCGGTAAATATTTGATCGATGATACAATTGCAATGATGAGGATTATCCTTAACGAGAATCGGGGCGGCCTCGCAATGTCGATGCAGAACATCGAGGGTCGCTATGAAAAATTCGTGGGCGTCTTGTTGCTCGTAACCCGCCAAATGTCTTGCGTGTGTCCATATCAAATGCAATAATTTATGGAGAGTCAAAGGCGCTTTGCTTCCTGAATAAAACTCTTGAAAGAGATGCGAAACCTCGCACACGAGACATCGACTCGGCTGTGGGCAGTGATGACGGTCAGCTAGAAAATAGTCTCGCAGTAACGGCGTGTGAGTCAAGGCCTGTACGATGCAGTTCATAAAACATGTGCTTCCTAAGTTTATTAAACCTCTCAGACCTGAAATTTCAATAAATTTTTGTTTAAATATCGTCGTAAATCAATTTTTCGTTTGTTACTCGAAAAATCTTCATTTATTTTTCTAAATTACTGTTGTCCGTGGAATTAGTATTGTTGCAATATATTTCCTCCAATTTTTTTGCTATTTTAACCCTTGGAGTACACACTGGGTCATTTTGACCTGAACAATTTTCTATCGCCGATTGTTTGGCATTGAGTGGCAGCGAATTTTTCGGCATTGAATTTTCGTTTTCGTCAAAAAATCAATTTAGGGCTATAAAATATTTAAAAAATTGCACGTTCACCGAAATGAAACGATTTCGAAACCGCTTTGGGTCAAATTGACCCAAGATTCACTTGTGGGGTGTTTGAACTCAAAGGGTTAAAAGAGATGGCTGTCTAGAAAGTTTATTTACCGATGGTCGAGTTCTCGACAATACGACGACGTCGCGGATGCTTTCGTAGCAATTCCGCCTCGATCTGAGTTGGCTCCCACGCCCGATAAAATTCTCCCAAACTCAACGATTTTGCTGATTCGCTCCATTGCGCTTTTGCAACGGCGAGTAATTCTCTGTCATAAACGTAATCTCCACATTGAAAGCAGAGGATATTACCGTAGCAAAGATCCACAGCTGCGAAACAAAAAAATAATCGTGAGATTACAGACGTATCAAATTTTTCAAATTTAATTTTTATTTTCCGATTTTCGACAAAAATTTACCCAGAAAATGTTTTTTTGTTTTCGCGTGCTCTTGGATGTGGCCGTTTCCGTAACACCCGAAAAATATACAATGCAAACAAGAGTGAAGTCGATCTTTGTATGTCTGACAAGTATGACACAAACAGCTCACCGCCTGAAAATTAAAAGAAACAATTTCAAGAGTGTACAATGAAAAGACATGTTATTCACCAATCGAATTCAGGAGGGAATTATATTTTTTTAACATTTTTTGGGCACGGACGAATATTTTTGCAATTCCCAAAATAATTCCAGTAAAAAAAAAGAAAACATGATGGCGGTACGACGATCGGGGTACCCGGACAATATAACGACGATCCTGACAACATGAATGGTCGTAGCTGATCACACGAGTTGATCCTTGCGATTAAAAAAAACACAATGCTCTGATGCGGATGATACAAAACCCAGGGTTCGGAAAAGTGATCGTACGGAGAGAGAAAAGTCAACGTCGCCGGTTGTAATCTCGAAAGACAGCCAAAGCCGGCTGTAAGAGGGAAATAGAAAGAGAGAAAAAAAAAGAGAAAGACGATTATTGGGACGGAATCATTTAGGGAGGACGCAAAAATTAAAAATTCGGAGGAGTTGCTCGGTTTTTTTTTGAGTAGAAGACAGAAAACCCCTAAATCCAAGTCTTCCTGTATTTTCTCGTTAATTTGATCGAGATTTTAGCGAATTTGCCTAAATTGGACACTGAATAATGGAGAAAAAAGAAATTTGGGCATTCATGTCGGTAACAAAAAGTTCTGTATTATCGGCATTTTTTCGAACCTTTCTTACGCGTGCCTCGGCGGAGGTGCTCGTGACGAAATAAGAGTGTATTATTTTGTACGGTTGTATCCCCTTCGCTGCTTTGAAATTATTCAAGTGTATGCAGCCATGGTCGCTCATCTCAGTCCTGATTTGACAATTATTTAAAAAGAAAGTATAATGTTGGTAAAAAACGCCGTTGCCGGAGGTCGTTGGTTTGCGAAAAGCGATACGATGACGGTTAAAGACGGTTTAACGGTTACCGGCGTTAAAAGTCAACGTTTAAACGTTGAAAATCCTCGTTGGGTTGAGCTCACGAGAAACCGGCAGCTCGATAACCTCCAAGCAATTATGTATCCTCCGTTCATTAACGAGATTCGCAACTTTCGGTATTAATTCGTCAACGTAGAAATGAAATGGATCGAAATATTGTGTATTTTGAGAGTGTCGGTTGGAGCAGGATAAAAGGGGCTTGCGTCTAGGATATTTCTCGTTAACAAGCGGGGCGTAGCACGCTGGCCTTGGCAGGGTCACGCGTGTCGTTGACATGGAAAACCTCGTGAACCTCTGTGCAGCAATATCAAAGATTTTTTCTTCGGCGAATCGATCTTTTGTTTGTGTCTTTCTCCCCGATCAAAATCACGACTAGAACTTTTTTTCCAGAGTCTCTCGACTGTCCTTTATTTAGGAAACGTTCGGCGCTTTTTTCTCATTCGTTTTTTGGCTGAATTGTTTTATTATTCAATTGTCATCGCTATTTATTGTTCCGGCCTTCGGTTTAATTATCCTGCTTAATAACAAACAAAACGTACGAGACGTTTCGGAGTTTAGTGTGTTGACGCAAAGCCTCCCCCAAGAGCTCGACGTCTCCTCACTGAATAATCCCACCTCAAAACTCACTCACATATACACAAACACCCACACATAGACACATACAAACGCGGCTTTTGTCTCTCGTGGCGGAGAGAGACAGAAACAAGAGAGAGAGAAAGTGGTGTTTTTCGGGGCCCCACGCGCTTTGACACCCGGGCGCTCACGGACACCAGCCGGTCACTGCAGTCGTGCCGGTAAACCGTCCACCCCCCACCCTTTCTCTCTCCCTCACGACTGTTTCCACCTCTCCTTCGATCTCTCCTATACACGCTTGCAAATTCCCACCATTGCACAAATTTGTTCCAGTAGCGTATACTCAACTTCTCATGCCTGTTCCCTCACTCACAAAATGTCCAGAAAACGCGGATCAGTGAGGGGGACAAAAACATTTTTTCGTAGCAACGTACAAAAATATTTCGTGTTCGACAATAACTTTTCCATAAAAGATCCGCTTGGCTGATGCTTCGCGTTATTTTCGACGCCGATCACAAATTATTTGAACTTATAAAACGTTACGCCGCCCTAAAGGCTCCTAAATTTCTCTATAGATACGACGCTGAACTTGGCGTTGTTTCCCTACCTCCGTGAAGTTGGCCCCTAGAAGTTATTAATTTCAAATTTGACAATGCGTATCGTTTGAGAATCGTTTGAGAGAGTTTGATAGTAAAGAAAAAACGCCGCCCGCCCTGCCCTGCCCTCTGCCGCTCCGCCCTCCGCTGATCCACAAGTAACAGCTGCTCGCACGGAGTCCACGTTGCAATTCATTCGGGCCCATTTGCCCAAATCATTGCAATTCTTGTAAAAATTGGCATTCAATTAAACTTCCTCAATGTCATTTCAAGTTATCCCACATGCAAAACCAAACTTCCGACCATAATTCCAGCATTTATTGTCGTCTCGTGGATGCGACATGACTCGCGAAATCGCAAGTTGATTTCATACGAGGATTATATTTTCTCCGTTCTCAGAAATGTTTTCGTCAACAATGATCGATCGTACATGATTTTTTATTGTTCAAGGTATTCGAGATTTCTTTCGAGAACGAAATTCAACACGTTGGCGTATTCTCTCATAAAAAATTGCTAGTCGCGTAATATGTTGTCTTAGCGGCGTCTCTAAAGTCCAAAAATAACGCTGGTAGGATAGAAAACTTTAGAAATTCCTAGGGAATTCCTTTGTAGCTGGTAAAGTAGAAACATTGGCGACACCTTGCACACTTACATGTGTCGACTGTCGGTACGATAGACACCAAAGCGCATGACATTCACCCCAATAAATCTTTGAACGTCCGAGTGAAGGTAATAAAATTGAGACGTAAACAGATGCGCGCAAACAGTAAATAAACGTAATTTGTGATCGACGTATCGATGACGGTTTTATTGACTCATTGAATAGCGGAATATACAACGTGTATGAACAGTAAAATTTAATGTTTGCATAATATCATAAAATTTGAAGACTAATATAATTACGATCGGTGTACACGATATTTAATATATTAATTAATATGGATCACATAACCTAAACATTCATAATAAATCTACTCAAAAGTATTTCACATAAAAACCATTATGACTCGTGTTTTATAATCGGATTTTTCTTGTAATTGTATTGTTTAATAGAAAATATATTAATTTAATTTTCTATATTTATTTATAACGTATGTAAGTAATTTTTTTTAGTGAGATGTGCGTCTTTGTATATATTCGGGAAATGTCTTTTGTCACACGCGATATATGTTTATATATCGTCGTGGTACCTTGCAGTTGTTGGGGTTATCGGATCAACGGAAATGACGTTTGTAATAAAATTTTACAAAATTACAATCTAAATTATAAAATCATTTTTTATTAGAATCGAGATCCTGGTACGAAAAGAAATAAACAAGGAATTGTTGCTTTCGCTTCTTCGGAGAATTGGAGCGCTACTGCCACGATCTTATTTTTGTAGACCTTGCATCCTGTGCAGTTGGGATAAACATTTACTCGATTATTTTAGTTAATGAAGAACTAATAAAGCGAAGGAGCGAGAAGAATTGCAAGTTTGTAGTTTAACGTTTTTCTCGTGGCTTGCTGTCACTCGTTGGAATTCTCCTGAATAGCCATGTTGTCTAGTGTTCTATTAGTTTTACATTTTCCATGCCCGATATATGTGAATAATGAGATTATAACTTTGGATTGTGCTAGGATATAAAAATAAGGCAAATTCGTGAACGAACGCGTATCATTTCGCCGCGGAAAAAAAGATCGTACAAAGATTGGGAAAATTTTTGTTTTTTTGTTTTGTTTTAATGGCTTTACGCGTTCTAGAACGAAGGCAACGATCGGACGGTCGCGTTTTCCTAAAAATGTTTACGTGAAGCGCGAAGGCTACGGGTACGATAGTCGGGGCACATCCGAATTACGCACACGCAGGTGAATCTATAAGTTTTTTTTTTTCTTATGTCGAATGTGTGCTCAGAAGCGATGAGACTATTCTCTTATGTTTGTGTTCCACTTTGTGTTCTTTGCACGTAAGTGACGATGAAATCACTGTCATAAAAACACGCCGCGGGAGGGAAAGAGAGAGACATCGAAATTCCGATTTACGTCCATCCAAGGCTTCGCCGATTCTTCGTATTTTTTTTTGTCTCGAGCATCGATCGACGCATCGCATTCAATCCCTCGAAGCGCGTACACATATCAACACATACGGATTCGAGGTGAGAAAATGAATTCTAGATAGACTGGATAGGTTATGTGAGTCACGCTACGCTCAAGAATTTCACGGAAAAAAAATTTCTTTCCACATAAGAATGATGCTCATTTTTATTGTGAATCATTGAACGCAGGGAGAGATATTCAATTCGACTGTTACGCGAATCACGAACGTTTTCCCTTTTTTTCGGCTCTGAAGAGTGAAAGCTCCACTTTTGTTTTTTTTTTGTTTACCAAGTCATAAGCAAACAGAGGGAGTGCGAGTCCGAAGTCGGAAAGAGCAACGACTAGGAACGAGAGTGTTTACTGTTTCGGTGGATGGTCACTAGCATATTATTTTCGTGCGTGAAAAAAAAATAGGAATTACGTATTTTTACAGTGAGTCCAAAAAGGTTATGGGAAATCGAAGGAATTTTTTCTTCGATTTTCTTTTATATCGTATCGAGTACTTTGACCATAAAAGGTCATCGTGGAAACGAAGTTAGAGATTTCTCACGATATCGTTCCAGTAATTCGGTCAAACATTTCGACAAATTTTTTAATGGAAGTTGTTTTGTACGTGCAGAAAAGTTTTTTTTTTATTCGTCCACAAAAACGTGGAGCTATAAAAAGTGGAATATGTATATAATTGGCTCGACACACTTTTCCCCAATTAAGGGTAATATATGATCGCGGCTATGTGTTATCTACTCGTTTTTTTATGCAGGGAAAAAAGATTGTCATCTGTGCGTTCGTCAGCTTGCCGATTTCTCAGAGGGTTGCGTCGTCCGTTGGCTCGCGGTTCAGGGCCTCCGCGTGCTTCTCACATTGAAATTTACTCGTCTCTGTCTCTTTCTTTCTCACTGTGTACTGTCACAGATCGTGGGCATATACAACGAGACATGTAGTCATTCACATATGCAAGAGAATATATTTTGTTTAATACTATTGCAGCGTCTCGTCGCTGGCATTGTGCGTAAACTCTGCAAAACTAGGACAAACGTAGGGGCCAGAGTTTCCACATTAGTGGGGGAAACTTAGAACAATACTCGAATATTTCTGTATGTATATATATATATATATGTATGCGCCTGCGCGATGTCTCGTCTTTTAAACTTGTGACAAGCGTAAACAATTGTGAGAAGTAATGGCTTCTTGCACGTAACATATTCTCTTGTTTCGGAAAATTTTAACTCTTTGGATCTCGTAGTTTTCTTTCTTCTTATTTCTCCATTCTATTGAAAATTGCGCGCGATGTAACTGATCATAATGCGTGACTCCATCGATTACATATGAATTGCGTGCATCAACGTACTTAACCTCTTCACCGCGTGTGCGCGTGCTTTTCAACTTTGCACACATGTAGATATCGAATTACAATGCGATTTGTGTCAACAATGGTCGATCGATCAATTTGTCCGTGTCACAACGATTTATCAACACGCGTTTCAAAAACATTCATAAATCGGACTTGTTGAGTAAAACCAAGAGATGATGTTCGCCATTAAGCATGTGTACAGTCAATAAAAAATATATTTCATACATTTTGTAAATAACCTTTAATTTCACCTCCAAACAAATTTGTTCGAACTTGATTCGTGAGTCAAGAAGCGCTTGGTACTTGTGTGTTTGAGGATTGCGGAAAAAACGTGTGTTAAATGCTGCAACTGAATCACGTGTACAGTGAAAATTTTCCCGCGTGCCGAGTGTGCATATAATTACGAGGGACGATTCATATATATTTCAATCGTGTGTTTCGTTGCTCTTAACCGATAAATTACAATTATTCAGATATAATGATCAACGGTGCGTAGTTTTTTCTTATTCCCTACGGGTTAATTGAACATGGAGTTGGTAGTTTTTCGAGAATTCGTAAGAGTTGCGAGGAGAGGGGGGAGGGGATTGTGGGTTGGAAAGTGTACGCGAGATCCATCGGTCTCTGCGATTGCTCACGATTCGTACTTAAACTTTGTACACAAAAATTACATTAGCATGATTCTACACGATTCTCAATAACAAAGGAAACATTAACTGGATCATAACGAAGGCTCGACTGTCTTTCGATATTTCAATTGAACCAAAACTGTACATCAGAAATAAATAAATCCTCGAAATGATGGTTCGAAAATAGTCAATTGGCCGGCGTGAATACAGCCGAAATTCTTGCCGGACGTCGCGTATGGTAAACAAAAATTTTCGCTGCGTTCACGTGGCTCCCCTGCAAGGCTTCGACGTCTTCAAAACGAAGATGCGCGTGGAAGTTCGAGTTTCGTTTATTTCATGATAACGGCGAGTAGAACAGCGACGCAAGTACCAAGTGCGATCGAAATTCGATCGGCGCCGGCCATAATTACCGGTAATTCGGGTGCGTTTGCATTATCGTAATACTGATAACTTTTGGAGGTCGTTCTCAAGCGTATAACTCGATAATTTGGCGCACTCGTGTTAACGCGACCGACAATGAAATTTTGTAAGGAATTCGTAACGCAGTACAAGTTTCCACGTCCGTCAAATGCGAACGTGTCGGGCCATTGCATTTTTTCGTGATCACGTGATATCAAGCGTTGACCAGTAGTGAACGAAGGCGTGCTCGACGATGTGTTCCACCTCGCGATACCATCGTCAGCCAATAAACCGTAATACAAAACACCATCGGCGGACATAATCATGCCGTCTGTTTGCGACGATTTTCTGCCCCATTCTCGTACGTAACTATGCACATCCGCGGTCGGTATCTTCATAACCCAAGTTGGCAATGAGTAGAGATAAAAGGAAGAGAGCGGCGAATAAAATACGTAACGTTCGCGGGCACTTGCCGGCGAAAGTGCAATACCATCCACGTGAACAGGTTGTATCACGTGAACGTTGAGAACTTTAAAACCAACCGCGTCTTGTTCCGCCCGCATCGAAGAGTCACGAATTTTCCACGAGGTTCCGTTTCTCAATGAATAAACTATTATTCCGGGGTCGTCTTCGGCGGTGTCGGTTATGTAAGCCATTCCACCGTCTTCGTGATCGAGCACGATGTCATTCAGGTAAGAAGATTCCGGCGGAGTGACGTGCGGTGGAAATTGATAACTACGAAGCACTTCGCCGTTGTTTTCGAGATCGAGGATGACAAGACGCGGCGGGCATCGTGATTTCGCTTGCAATGTCATCGTTTCCGTTCTCCCCGAATCCAAAACCCACATTCGACCTTTAGGATCGATTTCCATGCTCTGCACGAACTGGAACGCTCGACAATCCCCGATCGCTTGCATCTCCCAGTTCGGATAAGCCTCCAGCTTTGGCGCGTAAACTCCCCGAACTGGCACGGCCGATGTAACACCCAAAGTCACTGGTACACCCTCCTTCCACCTCGGTACAGTCAAGTACATCCGGTCTTTCCACACTTTGATACCCGCGATCGGATTGTTTTCGGGGATGTATTCATTGCGATCGTACGCTTTAGTTTGCACTTCTTCGGACGGCCAAATAATGTCGATGGTGTTCCAACGAAAAATTTCTTGGAATCGCTCGTCGAGGGCTCGACACGAAACCACCACTAGCCCAATAAGAGCTAATTTTAAAAGTGTCATTATGGAAACTGCTCGAGCTAACCTCTTTTTTCGTCTTTAAATATCCAGCTGTTCGAAAATGTGCTTGGCAGTTGATCCAGTTGCGGGGAAAGAGAGTGGAATTTTGGTGGTTCGAGTTGTGCTTGTTTTTGCGATGAAATTGTCGTAGAGCTCGGTGGTCGCCCCCCGCGAGGTTAAGCGCGAACTACGATCTATTTTTGTGCGTAGAGATGCAATGCTCGTATTAGAGCTCTCTGGATTTTAACGTCGCGCGTTGTAACGTGGCCAACTGTTACCCAACCGAAAGAGGGCGCGAATATGCCACTAAGAATATGCGAAAACCAAGTGCTCGAGGAGATATAAAAGTGAATCCGTGTGAATACGTCTTTCGTTTATACTTTCGACGCCGCGTTGTTTTACCAATTTGTAAAGCACGGACTAAGGTCCATACCGTCGGACGCTCGGGCTCTGACTGACTTTACGAATAATCGTGAAGCGCCCGAGAACCCACCGCACAAGGGAGACCAGACAAGACCCCTCCGCTCCTTCCGAACAAACGTTTCCAACTCTCCCGCTCCCCGAGCGCGCACTACACTCGGATATACATTTACATCTACGCACTAAGGCACTTACAAACAAATATATATATATATATATATATATATATATATATGTATATATATAGAAATGTGTGTTATGATGCGCGTCTCCTTTACTCCGGTGACGAGCCCCGCATTTTTTCTCCTATTCCACCTTCGAGCGCTTTTCCCCTTTCGTTTCCTTTTTCCCCCATCCAATTTTTATCGCGTTTCACTTCACTGCGAAGAATCTTCCCAATGTTTTTTTCCCTGTTACGTCAGACTTGTCATTTCAAGGTTATCTTCGTACTCAGATAGGTCATTTTTATTTACACAAAGTATCTCGGTAATTTTCGTTCATTTGCAAGTTCCGAACAACTTTACTTTGTTTTTTAGCAACGTCGTAGACTAACGTCAAGCTGTGACCTTCGGACTAACGCGCATCGAACAATTGGCCTCTTTCCTCTCTTTGTTCGAATCCCCCGTGCGCATTTATCCACGATTTATAGACTCGGCGATAGGAAAAGACCCTTCAATCCCGACAAGAACCCCTCGCATCATAACAACCCCCCTCTCGTGTTGCTCAGATGCGTATCGTGTTCTCGTTACTAACGATCGACGTTCAAACAATCGCGACCTTTCGGCGTTCGCTTAGATTTTTTCTCATATTTCCTTCTTCTTTCTTTCTCCTCCATCGCGAACTATTCCTTACCGAGAATCATGTCGATCTCGTCTACTATAGAAACCTCTTCGTGTCCGTGTCTAATGGCCGTTCCAACTTGTTGGTTCCAAAGTGAATAATAACTCCATTGCATCGACCAAGCGTTTAATTCTCAGCGCGGGCGGTCTCTCCGAATCGCGCATTAAACGTAATTTTATAATTTCTTTGACTTGGGGGGGATCGCAGGTTTTTTGCTCTATCGTTTGGTCCACCATCTGCCCCTACGTCGATCCCTTCCGATCGATAAACATTCATTCCCCAGGGTTGACTTGTCCTAGAGCTCGAAAACGAGGCTCGACTTTGCAAAAGACAACAAACTGGTTCGTGTCATTCATGTCCTTTTAGTTCGCCCGAGCCCCGAGGTCAGCGAACTTATTGAATGAATAGGATTCCAAAGAAAGTTCGAAGATGCCTGCGTTCTGACCTTTAGTCGTTTTTACATGAAATTTCGATCGAAAAGCTCTTGAAATGTCTGAAGAAAATGTGAACGAAATTTGAGATTTTCGAAGGTGGATCTGTGCCAGCGTAGGAGCTAGGAAATCCGGGCTGAGGCAGAGCCCTCCCCACAATATGTAGCCACAGCGATAAATAAGTCCGAACAACTTCTATAGAGAAGTTTGTCTAATCTTCCCATATATACGCATACGCGTGGAGACGTGACACGATGAGCTAGACTCCGCGATGGAGCACGCTGAAACTTGGCCACTGTCTCGTTCGTTTGGAATATTTTGCTCAAAGCTGCTACTGTGTGCTCTTTACCGAATAGTCTTATCGTCTTCTCTCTGTTTCTTTCTCTGTCGCCATCGTTGTGCGCGTATATAATCGAATTCAGATCACGTCATGGTCTAATAAGGAACGAGAGCTATTCTTCAAACCCAAACGATCGAGTATGAAGAATGTGTAACGCGAATGGTACGTCCGAAGAGCCGAGCAATCGAGACCCGAAGCGATTATCTGCTCGTCGAAAATTCCGACGAAGCATTAAATCATTTTTTCTTCGAACTAAAGCCGAGCTCTGATTATTTTCAAGCTAAAAAAACATGGCAAGTTTTGACTAATTCATGGCGCGAGCTACCTTAACTCTTGCCCGTTATTTCGACCAAATTTCCATCGTCCAAAATGCCGGAAGTTTCGAGTGCTTTTTCTGCGTCATCTCGTCGCTCTCCTACGCGACTCTGTCACTCGAATACATTCGATACGTAAAACCTAAATCCATAAAGACCTCGCAGGCTGAGCCGTCGTACAAGGTTGACGACGAAACGTGCCTTCTTCTCCCCACGAATAACATAGACTACAATAATAATAACAACCGTAGAAAACGAACAAGATAATAAGGAAAATATAGTCGTGATGTCACGCGAGAAGCTTTTTTTCCTTTCAGCCACAGCCAAAAAAACGTGCAAGATTTATCAACAAGGCTGCATAGTCTCTGTTCACTCCCAATACACGAAAGTGTCTCCTATTAGTTTCGACTTCAATGCGACACCGACTCTCTCCCCGTCCTTTTGTCCTCTCGCTATACCTCAACCGCTCGTTTCTCTACAAAACAAAACACAGCTATCATCTTGTGGTTTGAATTACGACAATTTCGCGTATTCTCATCGCGCGTTCTTTCTTCGTATATATTTATTTTCTAAACGGCGCACATCCGATTGCACCATCTCCGGCGGTTTTATCTTGAATAATGAAACGAAAATAATGGAATTGCCGTTTTATAATAATTCAAGGATTCACACGCGGCTGTTATACTGACAAGCTCGAACTTCACGTTCTAGACGTTACTCCGTCGACAGTTTCCGAAGCACGCGAGGACATTTTTTTTTTTCCAATAATCCTAATACGAATACTCTCGTTTGGTTGTCCGATCGAATCGCTGCTAACCTGTTGTTCATTACGCACGATGATTGCTGACAGCACAGCAGTGGATTCTTCGCTCTTTTCGCCCAACGCACTCTCCGCGACGTTACGTAACTTCTTCCGCTACTGCACTCCACGCATTCGGTATCGTTGCGTTACGGTATCAAAGTGCGATCCCAACGTCGTCGCGAGCTAATGAACTCTGGCCAATCTCGTCGTTTCGATATCCGTTTCTTTTATTTTATTCTCTTCGCAAAAATCTTAACGACACTCTTTGTTTATCATAACAAATTGAATTATCAGTGTTTTCGATGCAGGCAACCGGCTTTTTCATTTTGCCAATATTTCGCGAACACGCGATCGTCGATTGTTTTTTCGGGAGGGCGCGTCAAATGAGAATTTCGAACGATCGAATTTTGAGAAATTCATCAAAATCAGATGATCACTATGCAACGGAAAAGTCTCGTTCGGACTCTCGCATGCCCCGGCGAATTTGCTCCGGATCGCACCTTCGGGAATGGAAAAAAATCGAGTGGTGAATCCGACCCTTGCAGCTCCCCCCTCGCCCATTCTTGGGCATGTTTTATTCGTCAGACAATGTTATGGCGGTCGGGCATGCTCGCGGTTTTCTCTCATTATGTACGCCGCGTCACTTCCCCTTGACCCGTGCTCGTTCCTTCTCTCTTCATATTCTTTCTCGTAGTACAGCTCTCGTTGTGTGACAGTGCTCGCAACCAGCGTCACGGCGAGTTTAAATCCGATTCAGATCTTTATTGCGTTCCCTTGCTCCCTCGTGTTGCGTCCACTTTTCTCCAGGACTGCGTTGACACATTTCATAAAAATTCTCATCTGAAATGCCGCTTTTTCATTAGCTCCCAAATCTCCCAGAGAATCTCGTCACGTTAACGTCAATTTGTCTAAACTTATTAACGCGATAACGTCTCCGTTTTTTCGTGCCCTAAAAAAACATGGGGTAGGTCGAACCTTTCGGAGCAAATTAAATGACCACGAAACTTATTTCATTTCTCAACTCGTACCCTTAATTATTACATCGGCCTATTTTGTGCCCATTCTCGCTGGAATGAGAGACTCGAATTTCCGCACTTATAATCGTCATGTTTTATCCCACCGACCGGATACACGTTCTCCAGTTCCGATATGCAACTACG
Source organism: Campopleginae sp. 14b (assembly GCA_030522525.1). Lineage (NCBI taxonomy): Eukaryota > Metazoa > Arthropoda > Insecta > Hymenoptera > Ichneumonidae > Campopleginae sp. 14b. The sequence continues at coordinate 87,551 of JAPYYS010000225.1, forward strand.
TACATGAAAAATGACCGAACGAACACTACATCTTCATTCCCCTGGACGTTGTCGAAGTTTGCATCGTTAAAATCCAACGAGACTGATTATTTTTTTAAGCTGATTGCCAAATTTTCGGAAAGTATTTGCAAAAAATAGTGGCGCACACTTTTTTCCTATTCAAAAGCTGAATTTTCTTTGAAAAAATGGAAAAAGTTGATTAATTATTAAAATAATGGTTGAAAAATCAATTGTTCGTTTTTTTTCCGACGAGGCAACCTTCAGTCTCGTTTCCCGAGGATATTTTTTAAATATCTCTTTCTCTTTCATTCCTTCGCATTCCTCGTGTATATATAAATAATTCGAATTATATAAAAAGACGATTATGTTGACGCGGACGGACGAGGTGTGCTCAAGTGCGTAATAGCATCAACCAAAAGCATCATCCTCGTCGTACGAATCTCTGTTGATCAACGGCAACACGTGAGTTTTTCTGTTACATCAACAACAATACCGATGTTCATCACATTTCCCACATAGCTCTGATGGCTAATGGTCATAATTAATACGACCATGACGCAAACCTGTTTTAAGTTTTCCCATCCTGCAGCCAAGCTCATTCCATCAAACATCTCTGAGTCCCGATAGATATCCGTGGTTGCGAAACGGGGACTGCGAATTCTTGCGAATCATTTTTTTTTGCCTACGAAAAAACGACTTCGAGGAAAAACTAAAAATGAGGGAATGGGAAGGAATCCGTAAAATGACGTTGCAGTATTGAGTAAATGCGATCTTGAACTATCTATGATTGGAAGTCATGAGGTTTGCGAGTAATTAGGAACACGTTCTCAATTTCAATCATTCAATTGGCCAATTATATAGACAAGCGTCCACATATTTGCTGAATGTGGATCAACTGGACGTGACGCACATTCTTGCACGTCCGTAGCCCCAACTTTTATTCATTTTTTTCTCATAACTTAAACCACTTTACCGAATTTTATGTTGCTCTATTCGTCAAGTTGCGGTGGAAGAAAAAAAAGGTGGCTCGTAAAAAGATATTAAATTCTTTTTTTGAAATATTACGATTGTGTCACACGCGTTGGCCCGGTTTCTCTGCTGCTGTGCCGCATTCCAGACGAAACAAAAAGACGCTCGGGCATCATCGTGAAGGATGCAACATGGAGCAATAAAGTAGAAGAGGCATGTACTAGCTGCTCCTATCTGTTTACTAATTATTTAATGAGCTACAGCCTCGACGACCACGTGCTACGTAACTTATCGAATGATCGCGTCTATACCGCTGCTTTATGTTTATTTCACGAATCTCACGTGTTCCCGTACACGTTACATCGTTTCAGTTCGAAATGTAATCACTCTCGATCGTCATTATCATCTGTGCCCATGACATTGAAGTTCGCAACAGAAAATATTTTTTTTGTTTCTTAATTTTTGGTGCAAATTAAAAAATCATGACGCCTTTCCTATGGATTTTGTTTTGGGATCTTGAAAAAATATCGTTTTATGGTCTTGACTAATTATCGAGTAAGAATCGCGAGATCTGGTCAAGAAAAAACAGAATTTCGTTGCATTCCAACGTTGCAAACTTCAGCATCGTTCCTCGCGCCTTCGACTCGTTATCTATATGATAATGAGCAGCCCACGACGCTTGTGTTTCTTAGGAAAACGAACGTAAGAACTGAACTTGAATGAATTTACTCAAAAAAATTGTTTCCGTGGAAAATATTTTTACAACGTCATAATCTCGTTTCATCATTCCGATCGTAACACAACATGCGATGTATAGTTTACTAAATACATCGTTCTCGATATTTAATCGTTTGACTCGTCGAGTGCGAAGTTCATCGTGCAACGAGTGTAATCCAAATAATTCATATCGGTTGTCGTTGATGTATCTCATTGGTCGTAACGTGTTTAGTTCCGCGTATACATGCATGTACACAGTCACGGATTAATGTGGGTACATTATTCAAGTAGCGCTGGTACGCGATGTTAAACACGTAAAAAAATGGAGACGGTATAAATTCATGAGTCACTAGTTGTGTTCCCTAAACTAGAGAGAGAGAGAGAGAGAGAGAGAGAGAGAGAGCGAGACGGATGAACTTTTTCAATGGACGCCCGTTGCCGGATACGTTGCTAACTTTTAGCAGCATATCCTGTCGAGCCTCCGTCGATTACGAGCCTCTCGATTTCGATTCAGTGAACATCGATGCACTGTTTTCACATCGTAACGCAAATTTGCATCGCGATGGATAACCCACGACCTCTCCAACAACGAGCAGTAGACTCGTTTTATATTTATTCTTTTATAGAATTAAACAAAATTGACAAAAGACTCAATTCTCATTCAGGGAATCTGCTCCAAAGCGATCCATCGTCGTTAGACTCGAGAATATGTATCAATATATATTTTTAATGAGTTTTCATTCGTAGCCATGGATAATAAATATGTTGGCGATCTGATAGAGCGATAAAGACGAATATGTGTTTTATAGACGTTGCTGTGTATTCGCTATACACTGAGATATAGACTAGGCAAAGGCCGCACCCTAGGTCTTCCTTTCCGTCGATTCCCCACTGGCCCACTAAAAGCGCGGACTGCCACGCTTGAAATAGAATGGTAAAGAACGAGTGAGACGAAGCCAAAAATTGGAGAAGCGAGAGTGAGTTGCGGCGCGATAGATACGAAAAGGCGCATTGAGCATTACTAGAGAAGCAATAAAACGCGGAGGGGGAGGAGAGAACAAGATAAACACAGCATCGAGCGTGGCTCTCGGGATCCGAGAGCGAAAGTTGCATGTGTGCGTGCGCTTGCCATACGCCCGGAAGAAACCGAAATAAGATTATACATCGTTGGCGTTTCAGCTGCTCGCAATACTACGTTACTCATTAATTTCAATATGTACGTATATAAATATATGACTGAGCGAAGAGAGAATAAAGAGGCCAAGTTACCCCGCGAGTCTGAGAAGTCTCGGAGAAGAAGAAAAAAAATGAGGTCACGCAATGCTCTTGTGATCGACGTATCGAGATTAACGCGAAATTCAGACTCCCTTTTTGCTGCTTCGCTCAGCGACGTTCGGACTTTTCGGGCTATCGAATGACTTGAGAAAAGAAACCCTGCCCAGTGCCCAAAGCCTCGAACGATCAAACCTGACGGATATCTTCTCGGTAATGGATCAGAATCTGGCACTGATTGGCCCTTTGAGTGATCGAGGCTCAATTAGCGAGTAGACACTAGTCAATCGGGAAGCTCTTGAGCGTAACGAACGCAGGTCTCGAATAACCCAAACGGTCATCCGTGAGGCTTGCCAAATCTTTTCCACATTACGTAATAGCCTTGAAAATTTCTCGTCAAATATATAAATGACAAATATTTTTCTATTTACATCATTTTTTTAACGTTTTCTCCAAAATACACTCCTCCGTGGTCGACTAATATGTACCGAAGACAATTTATTCCGTATATTTAGAGTTTCGAAAGTCTTCGGTGCAATATTCACTCGTCCGTTATTTAATGTGAGAATCTTTGTGTTTTCGCTCTCGTTGTATCAACATACATGCTGCGTTTGTAAGCCGAAACAGATGTGTGCAACTCTAAGTAGCATATCGATGTATTTACGTTGTTAAATGACAAAGGCGTGAATTGTGAATAGAAAAAATAGAGACCGGGAGGAAATAAATAGTATAAACGCCTTTAAGCATCGCCACGAGAGAGAATCTTTTTGCTCCTACGTTGAAACTGCTCCGAGCAATAAATACACAGCGATTTATGACGAGAAGCTTGTTTCGCAATAATAGAAGTGAAAACGTGTAAATGGGATAGTTGTATGAGTCGATACCTATACCCGACGTGGGTTCCATCAATTCGACGAGTTATCGAGCCTCGGCTAACCAGCGACACTTCTTCCCGATTCGTTGCACACATGCACGCACGCATACCAGAGCATTAATGCCATCGACAAATTGTCCGGACGAGTCTAGCTGCAGAATTATCCTCGTAACTCTGAAACTCACAAGGAGATCGACAAGTCTTTACATTTGATTGACCATGACATCGATTATATAGTTTGGGATTGGAACTCCATTGGTACGAGACAGAACCCATTGACTTTGATTTTTTTATGGCGTTCGGTGATTGTTTCGTTTTATGGAAGCAAAACCACAGCGATTTTCCTTCACTAAACGACAAATTTCCTGGCCAATTACTAATTCCTTATCCCATTTTCTTACGCCAAGGATTAGAGACACATTTGCGTAGACGAATGGCAAAACGTGATGTAAACCTTTGGCCCATATGGACTAGGGAGCATACCATAAAATTCGAGTAATCGTACAACCTTCCGCGATATCGTTAAAGTCCTTTTTACAACGTGACTGGTGATGTTTCGAGGGGACAAGGATGACGAAGCTCTGGTGTGTGGAATGGGCGAATGTCGTACAGCCAAGCATCAAATCTGCGTTCTCGCGTGAGCATAGAATCACTAGTGCAACTTGTTAAATTCGTCGAGACTCGCCCACTGTTTATCCTGATAGTGTTTTGACTTGTATACGTGACACTCTATCGAATTGCATGTGTTCGTGTTGCTAGGAAATATAAACCTTCATCACGCTAAGTCTTGGACATATTTCAACGAATCTGTACTGCTGTGTCACTCTATCTTGGCTTTGGGGGATGACGGAGAGCTCGACACGCACCGATAAGCTCTTTTTTACCCTCCCGCCCAAACCTACTGACACAGTGTACCCGAAAAAGGTCACAGAAGTGACCTAAAAACTACTTTATTGGGGCAACGACAGTTATAGGCTGTAGTAATTATTTTAGCGAGTGCGTGACGCTGGGCCTGATGAATTTGGTCCATCAAAACGAGAACCCTAATGGAAAATTGCATTAGGTTGAACTTTACGATACAACGATTATTTTTATGATTTAACGTAAACGCGATGCTCGAAAAACATCGTTTCCGACTTGTTAATTTAATAATTGTATAAAAATAAAATGGCCTGGACTTATTGTTTGCAGAGGGGCGATACAGCGGAAGAAAAATTAACATAACAATATCAGGGTATCTGCATGTGAAAAGTGGGATCTCGTCATCACCGGAATGGGAGAGTGTCCATACGTTTTAGAGGAGAAATATTGGATGACCTACACTGCATAGAGCAAAATGTAAACACGCTTCCGTGTAGAGCACGTCCTGTGGGTCGTGTACTTTGAAGAAGCAACGAACATGCATGAAAGATAAAGGTTTGCAGGTTTCTATGGTGGAGATTAAATGAGGTCGACAAATTCGTTCCCCCGTAATGTCCTCGCTTGGCCTTTTCGAGAAAGGGTGTCCCCCGGAGGGTGAATCAATGTTTCATGAGCATTAGAGGTGAAAAGTTGGGAAATTTTTTTCTCGGGATGTTACGACCTAGTTTTCTCGTTCGTGAATAAATTCCACGCAATTTCGGATCCCCATGGATATGATTGACGAATTAATGGAAAAAGCTCCATCATAACATTAAAGATTGAAATATCCGAGAAATCTGGGGAAGCTCTTCGTGTGTGTCAAGCCGCGTAAGGCTCGCCCGCATTTCCGGGGTAAAAAGTGTTATCGGCACTTTCCGAAGCTTTCTCACTCCGCATCCTCGGCTATTAGGCAGAGCAAAACCCGAGTCAGCAACCAGACACGCGAAACAAAGCAAACACGTGTATAGCGTGACTCGATTTATTAGACCGACAGCCCTGTGCGTTTTTCTTTTTCCTTTGATCGAGTTATTCTTGAATATTTATCCACCCAACACTTGTCCCCATTATCGAGACTAACAACGAAAAAAAAGGGAGTTTCGGACGTTTCTGTTGCTTCAACAACTCTCGTCAAATTTCCCGTCACGCTTCCCCCGTGTCAGCAGAAATTATTCCGCATCGATCATCCACCTGACCGTTTATTCAGCCGCTCGTATTTTTCGACTTTGTCACACTTTCATTGGCATTGTTTACATTATTCTGTATACAGTCGATTCCATTACAATATTTATCGTTAGTGTCAGTCCGAGGCTTTAATTTCATTGATGCAGACTTCGTAATGAAAGAGCTTTCCAATCGACGTTGCTTTCATTGGCAAAAGCATGATTATTTATTTTTCTTCCTACTGGAAGCTCTGAGGAGCTCTGTACAATTAACCCGTGCAGCTTATTCAGCAATTCATAACCTTGGAGCGAAGGATAAATAAAAGTCTGTATCCGTCTCTGGTGATTACGTATTGAATTAAGTTTATATATAAACCTGCGTGGGGTTCGAAAGTGTAACAATTTGTACGAGGGATCTAGGCCATCGAGAAATAGTGAAGGGACAAGGGGTGTATAGAAACCCTCGAAACATCGGGTGTGGAGACCTTGAGTTCCGTGTGTATAGTCGTCCCGATGAAGCGCGTCAACGTCGTTTATGTATATGCGCACAATTAGGGTGTTGAGAAGTGCAGGCAAGGAGAAAGAGAGCGACGAGGGCAGAGGGAGGAAGAAAAGATGATAAGGCGGGCCTGGGCCACACTCTGCAATCACGTGTGACGTGCGGGCAAGCTTCAACACTCTTGTCCATGTGTGTCGCGATATAGGGTCGTGAAATAATGAAGGGGAATCGAGAGAGCGAAAGAGTGCGACATACAGATATATTTTTTGTGTCTCTTCGTTGTTATGGCAACGTTTCGATGCTGCAGCAAGTTTCTGTGGGTTGAGAAAGGCGCCATGCAGGCACCGTAAGAACAGAATGCTCTTGTCCTGGCTCTCTCCGTCTCTCACTCTCTCTCTTTTCTCATTGATTACATGGCTGCCTCGTGTGTATGTCCTGTGATGTTTGTCCTTGAATGAAACTTTAGCTACCGATCGATCAAGCGATTCATTGCTCGAAGCAGCGACCTGTGAGGCGCAACAAACAGCAGCCACTCGGACAACAGGATAATAAGATGCACCAAGGCGCTTCTAGTCTCGCCACGAGAGCTAATGAAACTAAACAACAACAAAAATTATCCACCCTTCAAGCTTAACGACCAGAGACAAGCTTAACTTCCTCATTGCATTATTGCGAAACAGGCTACTGCAGGCAGAAGCAGTCGCGAGCTAATGGAAAGGAATAATAGGACATGTGGTGGCGAATGTTTGTGCTCGTCATTCTGTCAATCTGTGCTACTATTTTTCTCTTAAAATCCTCAGTCCATGTTTTTTTCCTTTGTTTTTTTATTTTTATTCTCAATTGTCTAACGACACCAGAAATAAAAGCACCAGGAAGTGCCACGAACATCCACATAATTCATACACAATTATAATTTCTAACGTTCCATTCTCGTAATGTTTGCGACTCGATGATTTTTATGGTTGAGTTAATTTATGCGAAACTTCTGACGTCCCGTCGAGTACCACGGCAGAGTGATGACGCGGCTGTACTCGAGACCTTGCCACCAAGGTAACAAGATAACTTTTAAATCACATTCGGCTCGAGAGACGGAGATGCATCTCCGAGAATTTGTAACGTCTGCATCATCGTGCTCATTATCATTTCATCATTTTTTTTTTCATCTCCTTGTATTTTTCTCGCACACTTGTGTTGGCGAACTGCATTAGGCTCTCCACTACCTTCGAGTCCCTTGCGACAAAGATTCGTTGAATTTACACAATTACGCCACATGTAGGCTGGGTACATGAACGAGTTAACCGATTATTACGCAATTCCAACGTCCACCGTCAACAACTCTGGCGTTTCTAGGATTACTCATAACTATTCTAGAATCATCAATAAAAATGGCAAAATGAAAAAAAAATAAAAGATATTCGTCATTTAAGTTTGTGGGACGAGTAGGGTGACGAGCGATTATTTCAATGACCTCTGACATGATAGTTACTCGTTCGACACATCGCTCTAACTATTTATATCGTTTTACCAGTAAAAATACATCGGAAACTGATTAATTTTAATGCTTCGATAATTCTTGTAGTTCTCTGACAATAAAGATTCTTTCTGCATGCAATAAATTACGGTCGTTTACTGACGAGGGTGGATCACTGCCCGAACCCAACATTACGACGCTTATCCTATGTATACATTATGTATATAAGTCTCTTGTAAGTGGCGTCACTATTTGTCGTGACTCAATTTAATAATTAAGCCAACGTACACATCGTCGAACGGACGGAATCGTACAGAAGCTTTTGCACGCTTTCGTGCCTCTATTTTACACTTTGCCAGTGCCGAGCTTTATGGTGGCGTGAATAATTTTCATACACCATCGGCTTCTTGACAAGTGATGATTTCATACGGGAATTCTGTACTGAATCTCATTCTCACTATAGATTTTTATCTCCGAAACGAAAATTCGACCAACGATTTGATTTCGTGGCTTTTCTTTGTCCATTCCTTGCCCACTATCGTTCATGAGGCACAACATTTCGACACGATTTCCGGTTCCCACGAGATCCGCGGGAAATTATTCGATAGTCTAAATATATTACGGGCTGGGGAGCCCATCGATTTTTTATATGAATCTTGACGCGTGTGCCAAATTTATTTTTAGTGACGATTAAACTTGAAATACTGTTCGATAAGTAGAAAAAGGATATTGTAGACTCTCGCTGGAATCGCACGAATGGTGAGGTCAGCTTTGGGTAATCTGTAGCCTCAAAGACAGTCGAGTACCAAATTTCCACACAATTGTACGTGAAGAAAAATGGAGAATTTAAGGTTATGTGAAATACTTTTCGTTTTTTTTTTCTCATTTGTATTTTTTCAGGGAAATGTTTGTTGAAATGCTGAAAAGGTAGACGTTTTGTAATAAAAAGGAGAAAATGTTGTGAAAGAATGTTCGCAAGGCCGCGGGAATCTTGCCGAAATGTTGTCAAAGTGTGTATCTACGCGATTAGTGCCCAAATGCTTACGTATACGATTTTCGGTGGGAACTATTTCGAGTTTCTCGAAATACAATAAGAAAATATATACGCTGAGTGGAGGAACAAATAATCTATAACGGTAAATATTTCGTCGAAGAATTTCTTAATAATACTTTGAGAGATTTCCACTCGATGTCACGTATCGCGGGGAAATACACACTCCATTGCTTTATGTAACTTTATTGTTCTCGAGATCTTTGCTACAACGCCCGATTCTCAAGCACTTTCGACTGAAGAGTTTTTCAAGGTCATTGAGAATATTAATTTGTGTTCAGCTGTCGGTATGATGAAATGTTGCCAAAATCATTCTAAATGGATATATAACATTGGCGGCTCGATCGGCAACTTGTCGGCGGTCGATAAGACCATTTCGGATTTATAACCTAGTTTTTCGAGCTATCTAGGGAATTTTGCGTTGTTCAGCAACGAATGGTAACGATAATAGTCGATCAGCTGTGTACTCTTACTCTCGTGCGAAATTAAATGCAGTATTACAGTACAAAGTGAGGTTACGTCGACTATTACAACAATTGCGTTGCAAAAGCAGAACTATTTATTTCGTCATTATACTTTAGTAACACGACCGACCAATTCGGTATACGATCTTAAAAAATTGATCGTAGAAAATTGTACCAAAAAAATTAGAAAATGTTGCGTGTCGGTGTACGGGCCATTCGAGATGTTCTCGGAGCAAGAACCTTTGCAAGTGCTCCTGCGGAAGCGGCTGCAGTTCCGTTAGGTTTTAAGGTCCAAGATAATAAGGACTTCAACGATCGAGTCATGAACTCGAAAGTTCCAGTAATCGTTGACTTCTTTGCGACGTAAGTACATCGATCGATTGATCCAAATTTACGAGAGAAATTAGAATCAAAACTATCCCCCAAATAAAAAATCGCATATTTACTGATTCGATTAAAATTTGATTATTCAAAGTCGCAATATCCCCCCTCCTTAAATTTTCAGCTGGTGCAATCCTTGTCGCATGCTAACACCGCGTTTGGAATCTGTCATTGCGGAGAAGCAGGGAAAAATAATATTGGCCAAAGTGGATATTGACGAGAACACTGATCTCGCCTTGGATTACGAAGTTGGTTCAGTGCCTGTTTTGATAGCCATGAAAGATGGCAAAGTTCTCGAGCGAGTAGTTGGTCTCCAGGATACGGATAAATTACGTCAGTTCGTCAACAAATATGCCGCAGCTTGACTGGTGGTTGAAAAAAAAACAATTGTAACGTAGAAAAACACTCTTTAGATGCAGTGAATTTTTTTTTTCTCCTAGATATGTAAATATCGCCGGAACCCAGTGGTTAGCTGCGAAATCAATTGTTGGCTTATACTTTCCCTATAGCGAGGTTGAATAAATATTGTATTTTGTAACATCTACAATTTATTTCTATATTTCAATTCTCACTGTGATATATTCTATATATATATATTTATTTTTCCAAATATTTACATATATTTAACGCAAAGTCCAATTTTTCCTTTAACCTTCATTTTTTAGAAGCCGAACAAGTATTTCATGCGAATGATACATAAATTTATGCCTCGAAATTGTTAAGAATTCATCAGGAGTGTGGCTCATGGCTTTTATGTGTCTGTTGGCAATGCTTGAAGCAATTCTCTCGCTCTCTTGTATGCGATTGATATTTCGGCATCTTCCGACGCACCGTCCTCTTTCTCTTCCTGCTTCCTTATCACGTCCATACCCTTTTTCAGTAATTGTTCGCGCGCCATTCCTTTGCACCCTTCAAAGTACTCCAACACAGTTGGGAACATATCGTCTGGAATTGCTTCTCCGTCCAGCAAATTATCCATCAACCATATTTGACGCAGCTTCTCAAACTTCCATTGACTTCGCGCGTGTTTCCACTACAATTTTTAGACATAAGGATTGATGCGTTTCAATTTTTTCTTGTAACATTACTCCTTGATTCCATCATCAAATTCTTAAGGTTTCTTCGTTGCCGTAAAGAAAGTAATAAAAACTTGTAATATTTTTTCATTACCTTGGAGACATAATTGAGACCTTTCGAAATCCCCTCCAATCGGCCGGCTTCTCTTTTGAGAGATTCTCTCTGTTCAGCCTTTTCCCTTTTGATTTGTCTATTGGAAGGTTCTTTAGGTTTTTTCAGATCATCGTTCTTCTCCTCGTCGTCGTTTTGCTCGTCCTTCTCCTCTGGGTTAGTACTGAACATTAGAAATAAAATGTTAACTTTGCTGATTCTACAAATACCTAGAATTACCAAAAAAAGAAATGCATACCTTTCTTTTTTGGCTCTTTTTGGACTTTCTCTCGAGTCTGCATCCTGCAACGGCCCTTTTTTCTTCGCTGTTCGCTTTCGACGTCGAGTTTTTTTGGTTTTTTCCGTAGTCTTTGGCACCGATTCAGCGTTGGTTTGCAATGCCATTGATTCTGTTACAGGAGAACAAATTGAATATTTAAAACTTCAATGAAACCATCAATCTCGAGCAAAAAGTATCAAGATTCATGTGATTTTATTTTTAAGTTCACATTTACTGAAAATAGTTTGGATCAAGAAGAAATTCCCCTAAAGTGACAAGGAAGGAAATTTGTGATTTCTTACCGTCTTCCTTGTCCTGTTTCTGTTTCGAGCGATTTCGCGTTTGCGCTTTTTTAACCTCCAAGTCTCTGGTCTCTGTTTCAGAACCCATAATTATGGCTTATTGAATTTCGAAGAAAAAACTCGACACTTGATTTCAAGTTATTTTCACCGGAGATTTAAATTATTTGCCAAAAACCAACAAAACCGCCGGTTTCAAGTAGACGGATGAATGTTTAAATACGCCATGAGGACTTTTTAAATTGGCACAGAGCTGGGCAACTCCAAAAACAACACACGTTTTCCATCGCACACACGCCGCCGGATCGCTCTCCTCGTCAATCGTCTGCTTGAATAGAGCAGTTATCGACGATCGATATCTCTTTTTAGTTCGAGATTCCGTCGCAAGAGCAGACAGGGTTTTTTTTCTCATTGTTTTAGGCGAGCGAGTGATAGAAAAAAAGATTCCTAGACGTTCTAGAATAAACAGCTGTAAGTAGCAGTAGATATTTCTCAATAAAATATTCGCGAATAATATCTCAATCTCACGGTTATAAGCTTGAGACGTGTATGACGAGTGAAATATATACGTATTCCCTGACTATTGGTGGTTAGAAGGTGTTCATCACAAGCGGAAGGATCTCGTTATGAATGACGTATAGTATCTCGAAGCGCAAGTATCGTGGTGGATTATGTTTCATACTTCGACGCATCTCGCTCCGTCGATCAAGGTCTGTTTTCCTCGAATATTAACCTAATTTCGTACTCCTTCTGTAACCATGCAATATTTATCAATCCAGCGCTATACAAAAGAATTGAAACGGGAAAAAAAATCGGATAGGCTTTTGATCTAGCGATCTGCGATGACGATGCAGAATCCCGAAACGTGTATAATTGCACACAAACGTTTGACATTACTATCGAGTTCAGAACTCGAATACGTTTTATATAACTGGCTCGGGCTTTCAAGGTTATCATGATTCTCGATACAAATACTTTTGTTTTCTCTTTCAAGTTTTCATTCCTCCAGTCTGGTGAGAAATAAAATGCAGTGGCTAGTCACCCGGGTAGTCGGACGAATATTTATCCGGACATGCTTTATCTAATGATTTCCCGCTTTACCTGGACGAGTAAGGGTTGCTTATTCGTCCGGACATGCTTTTAGTATACAAAATTTCCGGATGAGTGGCCGCAGCCAAAAAAAATTTCCTGCTTATTTTGGCTCAATTGACGATTCCAGGGTCAGGAAGATCCAGGGAATTGATTCAGTGGAAAAAAGAAAAATAATACAATTGTCAACATGACGGAGGACATGTTGGGAGCGGATATCTGCAGGGTTTGCAGATCCGAGGGCTTACCGGATCGGCCATTATTTCATCCCTGTATATGTACGGGGAGTATCAAATGGATTCATCAAGAGTGTCTTGTCCAATGGATGCGATATTCCAGAAAGGAGTATTGCGAGCTCTGCAGCTATCGTTTTTCCTTCACTCCGATTTACAGCCCGGATATGCCAAGACGATTGCCGCTCCGTGATGTCATTGGAGGTTTATTTTCCAGTGTTGTCACAGCCGTAAAATACTGGCTGCATTATACTCTCGTCGCTTTGGCTTGGCTTGGCATTGTTCCTCTCACTGCCTGCCGTACTTACAGGGCTCTATTCAGCGGCCCTTTAGACCTAGTGCGGGTAAGCGATGAAAAATCACTAATTCACGTTAAAACTTCTTTCTCGATACATCATCTTTCACATACCTCATTGCATATTCGCTTGTTTATCCAAAATTTAGATTATGGCTCTACCAATGGATATGCTATCGGTGGAAAATCTTTCCTCCGATGTATTTCACGGTTGTTTTGTTGTGACATGCACATTAGTGGCATTTATTGGTCTGGTGTGGTTACGAGAGCAAATATTACATGCCGGGGGTCCCGATTGGCTGGAGCGAGACAATAACGTTCAGTTGCCGCCGGTTGATAACCCTTTGATGCAAGCGGACCCACAACCTCAACAGCTGCAGGAGCCGAACGCGGAACAACCAAATGTGCAGGACAATAACAACGTGCCGCCATTTGCCAACGAGCCTCAAGTCGTTTGGGACGACGAGGCAATCGGCGAAGGTACGTATTTCCTCAGAGTTTCTCATTAGAGGCAAAAACTTTATCAGGCAATCTAACGTTGTCGATCGATTGTTGGGGAACAGGAGGCGATGCTGCAATCGCTCCAGAGCCGATCCCTTTGTACCGTGAAATTGGTGACAACGAGGTGATTTATCAACAAGCTGGGAATGGATACGCGGACGGAGCAGGCCAGGGGGAAGTCGTGCCGCTGGCCAGAGACGAACCAGGAATTGATGGAGCGCAACAGGAAATCGGTGGCGGTGACGAATGGAGAGGTCAGGTTCAGGATCAAGCACAAGCACCAGGAGGCCAGGGTCAAGGTCAAGGTGAAGCCGAAGAGGCCAATTGGAATCCTATGGAATGGGACAGACCTGCTGAAGAACTGACGTGGGAACGATTGCTCGGGCTTGACGGATCTCTTGTCTTTCTCGAGCATGTTTTTTGGGTTATTTCCTTAAATACCCTCTTCATCATGGTGAGCATCGAATGGATAAACTTATTTCCCGATTCACGTTTCGAAAATAATAATTTGAACGTAACTCGACAGGTTTTTGCATTCTGCCCTTATCACATCGGACATTTCGCGATAGCGGGTCTGGGACTACAAGAACAAGCAGCAGCTTCACACTTCGAGGGTCTCGTCACAACGTTATGCGGTTACTGGGTAATCGGGCTGTGCCTCGTGGGTCTCCATACACTCGCAGCTCTTTTTGGCTTCCAGCGCTCTCAGAGGATACTCGGACTGTGTTACGTCGTCGTTAAAGTATCGCTGCTCTCGGTCGTTGAGATCGGAGTATTGCCACTGGTTTGCGGCTGGTGGTTGGACATTTGTTCGCTGGCGATGTTCGATGCTACTCTCAAAGATCGCGAAACATCGTTCAGAATCGCTCCAGGCACTTCCATGTTTATCCACTGGCTCGTCGGAATGGTTTATATTTACTATTTCGCCTCCTTCATTCTTCTACTTCGAGAAGTTTTGAGACCCGGAGTATTGTGGTTTTTGCGGAATTTAAACGATCCTGACTTTTCGCCTATACAAGAAATGATACATTTGCCGATCCTGAGACACGCTAGGAGACTCGTCGCATCGGCCGTTATATTTGGTACAGCCGTGCTCCTCATGCTTTGGCTACCGATTAGGCTTCTGAGATGGGCTTGGCCGGGTTTCTTGCCTTATACCATCACCGTACAAACCGAGGCACAGGTTAGCGAATTGTCGCTCGAACTTTTGCTCCTGCAAGTCATTTTGCCCGCGCTGCTCGAACAATCCCACACGAGAACGTGGCTCAAGGCTCTCATCAGAGGCTGGTGTCAGATCGTCGCCTGGCTTTTGGATCTCCAATCCTATCTGCTCAGAGACGATCGAGCTGATTTCGCCCAAGCGCTCGTCGGCGAGCCTCAGCACCCGGACTTCGAAGGTCACCACCGACCGATGATGCAGCGCGAAGGACCAACCGGTTTTCAACCCTACACGAGATCACGATGGTTCCCCGCGCGATTGGTCGGCCTCATGGTTTGCGTTTGCATCTCCTTGATCTTTGCGAGCTTGATCGCTATGACTTTACCTGTTTGGCTTGGACGAAGAGTCATGGCTCTGTGGATGGTCGGCGCACCAGCTCCGTCACCTCCGGTTCTGCCACCCATATTCCCCGTTGATGGTAATTACCAATTAAATTTTATTTGACATTGCTTCCCCATTAAAATGACAGGGAATTTTTTGTTCCCGATCGTTCACTACAATTTACAAATCCAACTTGTCAAAGATGAAAAATTAAATTCCAGTAAAATTACGAAAACTTCAAAAGAATCCAGTTGAATACGATTTTCTGATATCGACTGCTGTGCAACTTCTCTGATAATATTCTTTTGTGTAAATAATGCTTGTGTTTATTTTCACAGATACGGGAAGCGATTTAACGGTATTTGCTGGCAGAGTCCACGAGATATACACGATAGCATGTGGAACATACGTGTGTTGGGCAGCAGCCAGAGGACTGGCACTGGCGTTTTCGTGGGTGCCGCGTGGTCGTCGTGCAATTCTCGACAGAATCAAGCACTGGGCTATTCTTGGAATGAAAGCATCGGTAGCATTTGTCCTTTTGATCGGCGTAATCCCGTTATTGTTTGGACGATTGCTCGAGCTAGTTGTGGTAGTGCCGTTGCGTGTGCCACTTGAGCAAAATCCAATATTATTCATTTGGCAAGATTGGGCATTGGGGGTTTTGTACACGAAAATAGCAACGGCCGTAACGATGATGGGACCGGATTGGAAACTCAAGATCGTAATAGAAAGAGCCTACAACGATGGCATAAGAGAAATGGACCTGAAGTTCATAATAACCCAACTTGCGGCACCAGTCATTTGTTGTCTTGGTCTTGCACTGGCAGTACCTTACGCCGTAGCACACAGTATTGTGCCGTTGCTCGTGACCAACCTACAGCTCCAGATTCTCATTGCTCGACGTCTCTACCCATTCCTTTTATTAGTCAGCGGGGTCTGTGCAGTTATAACTCTTGAAATACGACAATTCCGTAAACTCTACGAACATATTAAAAACGACAAGTATCTCGTTGGACAGCGTTTAGTTAACTACGAACATCGCACCAAAACGCAACAGTCGACACAAACAGAACCACAACCATAGAGATCGAACTTATTTTCCATCATGTATCTCTCTCTCCCTCTCTCTCTCTTTCGAGCTATGAGTTTCACTTTATGTATGCCTGTGTGTGCGTTTATACATTATACACATACACACACATACATAAACTAAGTGCAATGAGACTTAGGCTTAGCTTCGTGTACATTCTTATTCTTAAACGAAAACACTTGCTCGAAATAATAATCTTTTCGTAACTTAAGTTACCTATGATTCAACTTTTAATATTCTAATATATTTATGTAAGCGGTAATGAATAAATCAGAAAGACTGTTTGTTTTCCAATTCGTTTACTAATCAATCGACACCTTTTTCCAGCAATATTTTCGCTCGATCGCCTTCCCAGACATTGAATCATTTTCGATCAACAGTTTTTATTAAACATCTTCTCGGACTTTCATCGGAAGAATCGAATGAAAGTTTCTTCTATTTTGAAACATCGTACGTTTTTCCTTCAATTGGGCAAATTGTGAAAAGAAGTTTGTTCATCCTTTTCGTCCTCTCCCAAAAAAAATACCAATATTTTTTCTGTTATTAGAGAAATTAAGTGAAATGTTGGATTGAGAATAGAATCTGTACATTATACAGAATCCGTTAAAGCTTCGAGTCGAGTTGGCAGTAGCACGCCACGTATGGCGTAGAAATTGGGATGTTTCTCGACTCGTACGTTAACTATACTAAATAAATTGATCGTCTGAGTAAACTCGGGATTTTTCCACTTGATGATTGCTGCGGGGACAGAAAGTTCCTCGTTGTACTCGTAGTCCGCTTCGTCCTTCAAGTCGGAATAACTTATTTTTATGGTTATTCCAACGTGACAGAGTATCACGTGCATGTGCCGTTTTCGAACTTTCATCACTGTCGCCAAAGTTACCGTCGGTCCTTTCCTCGAAAGGAGATCCATAAAGTACAATTCGTTGCTCTGCTCCTGAGCGATTTTC
This sequence comes from Campopleginae sp. 14b, assembly GCA_030522525.1. NCBI lineage: Eukaryota > Metazoa > Arthropoda > Insecta > Hymenoptera > Ichneumonidae > Campopleginae sp. 14b. Next base: position 104,753 of record JAPYYS010000225.1, read on the forward strand.
GCACTGTATTTTTTGCGGTTGCAATTGGCTGCGAACCTAAAACGTGCGTGAAGATAAACAAATGAAAAGAAAATCATTTTTGCAAGTTTTGCGACTCCGCGATTTTTTTAATGATTCAAAAAATTCGAGACTTTCTTACTTTGCACACAAATCAGCCGACCATGAGTCCGGCATCACCGTTTGAGTTAACGAGGACTCGAGCAATCTATGCACCACGATATCAGCGTAACGTCTAATGGGCGATGTGAAATGTGTGTAAAATGGAACATTCAACGCAAAATGTCTCAAATCTTCTTCCGCTTCGATCTTTCCAGAACACAAATACTTGGCACGCTGAAAATGATTATGATGGATTGAGATATTAACGAGTTTTCGATTCGTACAGGCAAAATGGAATGGGAGGAAATAATTGATTTTCAGAGTTGATTTTTACCGGCATTGATTGCGCAACGAGGCAATTGATGACCATCATTCGACAATTTGTTGCGAAGTCGTCGTCGTCTCCTTCTAATCTACTTTTTTCGTGAAGTTCCAAACTTGCTTGTAAACTCGCTGCGGATTCGATGTCCAATATTATGCCTAAACGTGCGAGATTTTCGGCTGTCCGAGTGAGAGTGCGAGTCAATGGTTCACCATGACTTCGTAGGAAAGCTGTATCGCCCATATTCTTGTACAAATGTTCAGCCACCGTCATGTTCGCCAATAACATGAATTCCTCGATCAATCTGTTGCTTTCTTGCCTTTCCTCGATACGATACGAGAAGGGTATTTTTGTTTCTTTGTCCAGCAGAATTTGTAGCTTTGGCTGATTTATACTCAACGCACCATCGGCGAATCTTCTTTCTCGTAATTGACTCGATAATTTGTAAAGATCGGTTACCACTTTGCGGATCTGTTTCGGTGGCTCGTCAGACGAGAGATCTGCCAGATCTAACGCTGTCCATTCTCCCGTTGATTCGTTGATCATCGTCTGCGCCTGCTCGTAAGACATTTGATAAGACGATCTTATCACGGTCTTGGCGAAACGATGATCCACCACTTTGGCTTCCGGGGTCATTTCCCAGATAACGGAAAACGCTAGCTTTTCTTGACCAGGCAATAGACTGCACACGTTGCATAGGGATTTTGGCAGCATGTGATGAACTGTGTTAACAAGGTACACGGTTGTTGCTCGTTTTGAAACTTCCTCGTCCAGTGGCGAGAAAGCTTTTAAGTAATGGGTCACGTCGGATATGTGAACGCCGACCTGATACAAAGATCCAATAAATCACAAATTCACAGGCAATATTTGTTGCAATTATTCAAGGTCAATCTTACTTGGAAGTTTCCGTTCGGCAATTTTTTACACGAAACTGCATCGTCGAGATCAACAGCTGTAGCCGGATCGATTGTAAAGACACACTCGTTTCTCCAATCTTCGCGTCCCTCGAGATCCTTGACTGAGGGCACGTAATCACTGCTCGGTAATCCTATTAACAATTCCTCCCCATAAGGCTTGATGTCCAAACCGTTTGTCAGTAAAATAGCTTCCGTTTCTCCTTCCAAATCGTTCGTTTCGCCGATCATACTCTCGATCGTCCTGCGTTAATTATTTGCGATTAAACGAAAGCTTTTCCCCTACAATATCGTTAAAACGGAATACACGTAGAAATTCATCTTACCCGTAACAAGTGTGAGGCTTCATCCAATCGCTTATAGTAGCTGAAAAAAGCGTATTGACAAATTTCTCAGGCGTTGCTTGAACATTTTCCGGCACATCTTTAGGCTTTATGAACAAAATGGGAATTCTCTGATCCCTCGATATCAGTCTCACTTTGTTTTTTTTCATAACCAAAGCTCCGACGATCTTTCTTGGATGTATTTTCTCCAGAATGCACACGACTCTTGCTGTTTTCTGAATCTCCCCACTTTCGTGACTCGTCCAGTCCTCCTCCGAATTTATAATTGCCGCTACTAAATCTCCATCAAGAGCTCGATTCCTGTTTTCTATTCCAGATACAAGAATGTCACTTCCTTTGTCAACACTGACATAAGCAAGAAGATTATTTTGGGGATTTATTCTTACATGACCCTGGACATAAGTGGGACTATCTTTGTCTTGATTCTGCAGTATTTCGAACATTTCTTCCTTTTTCATGTACTTGACAAAGGTGACCTTTTTTGCAGATTTCTCTTCGCACTTTTCACCCTCTTCTTGATTATCGTTCGTTACTGATTTTTTACTTTTTTTGCTCGATTTCCTCTTTTTGTTTTTTATTGACTTTTCATCTGTGCTTTCCTCTTCTCCATGTTGTTCCGTCGCAGAAACTTTTGCAGGCCTTTTTTCTTTGATTGTCTTTGATAGATTGTCTATAAGATCTTCTAACTTCTTAATTCTGTTTTGACAGGCCATCATGGTTATCCTTTCTCGTGCTAAATCACCTTTCAATTCCTCGATTTTAACTTTTATGGGAATGCCTGACTCCTTAAGATCTGCCAAAACTCTCGATACCTTTTGCAGTTTAACTCTGGGTGGCTTTTCGACAGAACGGAACACTGTGTAGCCCGAAGAGCGCAAGAGTTCTATAGTTTGTTGTAAAGACTCTGGCTCCGGGTTAGGAATATTTTCCTCGTTTTCAACACACTTGCAGGATTTTGAGGGCTTTTTTTTCTTTTTATTAATCACTGTGTAGGACATCGCGGTACTCAATGATTTTTGTTCGATAACTACTTTTTTAGGCTTGCCTTCGCTTGGGCAATTTTTCTTTTCAATACGACTGGCCGACATAATTGTGGATGATTGGGTATAAAGGCAGACGATGGATTTTATGGTAAGCACGTCACTATAACAAAACGAAGTTGCGTGTTATAACGTAACTTTATGAAAAAATGAAAAAATTACAGCAAAAAACGTTTTCGATGTTTCGTAATAAAACGCAAGTCAACGAATAAAAATTGCCGGATTTTTACCTTGATGCAATATTGTGGTACGGTTGTTCTGGTCTGTTTGTTTTCTGATTGGCAGTATTTTTGAGGGCAACGAAGGCCAACAAAGGCCAGTTAGGAGAGGGAGGCGATGGAGCGTCACCTTTATTATTCGTGCTACGTCGGAAATAACCAGAATTGAATGAGTGTTGTTGGAATTTGAGTAATGCGTTCAATTTTTCCTGTTTCGTCGGAGGATAAATTCACTTTCTCGAGCTATCGAGAAAATTGCAATTGATTTCTTTTGGCAAGGATATCTTGTTGCATTTGTTTTGATATTTTTTATTCACAACTGATGGTTGCTCTCGACGGTGGCACGGTGGGGTGGGGAGATCTATCTCCAACAATATTTACTTTGCGAAGTTGGCGATCCCTTTTCCGAGGCGCACTGTCGCGGCGCTACTGTGCGGCGTCTGCGGCTATCTCGTAAACTTATTACGGAGTGATCACACACTGCCACGTGGCGCTGACACTCGAAACATCTTTTCAAATTCAGTCGAACTTTAAAGCTTATTTGCTCATTCTTGCTCTCTCGCATATTAATTCCTTTATAAGCAAACATGACCCTGAAAGATTCTCTAAATTGTTATTTATTGTTTATTATTAATGCACATTAATTCACACTATACATAACAGTTGATCGATATTTCACTTAATTATTATTTTTAATGTAAGAACAACGAGATGGGAACTGAGGAGACTTCAGCCTTGAGAAACATTCGATTCTGTAGGAATCTCCGATGGTTCATACTCTTGTTGATTATCAGTTGGAGGAATCTGTTGATCAGCATTATCGGTATAATTTTCCGGTGGATATTCCTCGTACTGTTGTTGATTTTGTTCATAAGGGAGATTTTGTTCAGACTGTTGTTGAGCCGTTTGTTCATCGTTGGGATTTTGCTGATACATCGATGGGTCGTACTGCCCGTATTGATCATAACCTTGGTCGGTGTACTCGGTGGGATAATTTTGATTATGAGCAGGGTATTCTGAGGCTTGATATTTCTCTTGGTTCTCCACCACGTAGTTCTGTGAATCCTCCACTTGGTTATCACTCCGATTATCATTTTCAAATTGATCATTTGAGACTTGACGATATTCAGAAATTGGGTAATCACTTTGCCTCGAAATTTGTGGCTCTTGTGAAATTTCTTCGTTATGGTGCTGTGTGGGTTTTCTATCAGAAATGGCAGCATGTTCGGCTGAAAAATATAAGCAGGTTTTGCACTTTTTTCGATTCTACCAACACATTTTGCCAGAAGACTATTCTAGGGTCTTTGGAAAGATTAAGAAGGTTGGCTACATACGGCAATGTGATAAGAAGTTAATAAAATTTGGTGATAATATTCTTTAGCATCAAATACGATGACACAAATTTTTTTCTATTTTCCCTCTACATAGTTGTCGAATAATTTGAGGCTATATATATATATATATACATGCATACGCATGCATAAGCATTACATGCATAAGCATAAGCATATATATATATATATATGCTTATGCTTATGCATGTAAACTTTGCTATTCAGTAACTCGAAAACTACGTAGAATAAAAATCTTAAAAAAATGTTATGTTCATATTCAATACCAAAGAGGATGCTCGACAAATTTCATTAAATTTTAATGTCGAATTTTCCTATGCTTTTAACATTCCAACATTGTTGTGTGTAGCCACCCTCCTTAATAGTCGAATAATTCTTTTTTGGAGTCCTTAGGATATTATTACCGTAACTTAAATTGTGGCAAAATCCCACAAGGAAAAATTGCTTTAATGAAAAAACATTTGGCAATAAAGTTTTAGTTAATTTTTTTACTAAGGTCGTATTGTTGAGTTTGGCATGCATATCGTCTGTACCTTTATTATTCTCGAGAGTATCATTGATTTTAGTCGAGAGACAGTCTAGGTTGCTTTGTAAGCTGGCCATCTCTTCCCTGGGAGTAAAAAAGTGTTTTTTTAACGGACGTAAGTGAAATTTGGAGGGCTAAGAGTAGAGCGAATGAAACGTACTTATGTGTAAAATATGTGGGCGTGGATGTGCACATAATTGTTTTTCTATCTGTCTGAGCCTCTTTCTCTCATTCTCTCTCTTAGTTTGTTTTCATCTTTGGCTAATGGTACTTAACATCATATTCAAGCTATTACTGTGCCGACAGAGGTATCGTGACGGATTTCGAGCAAATCGACTTCTTTTTCGGTGTGACTTTAACTTTGAGATCGACTTTGACGGTGCGTTTCTTTTTCGAAGGTGTTGTGGTCGAGTTGATGTCGCCACAATGTTCGCCTTCTTCGACAGGTTTCTCTGTCAACACAGAATAGCCGGGACATGAATTTTCATTAAAATATTATCTACAGCTAGAGATTTGGTCTGGATCTAAACTGCAGATGCTTTGCACATAAATTCATGACTACAAACAAAAAAAATTCCAACAAAATTCTTCAGTCAACAATTCCATTTCTTACATACCGATTCTGACAAGAAAAATGTCTATCGATGCTGGCGAAACTTACAAACTACACACGATTCCAAGAATACGTGTATGAAAAATTCCGACTGATTGGAGGTGAACGTGAGTTTGTGATAACGAACGAAAAAAAAACTATCTAAACGCCCAAGTGGACGTTCGTAAGTAATACTTGGGAGTAATACTTGTGAGTGCGGTCGTTAGCTTCCAAACGATGTGTGAGAGATTGGCATTCGGTAGTCAGTTGTGCGACAAGCTTCGCCTGATTGCTCAGAACGTCTTCTAGACCAGCCACTGTAGCAGCTAAGAAGTTTCGTTTTTCATTAGCCAATTTAAATCATAAATTGACTAACTTTCCGATTGTTTTCATTCCATCTTATTCCCATTTTTTATTCTAGTCTTTTGATTGTTTTTTTTTGTCCTGCTTATGCTAGGCATATAGTCAACGCATGCCGATTTCCCACACAAATCTGCTCTCTCTCTCTCTCTCTCTCTCTCTCTCTCTCTCTCTCTTTATACATGTACATACGTCTTTCTCAAACTATCGAAATAATTGCCAAAATTTTTAGACAATATACCTAACACAGGCATGTTCGTCATTTTATATTACCGTGTTTCGTTTCGATGTCCATTATCATTGTCGTCAGATCCTTTTCACCTTCCGGTCTTGGAGTCGCGACTGGCGTTTGGGTTTCCGGTGCCTTCAGCAATTTACTCATGTTCAGCTAAAAATTACGTCAGTCAATAAACACTCGAACATTTTGAAGGATATTTTTGAATGTTTATTAAAAAATTTTGCAGGATTCGACGGTTGTCGGGAGGTTTGAGCAAATATCTGCGACTTTTGAAAAATTTTGCAGTTTTCTTTTTATATACTTGCCTCTTTCTCGAGCGAAGCAATTTGCTCGGACAGTCGTAAATTTTCGCGACGACAATGAACGATGTCAGCATCCGCCCTTTCCAATCGTTGCTTGTACGAATTTATCTCAGCCTGCCATCGACTTTGCTCTTGACGCGAGTGTCTCTCGCTTCGTTCCGCGACTAATTTCGCTGCCGCAATTTCTTGATCCGCTGCGTCTTTTTCCGCAATCGCTTGGTTAAGATCGCTCTGTAAATTTGCTAGAAATACAGGAAATATTGCATTACTATTTTAGAGATTTCATGAATTGAAGTGGAAATTTCTTCTGAGCCGAAGTACAAGATTACCGATTTTAGTGTGTAGTTCTTTTTTTAAATCGTCGATCATTAGTTGTTTTTGGCTAAGATCTCTCTTGAGATCGAGCAACTCGCGACGTTGTTTTTCCGTTTCCATTTGCGACTTGCTCGCGGCATCCCAATGGGAGGCAACGTCAGCGGACAATTGTTCAACCTGTTGGCTGTAGCGTCGTTCAACCTGATGCCGTTCTTCGGCAACGCGTCTGCTAGTTTCCTGTGCGATTTCCCGCAATTTTTCTCTTTGTCTGTCGAGCTCGTCGTTCAAGCGACGAATTTCTGAATCAGCTTGATATTTGTCGAAATCCGACTGTTGAGCCAAATCCGTAGCACGTTTTGCGCGCTGCGTTGTTTCGTTTTCACGATCGCGAGTAGCTTGGAGTTTCGTTAATGCATCGTCGAGCTTAACGCTCAACTCGTTCTTCTCGCGTACAGCGTTTTCCAATTGAGCAACGAATTCTGGACTCGCTTGATTTCCACTGGCCTCAACGAGTCTCTTGGAACACGATTCATGATCTTCTCGAGCTTTTTTCAATTCTATCCTCGCCTGAGTTAATTGCGCCTCCAACTCGCTTATCCTCGACTCGAAAACGATGTTCGGACCTTCCAGTCTCGGGTGGATTCTCACTTTTTTTCCTGAATTCGATGCGCTGTCCAGTGTTCCTTGATTTTCCGATTCTGGCTTTTTGTTCTCGTCGAAGGACTCGTATTCCCGTAAAAACGACTTCAGTAAACCGGCTTTGTTCTTGTCATGCAACGCCTCGTTCTCCGCAACCACCTGTAAGGAAGGAAGGGCTTTGTAGCGAGAAACGGAGAAACCATGGGACTCTATCGATTATCAGAAATAATGAGTCAACGCCTAGTGACGTTGCCTCACCGGATTCTCCGAGTCATGAATCCAACGGTCTCGGCACGAATGCCAAAGAAAATCAGTATTTTGAAGTGTTTTTTTTTTTACCTCAGTCATTTTTTTTTTTTTTTGTAAAAGGTTCGATTGAATGAAATTTTGTGCAACTGACCTCGCGAATTTTTTCCAGCAAATTTTTCAATTCATCTTTGCAGTATCGCGATTCTTGCTCGAGTTGCTCGATATATTCTTCCTGACGTGCTATAAACGAGGTCAATTCAGACGGCGAGGATTGAACATCACGAGCTGGATATATTACCGAGTTCTGAGAAGTTGCCACGAGCCGCCGGTTCTTTTCGGTCGATGCACACGCGTTTTCATCCTCGAAATGATTGCCCGAAGAGGCTTTGGCCCGAGAGCAATCGCTCACACTACGATCGTCCGAGTCTTCCGGTGTCTCGTTGATTCGCAAATTGCTTCGTCGATAAATAACACGATCTCGGGGCGGTTTCCTGAAGCGAAAATTCATTCATTATATCCGATAAAGGTTTAGAAATTCTTACTGCTGTTTGAACTCAATTCAACCTTACCCAGTAAGTAGTCTTGGCGCGTAAGTTTCGGCCAGTAAATACTTGAGTTTGGAGACAGCTTCTCGGTACGCATTTTCGGTGTAATCGGGAGTTTTTTTCTTGACGACGTCGATTTTCTGGCAGCCACTAATTTTCCTGAAAAAATAACGAAAAACATGAATAACTGAGTGCATGATTCATTGTCTCCAGAGGTTTGGCAATAATATAGAATAATGAAAGTGCATGTTACCTGGATTTGAATCTCTTTGATCGACAGAAAGGCGTAGGATCAAAATTGGCGAGACTGTAAGAATTTCTCGGTTTCATGAAAGTTCTGAGTGGTAGTCTCGGTCTTGCCAAGATGGTGGAGGGTGCGTTGTTGGCGAAGGTTGTAGCAGGGTTGGAAGGGAAGCGATAACGACGAGAGTAGTTGTTCATTGCTAGGATTCCGATCGCATAGTGCGATCCCGAGGCGTTTCGCTGCCTTTACATATAAAGCGGTGAGGGACGACGACAAAGGGTGGTGGTAAATCGATTTGCATGGTTCTCTGTCTTCCTTGGCTGGTGCTCAACTACACTGGCGATATAGATATTGGTTGGTTAACTCGAGCTAACTGAAATGAGGAAATCTTCTTGTCCCGATGGTTGAGGAGGGTGGCTCCAAAAGTTCGTGGCAAGTAAAACGATCAACTTTGGCTTGGGAATGGAACGTAACCAGAGACTGGTGGTGAATCGCGTGATGAAAAGCCATCCGTGCTTCGGTGGGACAGGCACCGTACCAACGGACACGCTCTTCCACCATCATCATCCAAAGGAAGAAAAAAATGAAGAAAAATGTGAAAAGGAACGAGCAAGACCCCGATTAGCTGCTGTTATTACCCATGCCGTAATTTTATACTTCCTAGAGATTCCTCGCCCTAGATGAACCATATCACCGAATAACTACGAGCATTCTTCAGTCCAATAATCATAAAACTTCATTTATGTACACACATTTAAGCATATATGCAAATATTCGTATATTATTACATAATATCATTAAATAAAATTCTCTTTTCTCAAATATTCGATTATTTGCTTCACACGAGCACCACCATTGAACTTTTTTCTATCGCACAGCGACATTTTCGTTTTGCATTGAAAAATAATGAAAATAAGTTAAGGCACCACTAGCTAAACGGATGATAATCAAAAAAAATGTATTTTTCTCCTAAAAACACTTGAGAAATTTTCTTTAACTATATTTAGAATGATTTATTGTCGTCCAACCGGATTTAGCTACTCTTTAGAAATGTATTTTGTGTGTTTGTTAATTTATAAATTCAGCTAATTAGCTCGAAAATTTACTTTTTTAGCACTCGCTCGATTTGAGTGCCACAACTCTTTACGCGGCAGCGTTAAATTTCTACTATTCAACCCCTATTTTTAAAGCTCTTGTCGCGACGAGATGCTCGCGTTACTCGCGACCTCGTTATTCAGCGTGGGCTCCTCGCTTATCGCTGCGAATTGTTCTTCGCCTTCCAGCGTTCTATAGTCTGCGAATTCTAAAGCAACGATGTAATTTAATGTAAAAAAATGGGAATAAAAATATTTTAATCCAAAGAAAATCAATGCATATGCAAAATTGGGGAAATTTCAATTGCAGTCTTTCTGTGATTTTGTGAGTTTCGGAGGTATTGATTAATCCGAGGATTGGAAAATAACTAATTCAATTATTTACCATCCTCGGTCGGTTGTGCTTTTATGAGCAACATCATGAGAAATCCAACCACGGCAGATCCTCCGCAAACGAACGTCAAAATGTCTCTGTAGTACGTGGGGCATTCGTCGTCGCAGCGTCTGGAAAAAAGCCAAATGAAAAAATATTACGGTAATGTAAACGTAAAAAAGAAAACACAAAAATTATTGAAAATTATTTTTCTATGAACGAAAAAAAACGAAAAGACCGTGTAGCAGATCAAAATAATTAATAAAAAGATCGAGAAAATTTGTTCTCACACATATTGAATAGCCATGACGAACAATCCGTTGGAAAGTTTATCAGTGAAGCTCATAGCACCATAAACAAAAGCTCCACTTTCCGTGTTATCGCCTATAAGATCTGATGTTGTCCCGAGGCTCGTTACCAACATTATTGCACCGCTGGCTCCTAAAAAGAAACAATTTCCGTGTGAATCGATCGACAACTCGCTAAATTGATTCAGAAAAAGGAAAGAAAATATTTTTCCATGTAAAGCGACTCAAGACCTGCTGAACCATAAAATTTCTTTTGCAAAATCAAAATAACTGGAGATTATAGAAAAGAAGGTAAAGGATGAAAGTTCGTACCTAGCAGAATCGAGACGGGATAAATTTCGTAGGTAGTATAATTAGTTCCGCTTCCAAACCAAATCCATACGCAACCCAAAACACCGAGAGCAACTCCGATACTGTAGGATATTTTCCTGCCCAGCTTCGTGTTTAATCTCTCAGTGATCAAGGAAGTTACGAAGCTGCTGATGAATATCGTCAACGGTATAATAGCCAACCGTGTCGCTGGCAAATGCAGGCTCTCGTGAAGATAAAGAGGCACATAAATTTGTGATATATTTAGAAACAATCGTGTTGGCATGTAGACTCCAGCGACTTTGTACAATTGTAAGTCCCTCAAAAGAGCGGAAGCTGTTTTCGTTGTCCTTCGTGAATGTCCTGAATAGTATGCGTCATCATTATTTATAAAACGATTCGATAATGATTTTTTACATTCGTACTTGAAATATTTTGTAGCATAAAATGCACAGAGTTTTTTGAATTGTTCAATTTTTTATTCAGAGCATTTTTTTACCCGATGACACGTCAGGCTGTCCTTCTCGTACCACCAAGTGAAAAACTAACGATGCAACACAACCAAAGGACAATCCTATGAGCATTATCGTCTGAAACTTCGGAGCATCCGCTGGGCCTATCTGGACATCGGGAGAATCACTCGTTATGTGTAAAATACCCCAAGTTATGCAGTAAACCAGCACGTTCGAAAATACCGTGAACGTGTATCTGAAATATTGATGTACCAATTATTCCCATTGGTTGAGTAACCTTCGGTTAGTGTACGTGAATAAATATTAATAAACCGATCAGTAAATATATAAATGAATAATATGAATAAATATTAATTAACAAAGTATCAATTAAACGATTTCCTGCCACCGATTGTTTGGCATTCAATGACAATGAATGTTTTGGCAATCCATTCTCGTTTCCGTTAAAAAAAAATTTATAGAGCCATAAAATGCAATTCACTGGAAAACAACGATTTGAAAAACACTTGTTGTTACCAAAAATAATTGTTACCTAATGGCTGTGAGTTCGATTCTCTCGTGTTTTGTAGGCGTAAGATCTGGTATGAGCGACAAATGCGATATCTGCACGGAAGCCCATCCAAATTGAAAAATGATGACAAAGGCTGAGTAATAAAAAAGCTGCGCCCAATGATGAGTATTTTCGCAGCCGGCGCATTTTGAGAAAATAAACGGAAAGGAGAAGATGACGCAGATTGTGCCTGTAGAAAAAAAAATTCAGGTTGACACGTGACACAAAAAAGTGAATGACGCTCAGCACGTTTGAGTACAGGAGATTGGACATTTTTTGTCTATATTGTGTTACTTCGACGTGAAGGAAATTTGTCAAGAAGCTCGGAGGGCATTTAAAACGTTAAAGCAAGTTTTTTTTTTCACTGCTTACCCAGAAGATGCCAAGTCTTTCGTCTGCCGTATTTACAGAGCCAAAAGTCGTCGTTCATGTCGGAATGAATTCCGACAAAGGGCGTAGCAAGAGCATCTGCAACTTGACCGATGAACAGAACAACGCCGGACAAAAGAGGGCTGAATCCAAGGACGTAGTGAAAATATACGATGAGATAGGTAAACCACATGGAGGCACAAATGTCGTTGAGAACATGACCGATACCATAGGCTAACTTTTGTTTCCTCGTTAACAACCTAACGATTTCAGTATAATCGTTTTCCACCGAATCTCTAGAAGTCTCCATGATACTAACAATAATTTGTCATTTAAATAAAACTGGAGAACTGAGAAATCTGAGGACAACGCCAAGATCATGAATTACTATTATTCAGAAAGTGTTGCTGTGTTTTTCGTGAGATCGATAAATAAATAAATGAGTTATAACTTTTCATGACAATGGCTGGTTCAACTAGACGCGATATGCATTGTTCTTGTGATAATCATTTCGACACTCATCCATTATGCTCCACTAGAATTTAAGAAATCGTATGCTTGACGTGTCAGAAATTTTGAAAACTTGCGGCAACATAACCTCTTTCTGACTGGCAACACAGACTCGAATCACTCGAACTGACTTCTATGACATCTTTTGCGAGCGCGTCACATGCTGTTCTGTCATGCTATCGCACGATTGGGTGTTACGTATATAATAACGTACACAAAAACAAATCATCAAGATTATTTGTCACGCGCATCGTTCGACCGTTGCTCCTCCGGCAACTCGCGATTAATTGCTGTGTTAATTTGATATTTTTTTCTTATCTTGATTCGTTGCGTAAAAAAATATGAAGTTGACCATGTTTGAGCACATCAATATATGTCAACAAGTTTTATGATTCAGAGAAAAATTCATCACCTTAGTTTTTAATTTCATACTATAAACATCAATTCTTCGTATGAGGCATCCGGTGTAAAAATTCTCGTGTGATATTTACGGATTTAGTGACGAAAAGTTAACTGGATAAAGGAAAAGGCTGTATTGGATGATCGAAATGAATCAGAAATATAATTGAATTTCGTTTTGTTTTTTTATTGTGAACACAACCTCAATGTTTATTACAAGTTTACATCTAGTAAAAATTGTTCAATTGAAGGGTCGACAGATTTTTTCTCACAAATCAATAGAAAGTAGATTTCGCGGAAAATACTGTCGGAATGATAAATATTGTTAGATAGTACAAAATACATTGAAATTCGTAGAAAGTAATTTATACAGTTTTTACAGTCTTGAAGTCTTAGTTCAGTTGTTTTATCAACAAAAATGAGGGAACTCACGTAATGACTCAGTTTTTTCGATGTAATAGAAATGAATGAAAATAAAAACAATGGAGCCAAAAAAAAAAAAGAAAATGAAATGTATGGAAAAAGATGGATCTTAAATGCTAAATGAAGGAATGTGTGATTTATTATTTACGCAGCTTTTACATTTTTTGCGGTTTTTTCCTGGGCCCTGGTTGGAGTTTTCTGCGTTTCAACGGCTTTCGGGGCTTCGCCATCTTGAAGAGCCGGCTTTCCGGTATTTTCGATGTGAATAACCCGTTCTTTCTTGTCCTTTGGATCGTGTTTTCTCGGAGCTTCGATGCAAAGTACGCCATCCGACGAGAGACTGGATTTCAAATGATCGATGTCACATTGTTCTGGCACGAGGTATTTGCGGACGAATTGACGGGATATCCAGCCGTGTTCGTCTTGTTTCTCCTCGTGTTTACCCTCTATGACGACGTGACGATCAACCACCTTGACGCTCACCTCCTCCGGTGAAAATTGTTGGACATCGAGACTGACTTGGAATGTGTCTTTGTCCGATTGTACGATTGATGTACCGCCCGTACGACGACGCGCCACGCTCCTCTCGTATGGGTGGTAATGTTGAAGTCGTCGCGGAGCCGATGGTCTTAGAACATAAACTTCAGGCTCCGGTGCAATCGCCGATCGTAGCAAATCACTTGATAACGGGAGACCGAAATGTTGATCAGAAATTCGATGAGGACGATCCAAATCTTCCCACCAGTTTGAAAACAACATCGGTATCAATGACATGTTGATTACTTTTTGCTTTATTATTCACTTCAAACGCGAAGTCACACAAGATCGTGTTTGTAAACACTGTAATATGAGTTATAAACTCGAGCGATTATTTTTTCGTACTGATTCCCGCTGCCACCGCCCTCGCGGTTTATATACTCGCCGGATACAGTAGCGCCGCATAACGGATGCTTCCCGCAACTTCACGAAGCATCCCGAATGTTCGCGCAGCAACGCGCATGTTCTAGAATCTTACAGAACATTTAGTCTCGCGAAAAAATCTCATCGACCAGACTTTGTCGCAACTTTTTCCCAAAAACGTGTCAAGACTTATCTGTTGTCTTGGTGTTGTAATAAAACCATTTATTTCGGAGAGAAAACATGTACAATGCTCAGATATTATTCATGTTTATAACCTTATTATCATTGAAAATATATCATCGAATTCGCCCCCGAATATTTTTCAATCAAAACTGTGCAGCGTGCGAAATTTTTTCTATCATGTGTGTTGCGTAGTAGCGTTCGAGGGCTATAGAAAACCGGGTCAAAGGAACGAACGAGAGAGACAAGGGTAGCTTCACGTTTTTTTCTTTTTACGATTATCATGTGCTGAATCGACGAATTTTGGGCATATAAAGAGTGTTGGTATTTGCTTCTATTTTTTTTTATTACTTCCTCCGTTTATGGAATAATTAATTATCGTTGAACCACGGAATATAATTTGTTATAAACGGTTACATAGTTTTCTTTTTCACAATTCTCAACATTCAATTTGCTGAGGCGCAAGCGCCACAACTCTACACATGTGTTGCGTGCCCGTACCGTTGCGACGTCTCGTGCTAGGAAGACAAACTGAAAATTTAAAGGCGCTGGAGAACCATACTTTCTGTGGACTCGAAACGTTCTATAACCCCAACTTACATGGGACATGCAACAAAAGCTGAATCAGTTTCTCCAGCAGTAGACAATCACGCATGAGATTTATTAATTTTTTGTCGGAAACATGAAATGTATTGCGACTTTCCATGGGAGCCAGAGAACAAATACTCATGACGCGATTTATCTTATATACATGAGTTCGGGATTGACAACATAGAAGCACATCGACATTTTTATAAAAAATTTCAATTTTCGAGGAAAACAATTACTTCATCTTCTTTGGCATATGTTTCCTCTCATACATCGAATCTCTTTAAAAATTATCAAAAAAAAATCCAAAAATTATTACCGATGAGTGAAAAAATCTAGAATATATCAATTACTGAGAAAAGTATCCAATTCGAGTCACGACGCGTAATCAAGTTTGAGATGGTATAACGTGATAGGATCGGATAAATAAATAACACAACAACCCAAATTTGTTTTTTTTTTGTTTTTCATATTTTTCAATTTTTATTATACCAAATTGTATTTATGGTACAACATATATGAATAACATGGAAATCTAACAATTACAGCCATTTTGTTTGACATATTCAGTCTATAGGAACATGTGAAATTTGGATGACGTAGGACGAAGGTAAGAAAATGGATATGATACAAAAAGTCGTGAAAAAAATTGTTACCAATGGCGGACTAGCGAATGCGTTTTGTGAGTTTGGTTGATTCATTGCTTGGCGCATATTTTCCGGGCTTGTTGATCTTGTTCCTGCTGTTCCTGTTCGATGGCTGGTTTTCCGGTATGTTCGATTCTGATGGGTTTGACACGTTTGCTCTCGAGAGATTCGGGTTTCCTCGGAGTGGTGATCGTGAGGACACCATCGGAGGAAAGAGTCGATGACGTTTGTTCAGGGTCGCACTGTTCAGGGACCATGTATTTTCTTATAAACTGTCTTGACACGACGCCATGATCGTCCTGTTTCTCTTCGTGCTTGCCCTCCACGACGATGAAGTTGTCCTGGATTTTGACCGTAATCTCCTCTGGTTTGAATTGTTGAACGTCCAACGCAACGTGGAATTTGTCCTTGTCGTTTTTCACCATCGACCAGCCTTTCTCAGCCTCTCGCATGAGCTCGGCCCAAGGACGATAATAATTCGGCTGGAATCTTCGGTCCAGGAACGACGGTGGCATGAGATCTTCCGGCCTTAGCATCATTCCAAAATGTTGGTCCATCAGTCGATGCGGACGTTCGAGAGTTTCCCACCAATGAGAGAATAATTTCGGTACGATACTCATTCTTGAACGCATTTGGAACTTTTACGATGTTTTGTTTAGATAAATGTATGTTTTTTGTACGGAGAGAATGACCTTCTCGTGTTTTATTCACTTCGCTATTTGTTTGTTTCTGACGCTCCCGAGACAGCCGGCGTGCTTTTATAGTAATTCTCCCGCCGCTCGCTGCCGATGGCGCTTGCGCACGGGCAGTGCGCCCCTGAGTCAGATGGGCATCGGGTTTTCTTCTGTCATGTTCCCGAAACTTCGAGTTGCGCCGTATCGACGCGGCTGGCAACTTCGAAATTAAAATAAATCGTTTTTGCTCCGAAAACAAAATGATAAAACAAGTATTTCTATTAAGATCAACTCATAAATCAAATTGCTCCACATTTTTCTATGTCTAATCGAAGGGAAATGCCGTTACTGTAGCATGTGATCGAATAATCGAAATAAATAAATAGGAATTTGTGTCAATTTTTCGAGCGATTAGAAAAATATCATATTTATTAAAATGTAAATGACGCATCTTTGGAACGATATAAATTATAAAAATAACCATCACTGCTAAGAAAAACGATTTATGAAAAGTCTAGAATTGGTCTAGGCCGTTCTACAGGTTTCCAAAAAAAAAATCGTTTTGGTGAACAAAAAACTAGGGGAATTATTGGGTAGCACGAAAAATTCGTTCGAATTTTCTAGAATTGTCTTACGAAAGGATTCGTAATTTCCAAACGAACTGCGCATATTACATTCAAATTTTGTATTTACAATGGAAGGCGTGTTTCAAGGTCACGGTATTCAAGGAATTTAAACTGCTCTCAATATGGGAGAATGTTTACATATTTCACAATCACATGATGAGTTGATTGGAAAATATCCGCGATTAATCTAGAACAATCTACACCGCATGATATCTCCGCGATTCACGACAAGAAAAAGTTTTTTAAGAGTGGTCTAGTATGGGGAAAATTGATTGCTAAGGGTGTGTGCGTGTTGGATCGATAGGCCAGTAACCGAAAATTCTAGCAACGTCCAGCGAAACTTCTCGAAATTTCGCCGGCCGGCTGAGCGCGATCGCAGCGCCGCTCTGACAGGACAAAAGCCGGTGCTCGGAGCCGAGACCGATCAGTCGTGAACGAGCGCGAGCAGTGACATTCCACGATACTTATCATCGAAGCAAACACAAATAAACCGCGAGTGAAGAGAAAAATCGTTGAAGACGAGATAAAAAGATATTATTGACGTAACAAACCAAATTAAAAAACATCATCATGTCCCTCCTTCCGTTGTTGTACTCGAACTGGTGGGAAGATCTCGAACATCCGCACAGTCTGTTGGACCAACATTTTGGACACGGAGTTCATCCGGATCATTTGATTCATCGCAGCAGACAGTCGCCATCGTATTATCATACACCGAGAGCAACGGCATTGATTCCGAGGCCCGCGACCAATATATACCTTCGACCTTGGGCAGACTTGTTGCGTCAAGGTCAAGGCGGAACATCGACCGTGAAAGCCGACAAGGATTCGTTCCAAGTATCCTTGGACGTTCAACAATTCGCTCCGGAGGAGATCGACGTCAAGGTCGTCGATAGGACTGTCATCGTCGAGGGTAAACACGAGGAAAAACAAGACGAGCACGGATGGATTTCCCGACAATTCACAAGGCGCTACATCGTGCCCGAACAGTGTGAGATCGATCAGGTCGCTTCGAAACTTTCATCAGACGGTGTCCTTTCGATCACGGTGCCTCGCAAAGAAGTTCCCAAGGTCACCAACGAACGATCAATCAAGATTGAGCACACCGGGAAACCAGCGGTTCGTGAAAATGGCGAAGCCAAACCCGAGAAAAAGCCAGAGGTCAAAGACGCCGAGAAAAAGTAAACAATCGTTGATCGGCCATTTCGTTTACTAAAAAAGTCAAAATTCTGACTATTTCCTACCTTTTTTCCACGTTGCTAGTCCAACTTCATGTTTTCTCACTCCATTATTGACGTAACCATAAAAATTCATCTTAACATGCTATCGATAAGTTTCTCATCGCATTTATTTCATTAAAAATCCAAGACGAAAATTATTCATCGCATGAAAAAAACGTCGAATTCCCCTTATTGTAATAATACGACGAGAATTAAATAAAAATATTATTCAAACTCAATCCATTCAAAAAAGTGTCCGTGTTTTTATTTCAAACCATATTGGTGACGAGCAGAATTCAATTTTGATTAAAAACTTCACAAATGCTAAAATATTTTTGAACTTTTGAGTGAATAATGAACTTAGCAATTACACGAAGCAAATTTTGCTCGTCTCCGGTTCTGTATCGAGTGACTCAATCGTATCCTTTATTCCTTTTCATTCGTATACTGGATCAACTTTACAAAAAAAAAATTCAAAGCTGTTAAATACACCCATTCTTTGTTCCAATGAAATTCAATCGTTGCTTTTGTACTTCGTGTGTAACGAAAGGCGGTTGGGATGATGCAGTAATAGTCGCCATGTTGCGAATATGTAATTTCATAGGGTGTGTTTATTTCAATGGCGACGGTGAGCTCTCCGAACTGACAGATTTTCCAAGAGACTGATCTGTTTTTGTTTTGTACACATACGTAAACATCCTCTGCAGAACTTGCTACAGCGACAAGGATATTTACCGGGAAGACGTAGCAGAAAGCCGGTTGCTATGCCTGTGTTCACATGTTCTGCTCCCCACTTCTAAAGGGACGAAATGCTACACACATACGTCACGTACATGAACACACATTTATACACCGTGTGCTTTTATAAACAGATATTTTTCGGCGATGAACTCAACAGTCGTCTAACGACCATTCCGAAACGCAGATACTGATTTTTGCACACTTGTTAATTCAGTGCTCTCGAAATTGAAAGAATAAAAAGAAATAAACCGAAATTTTTTGCTATATTTCATCACAGAAAATTAAAAATATATTAAATATTGTTACAAGTGCTTTGTCGTGTCTTCTCGAAGCATGTCTTTGATACCAATGCTGTACTCTGATTGGTGGGAGGATCTCAACCGTCCCCATAGTCTGGTCGATCAGCATTTCGGTTTCTCTGCTGATCCTGAGGAGATATCTCTGCATCGTAACAGTGCGTTCAACCGTCACGCTGAGAACCTCGGTTATCCATTTTTCCGTCGTATGCAAAGACGCCATCACCCTTTCCATCACGCTCTAACCCGAAGATTTGCGAATAACAAACCTGCTGTCAACAACAATACCGACCGTGACAAGTTTGTTATCCATCTGGACGTTAAACAGTTTGCTCTCAATGAAATAAGCGTCAAGTTAATCGACAAAAGCTTCATTGTTGTCGAGGCTAAACACGATGAAAAGGAGGACGAACACGGCTCGATATCGCGGCAATTCATACGCAGATACAACGTGCCATCTTACTACGACATCGAACAGATCGAATCATTTCTATCGTCCGATGGCATCCTCACAATCACAACCCCAAAGAAAAAATCCATCGCTGACAATGAAAGATTCATAAAAATACAATACACCGGCGAACCGGCTGTTCTTGATCAACAAAACACGAAATCGCCCGAAGGTCACGTGCACGAATTCATCAGTCGCGAACATTCACAACAGAGGGCTCCACACATGAGTCAACAGCGCGGTAAAAAAATCAACGTCAAGGGCATTTAGGGGAAACTCTCAGCTGCTCTACATTCCCATTGTCGTGTCGTCACACACGCCTATATCTACGTTATATGATCCTATACAGTACAAACGACAGTTTCCTGTATTTTCAGTTTGCAAAATTCTTCAATAAATATTTTAACTAGTATAAATGATTGAATATGAATAATTGTCTAATTTTTTAATTTTCCCTTTGTTTTTACCAAAAAGTCGGACATACGTTTATGTATTACGGAGGAATGACGTGCAACTTGTACTTTCCCCCAAATTTATCGAGCAAGGATAATCTCAAAAGTTATTTTGTTATCACGTGTGCCGATAAAAAGTTAGTTCGTTGGCCTGAATAATTCTTTCGATATCGCGAACGTTCTAGAGGGTTCGAGATGCGATGAGTACGTTCAAACGTGTAGACAAAAAAAGAGCAGACTATTATAGCAGCTCGATTTTGACGGTTACGTTCGTTTATGGGATCCCTTTCGGTTAAGTATTGCAATCAGAATGAAAATGGTAACGGATTGTAACTCAATTATTAGAAATTAAATCCGATCGCAAAAAGTTGAGACTCATTTCCATTGCATCACCGCAGATACGTCGCGTTCATTTATGTCTCTCGGAGAAAGTATCGATCAGCTGATCGTGGAGTCGACGCTTACTATAGACAGGTTATAGTATCTGCGTATCGACATAACCGTCAAACGCACGAATTCAATAAAATTTAAAAAAAAACGACAGAACTGTCAATGTATATCTATATTGAAGGAATTTTCGATGAATACGCAAGCAATTGGAAACACGATTATCCGCAGAATTCGGTCGAAATTTCTAGAAGAATTTAGAATAAGATGGAAATTTCTGGTGGCCTAGAAATTCGGAAGCTTCGAGACGTGTCTGGTTTATAAAGATAATGATTCACGTTTTGGAACAAATTCAAAAGCATCGAGACACTATAATTATTATTTGTTCCCGTATATTACGCTCCTGATGAGCGTTTATAAACATGTATAGCGATCGACTTGAACTTCGAGAAACAACCGACGAGTCATTCGTATAAAAATACAGGTAAGAGGCGTGTCTCTTCATGTAGACAGGCGTGAGGATAACGAACCTATGTTGGCAAATAATAAAACCCGCTGATGAAAATATACGCAGCTGCTCTTCATCGCTCCCGTTCATCCATACTTAGTGCTACAGGGCATGACGCGCATACTATACGCGGCTCACACATAACTATCATTGTCTCTCTCAACACGAGCAGCTGATAGGAAAACGGCGAAAGTTCTCGACACTGCTCCCCACATTTAGGGTTAAACACACCGTAGACGTTACACAATCGAGGCGCGGTCCCCGAAACTGCGATGCGTGCAAATTAATGAATGGTCGAAGGAACAATAACATTGTTCTAAAATAACAATAACAAATGACAAAAAAGAAAACAATAACATAGTCACTTTAGTTCCTACACAATTCAAGAAGTTTCTTGCAAATTCTACAATTGCAGGCCAATTCCAGGACACGAATAAAATGCACTGGAACTTTCCAGATTACGATTTTTATGTTAATTCGCCGTGGTAAATTCCGAACTTGCCGGATAATTATTTAGGCAAAATTTGCTGAATCTAGAAAATACTTGGTCGTAAAATACCGAAAAGAGCTCGAAATCGTTGAATTCATCATGAATTTTTAGAAAAGTTCAAAAATGGAAGCGACGCGGCACGCAACAACGAAATTACGATTGAATAAAAATAAAACACGCGTCAGGCATGATATAAAAGTTGTAGGTAGTTGACATTTCTGCCGTCTGTCGCGATTGTGACATTCCTGTGTCTGAATTTCACGAAAAAGATGACAATTCGAGAAAAATCTAGGCGATTTCAATGACGGTCGGTGAATCGATATTTGGGATTGTCCCTTGACGGCCTGCCTGTTGGAGTTCACAGTGTTGTTTTCGTCGGAAGTTCTTTGTTTAGATACCGAATGCTCTGGAACGTTCGTGGCCGCGGCCGGCTCGCCGCCATATAAGCGCGGCGCTCGCACCGTACCGGCATCAGTACACAGAGAAACGTCAACAGTGACAGTTCGAAGTGAACCAAAAGCGAAAAGCGAATCTCAAGTTTTGCTGAATTAAAAAAATCGAAATAAATTCCAATCGAACTTCAAAAGTGATCATCGAATCGTCTCAAACAATTTAATTTCTTCCTCGAAAAGTTAAATAAAACAAAAACCAACAATGTCTCTCGTACCATTGCTTTTCTCCGACTGGTGGGAAGATCTCGATCGTCCTCACAGACTCTGCGATCAAGACTTCGGATTGGCCCTACGACCTGAGCAATTGTTGAGCCCTCAGGTTCTTGAGAATCTCATTGTTGTGCCATCTCGTGATCGCCACTCTGTGCGGAATCCTCTTCTGTATCTTCGTCATCGAATGAACGAACTGGCTCAGAACAACAACCACACCGGTACTTCGACCGTCAAAGCCGACAAGGACAAATTCCAAGTATGTAATTTCAACAAATAATTCCACTTCTAATTGATAATTCAAAAAATTGACATTCTTTTTCCATTTCTTTAATTCTTCAAACATTTTTTGACAAAAATGTCTCGATCTTTCTTCATTATTCAGTCTCTCGTTTCCCAAAATTCAAATAATATTTATCGAGATGAATTCCTGGACGAACTTATCGGTTTATTAAAAAAATTCGATCGTTTGACATTCGTATCTGAACGGTTGTTTCATATGATTTCTAGGTCATTTTGGACGTCCAACAATTCAAGCCTGACGAAATAAACGTGAAGCTCATTGACAAGTTCGTGGTGGTAGAGGCAAAACACGAGGAACAGCAGGACGAGCACGGATCCATATCCCGTCATTTCGTGCGAAAATATATGATTCCCGAGCAATGTGACATTGACCAAGTGAGTTCGGCTCTCTCCTCGGACGGTGTTCTGAGCATCACCGCACCTCGTAAGGACGTGCCGAAGCTAGAGAACGAAAGATCGATCAAAATCCAACACACTGGAAAGCCGGCTGTCCAAGAAGATCCGAAGGAGGACAAAAAGTGCGAGAAGAAGGAAAAAGCTATAAAGAAATAAATGAACACACTTTTCATTCGGTTCATCAGTATCTCTGATCAAATTCATTTTTAACTACATGTTCGTAAATTCGTTATTAGAACTTTCAGTCATCTTTCGAATAAATGTCCTGTAAGTTTCATTTGTTAAGTTTGTAATAAAATACCTCAACCGAGAAATGAATAAATCATGTTTCTCATTTTCCTGATCCACTGTAGAACCCTGCCAGTGCGTACTGGGTCATTTTGACCCCAACTTGACCATTTGTGTCACAAAATAAATTTAGGACCAAAAAATGTGAATAATTTACTTAAAAAAATAAAGAATGCATATTCACTGGAATGTGACGGTTTGAAAAACTACTTGAGTCAGTTTGACCCAACATAGACTCAAAGTTTCAATTCATAGTGTGAACGAATTCATCAACAAACGTTGTATTGCTGGGATCCCTGGAAATGGGAAAGAATCGTCGACCCTCGAGAAAAATATAAATTCATTTGTCCTTATGGTCGTTGCTTTCTCTTGGAAGGAATATTTAAGGAAATTGAGGGAGAGACTTTCATCGAATAACATTTTATTCTATAGTTCGACATGTACAAACTCTTAAAAATATATCGTCGTCATAGAATGCACTGTAGCAAGGGGAAAGGACATTAAACTTTGATATTTCGGCAAGGTTTACTTGGCTCGTCCCATCCAGTGAGCGTAAATAATTCCAAAGGTGTAATGGAAGCAAAAAACAGCATAGCGACGAAATATATTTAAACTCCTTGCACTCAAAGTCTAAATAATGGTTCATTGTATTTTCGAGCAATTGGGAACTCGAAGGAACGAACTTATTTGGAAAAATGCACTCGAGGCTATTCTTAATGCAAATTTTACGGAATTTTTCTAAGATTTTAATTTACCATGCAGAACAACTGATAATCCGTTAATCCCATATGTACATCGTACAAAATATATATATAGGCGTTGTATATATATTTCTTTTTCGAAGTCGATTATTCGCCGCACAAAAACGGAACAAACATTTAGTATCAGCTGTCCTTCAAAACCTCCTTCAATATTGAGCCTGTATTTCTCGACGGCACAAAGTCTGGGAAGGACGGAAGCGTTATACTGGAAAGCAAGAGACCCGAATGCGTCGACGAGGACGAATGTTGACGACTGTGACCCGGACGCTTCAGGGACTGTAACATTTTATGTAGAAAGAAAAAAATCAATCATTGTTTTTTACGTGAATTATCGGAATAAAATGAAATATTTTCACTAATGATATTCCGCGAAACTGCGAGAATTTGTTTAGTTATTTTATTAAAAATTCTTACCGAATTTGACAGCGTCAGAGCTGGCACTTGCGGTTTGGGTTTCGATTCACTTTCCAGGAACCTGACGAATGCGGCCGACAGAGAAGCTTCTTGATCCTGAAAAATGCCAATTTTCTGGATTCATTGATTTGTAAAGTTTGAAAGTTTCTTCAGATTAGTTTTCTTATTTATGAGAAAATGGAATTTATTGTGTAAGTCGAAAATGGAGTATTCTGGCGTCGCGAACCTTAGTAGGCGGAGATCCCGCGCTGCCTAATAAGCTAGAGAACCATCCACTGTTGGCAGTCGGATGATTGAGCCCGATTTTCTCCCGTTCAGACTCGTCAAATTCGAGAACGGTTGCAAAGACTCGGAGCACCGACGACTTGTCCACCCCGGAGGCGGATAGCAATCCTAAGAGCAGATTCTTCACGAGGTTTCTGGAAAGGAACGGAAAATGAAGTATTCAGAAGACCCGACGAAAAGGAGTGCAAAATACTTTGAAATGAAAGTGGGAAAAAAATTCTTACTTGTCGACTTTTCCTTCTTCGTTGCTCGTCGCTTCTTGGATCCTTTGCTCTGCTGTGTTAACGAGCTCGGCGAGCTTCGCCACTGGAAAATGAATAATGATTCGATATAAAAAATGGCATTTATTCGTAATAATTAATATTTAATTGTCTCCATGAAAGAAGTGATAGAAAATATTTTTTTTCTCATCATTATCAAATAATTTGAGATAAAACAATTGAAACGTAATACAAATGTGATAAAATAATGGAAAATAATAGTTTTGTAACTAACATCGATGAATCGTGTACGCAATACTTAAACTTGGTTTTGTACGAGCGTGCATACGTTATTCGCACGTGTGTGTTTTTGCATTTGCATAAATATATATTTGTGGTTTTCGAGCAGCAGGCTGGCGTCTCGCAAAGACATGAGCGCAAGTATAACACAAGTACTGGCTGTCAAGATCTCCACCAGTACCTGATGTAATACTCACACCCATGCCTCAAGTTTTTCATGCTGCATTCTCTCTATCGCTACTCATTCATTATCTTTTTCACTAATACGTTTCGTGATATTCATATTTTTTTTATAATATTCGTTCCTCTATTTCATGCCATTAATAGGTATTGGGAGAGACGTTCGTGCCGAATTGAGCAATGTGGTGAAAAATAAAGTTCCGTAGGAATCAATCGGACTGAATAAAAAGTTGCGAGTGAATGGACGCAAAGTTAAGGAATCCGCGAAATCGGAACGATTTTTATTCGAGCTGCTTTCATATTTTGATATTTCAGGAAGTCCAAAAATTGCACACTCGTTGTCGTTTGTTTGTTCTCAAGATGGCAATCAAATTTGCAAGTTTTCGGGAGTAAAAGGAATTTAATCGACATTCATATCAACGAACAACGAAACTATGAAGGATCTAGTATTCCATTTCATCATGTCTGGTCTATCTCACCAAAAAGGATACTTATAATCTGATTATTTGAAGGACAGTGGTAACGGGTGGGAAATCCCACGCGGTAATATGAACAATCGAAATAAAGTCCGCTCACAGTTACCACATGAGATTACGCACTGTCGCGCTACCAATCACCATGTGTATAAACAATCGATATAGAAAACAAAAGTATCGACTGTTTCCATTCGATTTAGCATGTCAAAATTCTGCGGCAACGTTAGAGCTCTTCAAATAAAAAATAAAAAGTATTAATTAAGAACTAATAAAAGGATTGAAAAGTGTCAATAAACGAAAAAAGTTAATGTGAGCAAATTCTGGTTAGTACAAGCTACAACGAGCATGCTTTTTTCCATCACAATTAATAATTATTACAATAACTTATCAAAACTCCAGTGGTGTGATAAAAAAAAATCATTTCCTCCTAAAATAATCGCACTCGTCTAATCACTCTCGTGCCACATTGTTCTCCACAAATATCGTGAATAACCCATAAAGTAAACAGAAGGGAAAAGGCCAGCACCAGCGAGATGGCAATGTGTGAGAACGCAGAGATGTGTGTGTGTTTTTTTTGGTTTGATTGTGAGAAAGGCGACGAAACCAGCTCGTAGCCCGATACCAGCCAGAATCCTGGGCCTGCTTAACAATATCCCAGAATTACCAGCTGATATTTGACTACGTCACCAGATTTTATGTGCGTTCATATACACTCTTTTAAATAACGTTTTTTCTTTCTTTTGCTGATTAGTCACACACGGTTCACACTCGTATTATTAGAATTATAGAAATAAACTGATGGAATTAAATCATTTATGCAATGATGCCTGTGATAAAACGGTGAATGATACGAAAATTCGATTGACTCGATTTCTGATGATTGTGAAGAGATTTTTCGTGTGCAAACATTCAGTGCGACTTGTTTTTCCAAACTTCGTATTTCGTACCATGCTCTATACCCTGAGTAAATTTCAACATTGATCCTTACGTGCTAATCATGAAAACAAAACTTCAAGTACCATGTGCTATGAAAAACAAAAAAAACGAATTTTCACGACATTCAAGTGCACGACGATTAATTTACCTTCTTGATTGAGCTCTTCGATTCTTTCGCTCTTCTTCTCGAGCTGGTCACTCAAACGAGACGCCGCTTGCAAACACTCCTTCGCTTCCGCAAGTTGAGTCTGTAATGTATCGTTTAAATTCAAACCCCATACCGTGAATAAACAAATTTGTGCAATCGGACGAATTTCACAGAAAAAAAAGACAACCAGCTGGCAGGAAGAAAAATCATGGGTATGAGATTCGTAAATAAAAGAAAACAGAAACTAGGAAATTAATTGCAGGAAACTAGCACGTACAAATTGTCATTGGATTGGAACGTACCCTGAGGTTGACTATTTCATTTCGTAGATCTTCTTGCTCTTTGTAAGACATGTTGAGCTGCTGGCGAAGTTTTTCAGTTGCGGCGCGAATGTCACTTTCCTTGTCTGCGCGGAAATCATGAGTGGGGAAAAATTATATTTCAGAAATAAGTGAACGGTTTAGAATTGCAGTAAAACTAATGAATGTTCTTGAATACTGACCTCGTTGGAATTGTTCAAGGACGATTTGCAAATTCGTGAGTGATGCCGTGTGAGAAAGAACTTTGTCTTCGGCAGCGGACAATTTGGCTTGAATGTCGTCTCTCTGTTGAACGATGAGAGCCATTTGTTGCTGGAGAGTTTCGACCTGTTGATTAGCTCGGATGCTCGCAGAAGTGTAAACGGTCGAACTGTTTTGGGCTTTTTCTTCAGCTTGCAGAAGTTTTGCTTCCAACTCTTTTCTGTTTTCTTCGGTAATGAGAGCTTCCTCGGTGTAGCTGGCTTCCATTTCAACGAGATGAGTTCGCAGCCTTTCGAGTTCTTTGCTCGTATTTGCTTCTCTCGATTGGCTCTCGGTCAGTTGGTTTTGCATTATTCGATTGTTAGATTGTTCTTGGATGAGAGCGGCTTCGAGGGCGTTACATTTTTCGTGGAGAATCGTCGACTGGGCTATTTGTCGAGAGTGATCAACGACGTTGCACGTTTCACCATAATTTTGCGATTCCTCGAGGCTCTTGAGACGTTGACGCACAACTTTTAACTCGTTCTGCGACCACAAAATCTCAGCTTCTTTTTCTGATAACTTGGCAGTTTTTTCATCCCGTTCGGCAATCGCTTGTTGGAGATTGGTCGCTTGTTCGTTCAGAAGTTGGGCCAGTCGTTGAATTTCTGCGTAATATTGGAGACTCGTGTTGTGTTTCTCTTGCACGAGTCTTATGACGTCGTCCCGTTCAGCTTTCAATATTGTCATGGCATTTTCATGGTTTTTGTTCTCGGCTTCGTTCGCCACGGTCGATTTCAATCTTTCCATTTCCTCGTCTTTCTCACGAATCAATTGCGACAAACTCTCAATCGTTTCCTTCGCCATATTCGCATTTTCTTTGGCTCTTTCCGCCGAGGATTCGTGCTCGTGAATTTTCTCTTTCAACTCAACTATTATTTTTGATTTTTCCTCGTTTGATTGATCATCAATGATTCTTTCGGACTCAATGCTCGACAGCAATGTTTCCAGCTCGGAGCACCTTTTTTCCATCTCGATCAATTTAGTTTGACAAATTTTAGTTTCTTTACAATTTTCCTCGAGATCCGAACATGCGCTTTTGAGCGATTTTAATTCTTCCTCGACTCCTCGCAAATTTGTCAATTCATTTTCCAACTCTTGACATTTTTTCTCCGCAAGAAGGAAATTTTCTTTGAAGGGTTTTAAATCGTTGAGTTCTCCCTGAAGACTTTCGAGTCTTTCGCCTTGTTTTCTCAGTTCCTCGTTGCTCGACCCCAGACTTTCTAAATTTGATCTCGTTGAACGTAATTCGAGCTCCAAATTGGCGCATTTTTCCTTGTGAGCTGTCAGTTCGGTTTTACAATCGACGATTTCTTTTTTCATCGAGCATAATTCATTTTTCAGCGAAGAACATTCGTGATTTGACAAATTCATTTCCGTCTGAAGGAGCTCGATTCGCTCGGACGATTCTTTTTCGCTGCTGCTCAATTGTTCGATCAACTCATTATTTTCTTTGAGAAGTTTGTCATATTCTAGATTCAACTGTGCAATTCGCTCATCGATCAAAAACCGTTCGTCGAGGTTTTTGTCGAGTTCTTTCCTCATGTTCATCAAGTCATATTCCAAATCGTTTTTTTCACGGTTCGCAGAATCCAGCTGATCTCTAAGATTCTGTAAAATATCGCCAGTTTCTTTTTCTGGTGAATTTTCTCGAAGGATTGAGATTTCGGTTTCGAAATGTTCTTTCTCGCTGTAAAGCGACTCGATATCTTTTTCCAATTCCTTTTTACTCTCATTCATGAAATGAACATCTTTTTCGAGCTTCGCGATCTTCGCTTCCGATTCGTTCAACTCGGTTTTTGATTTTTCGAACTTTTCCTTAAGAGCAACGATAATTTCTTCCCGGGCGGCCAAGTTCCTTGAGTTTTCCTCTTTCAAATTTTTCGCGGCAGTTTCAAGGGCATCAATTTTTCTTCGCAGCTCGTTGTTTTCCTCGAGGGAGGCGTGTAAACGTTGACTGAGGTCCTGCATGATGTTGGCATTGTTTTCGACGTTTTTCGATGCGCCATCGAGCTGTTGTTTTGCAATGTCCAATTGCTGTTTCGTATTTTTGAGTTCAGCCTCGAGATTCTCCTGATTTCTGAGGGAACCTTCGAGAATACTGATCGACGTGATTAGCTCGTAATTCTTGATTTTCAAGACCTCGTGCTCCGCCTGTAAACTTTTGATTTCTTCGCTCATCGATTCTGTTTCCGTTTCGAGACACGCGACTCTCTCCTCGCTCGCTTCCGGTATCGATGGCAAGTTGGACTTCAAATGTTCAATTTGTAGGAGCAGAGATTCGATGTTCGTCTGCATGTCGTAACATTCCATCTGCAGAGAATCTTTGACCTCAGCAGTTTGATTTAACTCTCGAGTCAAATCTGTCAATTTCCTCTCGAGCATTTCCTTCTTCCAGTTCGCCTCGACGTACTCTCTGGCCAGACTTTCGAAAATGCTTTCATCTTCCTGCACCTTGATGTGACTATTTTTCAGAATTTCATTAACCTTCTGAGTCAACTCGATGAGGTCCAATGATTCGTCCTTCGAAGGAGCTTCTTCGTTCGACTTGGCAAATTCTTCGCTTATTTCCGTTTGGGAATCTTTCTTCTGGTTTTCCATGTCTGTCGTTTGTACACTTGTGTCCGAGGTGGTCGATAGTGTTTGTACATTTTGCTCCCTCATCTCGATCTGGCCAGTCTGCACGTCTTTATCTTCGCTAACAACTGCAATCGCCTCCTTCACGGCCACATTCTTCGATATGCTGTTGTTATTTGTTTCTGCCGCCGTCTCGTGAAGCTGCAACTTGGTCTGGGCCTCATTGCACTCGACGTACAACAGCTCGTAGGCTTTTTGCAATGACTCATGTTTTTTGACGAGTTGCTCTTTGATGAGGAGTACGGCATCTGGAAATCGACGAGAAATATGAATTTTTCGGGAAATTTGAAAAATTGACAAGTATCATTGAGAAACAATGTAAGAGGAAGATGGAAAATTCGTTTTAGACAAACCCAAGGATTGCGCGTGCTCTTTATCTAATTCGTCGAGGCTGTTGGTCAAGAATTCATTTTCTTGTTTGAGTTCTTCGACCTTGGCGGTCAAAATTTCGATCTCATGATGTGTATCATTCTGGGCCTTGCCATTTTCCGTAATTCCGTTAAAAATTTCAGAATCTTCGGCGTGAGAGACAAGCGAAATGCTTTCAAGACGCGGTCGTTCACGTTTTTCGCTGTTTTCGTCCTCGTACTGCTGATGAAGGTCCAGAGCTCGGAGAGCATTTTTTATCACGCGGGATTGCTCGTGAGAATCGAGTTTTGAAATTGGGCTTCGGAAATCGTTTATAAGAGCAGCCTCGTCGAGAGGCGATCTTTTCACATTCTTCTCCCCATCATGAGCCTTCAAAAATACATTCAAAACATGTCATTCTTTTGGATTATCGCAGGAATGTCGAAGAAAAATTGACGCGATTCAACTAATAATTCGACGACGATCACAATCAGATTTTTTTTTTAGTGCTCTATTGTAGTTTGTTACGTCACTCATTTATACAAAAATTAAAATAAATACGGATTATCGGAAAATGAAGTGCCTTTTTTCGCAATCTACTTAACGACGTTTCTAGGCGGTATTAAGTTTTTTCGAGTGATGCACGCATTTATGGGTTCTCACGTTACCTTCGACTAATCATGTGTCATTAACTGATCTTATCGCTACTTCGAAACTAGGCCGTTGGCCATATCGCCACGTACACGCACACGTACACATTAATCTATATCTACGAGTGTGACTATTGTTGGACAGTGAGTTTTGCAACAACAACCTGACAAAATGCGAGATATTTTCATGGTGAAAAGAACTTCAGGAATTTCGATGGAAGAGAAAATAGCTTGGATTAGAAATTTTTTAAATGAAAATATGGAACGTAAAATTGTGACGTTACGAAAAAATGTTTACTCAATTGATTAAAACGAACGTTTTCACCGATGTGAGAAATACGGTTGACCATGTCCTGCTTAGCTCTGGAAAGCTCATCTTTGCGAAGAGTGTCGTTAATCTCGTCGATTCGTTGGCTCGAATTCGTTCTCAGGAATTTAAGTTCGTCTTCCAATTCCCGAATTCTTAAGGTGGCCTGAGACAATTGTTCTTGAGTAACGGCCATTCCTTCGACATTTTTTGTAGCATCACGATTTTTGGCTGGCGGTGGATCCCAGAAAAAGCCTCCCCCACCATCGTCGTCCAGACTGTTTGCATCATTCTGCAAAAAAAAATGAACTCATTGAGAATTTCATAGCCCGGATTTGCTCGGAGATGGCAGGTTTTCTAAAATTTACACGTTCTTTTTCGAAAATAGGGAAAAGGATCAATTAAAATGAAATTTTCTTTCACGTCAACCCAAGAAAATTGATATTCTCCACGAATTGGTGATTAAAAACCAGATTTTTTAAATCTCCGTTCAGTGATTCGAATATCTAAAAAGTAGGTAATTAAAACAGGAGGTCTATGAAATTAACATTATTAATCAGCATATTTTCGAAATCAGGTTATTCAAATGATACATTTATTTTTCTAATTCCATGGGAGTAAAAATACATATGAAAATTTTGAGGCTGTAGATAATAAATTTTGGTGGGTTATCGGGGTTCAGTATCGTCAACATTTTTTCTTTTCGATTTCCGAAACATAAATACGATTTGTGGTGAACAAAAAAAAAGTAATAATGAAAAGCACGACGAGAATTGGTTGCATCACGAAGTAATGGAGAGGATATAGCTCGTATATATTCATGATCGTCCGAGGTCTTGATCGTCATAATGTGATGTTATGCAAAAAAAAGAGGGAAAGGACATATGGGACAAGTTTATATATCTATAAATTGAAATATGGTTACGCGGTCCAAGGCAGCTCGGCTGGCCAATGCTAATGGGTATAAAAGGAACTTAAACGTTGGGTCAGGTCAAGGAATAATGGTTCGTTTGACTTGCATGGCTTTCTTGTCTGATCCCAAAACGAATGACGAAGGATCAGTCTTTTATTTCGTCTCCCCGATTGAGCAGGGAGTTGGGAAATGTAGCAACAAAAATACACGAAAGGTTTGTGGCGAAAGTAAACGAAGGAGCTTCCGTGTATGGATAAACAATTGAATTAATTTTTATGTAAATTCAACAAAGGTGGAAAAAATGTAATCAGTGGCAAAGATAGCCTTGAATTTTTTTTCAAGAAACAAAAAAAAAGTTCTTTTGTCGCAATATTTATGAAAAATTTAAATTGTTAAATAAAACAACCGGTTTAAAAATGCCGAAGTTATTTTTCCAACGTTATCACAATTCATATAATTTCTGGTATTTTTCTTGAATCTAGGCAATGAGTGACAAGAAAAATAGATGATGGGACGTAAGTTTTAGGCAACGGTTCCTGGTACGTGATATCGGACTCACGTGGCACTCTCGTCGACGGGGAATCCTGAGCAATGAGCTCGCAGACCTAACGTAAGCTCGTAATAACCGAGGACCGATAGCGAACGTGGGAAAGGAAGTCGACGTCACACATACACACACACGCACACACAATCCTTACACGTATGAGTGTACGCGACAATGCTGGCTTTGCATATGACTCCATGTCATCCTCGTTTATCACCCAGATATGGAAAGCGACTTTTGCAAGTCGATAAGTAAATGAAAAAGATACTATAAGTGTCCGCTTATCCAGTCTCTTAGTATAATCACCATGGGGCATATTATTACAATTATTCATTCGCACAAAAATTCAACAACAATTTCCTTAAGGTGCTAGTCCCGTCAAAGCTCCATTCCCAGCTGTTCTTTGCAAATTGTTGCGAGAAACATTCCAAAACATGGGAAATTTAAATTCGAATGGGGAACGGTGGAAAAATTCATGTTGTACGAAAAAACTTCGAAACTTTTAGAGATTTTTTAGTTTTTTTTTTTTGTAGCGCGACCACTTTTTGAGGAATTAAATATAGGAATTCTGCTGCATGGCAATGGTGCAAATTACGACTCTGCAAATTCAACTAAATTTTATTCATAATAACGAAAAATTTGTTTTTGGGTCGATTTACATTTCTTGGAAATTTCATAACCTGTGATTCGAAGAATGTAACGAACGTTCCGAGCGGTTCTTATACTCGATAATAGTGCTTAATATAACATTCATAGACATATATATATGTTTATAGATAAAAAATGTTAGGACGGGCCATAAGTATTGTCCCTGAGCAAATATTGAGCGTCGTGAATACCGATATTTTCGTGTTTTTTCTTCTATATACATCGATACGTAAAAGACATTCCAGTTGAGATAAATTTTCATTTTTTAAAATCATCTATCACTCTATTTCGTTAAGAAATTTGTCTTTATATTTTTGGTCATTGGTTTCGTTCCATAAATTCGTTCTCGTTCATTGAATCGTAAAAAAAACACGACAATTTCCATAAATAGAATTTTTGAAATGGAGCTCGACACCGTGCATTGTCGATTCGGACTAGAATGCCCCATAAAAAATGACGAAGGTAAAATACGCGTACACTCGTATGGATGACGCCACGCCAAGTGTTCGTTACTTCTTTTTTTTTTTTTAAAGATAACAATAGGGAGAATTTTTTTCTTTCTTGGAATTCCACACACTTGAAAAAAAAAAAAACAAGAAGAACACAATGAAACACCATGGCCCGTGCGACAATGAATTGAGAAAAGAATAGAGTTCTCATTCTTCGCATATTCTGGATATTTCGAACCATAATATCAACATAATCCGACAAATGGATTGAGACGACGATGGTCCAAAATCTGGAGTCTCTGCTTCGTGCATTTATGGTCACTCGTACGTTTTGCACGGTCAGTTCGGTGTCGCAGGTCAAGTTATCATTTTATTTTTGATTTTCTCTTTAGACAGAAAGTTGGATTTAAAAAAAAGGAAGAAAATGAATGAAATAATCGTGACAAAAATAGCGACGAATTTCCACAGATTTTCTATCGTTTTCGAGAAATATTTCGAAATGGAATGGAGGAAGAGAATATGGGGAAAAAAAAATAGAAAATATAAGTTCACCTGTAGGCGATAAAGTGAGTCAAAACTAGTGATAAGGAGGATCGGAAGTGCAGGAAAAAAGCGGTGCAAATGGTGGGGGAAATGGAGGAGGGGAATGAAGGAGAAAGGTAATGTTGGAAAGAATGAATAAAGCCGATGGTTGTGGACGATGTATGAGGAGCGATAATGCTGGGTGCAAACGAAGTCTATGCAGCTTTCGAAATGCATATATTATTTTTTTGTGCTGCTGAAAAGAAAAGTGTACCAGGATGGTTCATGAGGATTGCTGACCTCGTCAATCAAACGTGTCAATATAACGAATAGGCAATGTAAGCAGCGTAATCGAAGGACAATTGGTTGTAAGGAGAAAGAGAGAGAAGCGTATTCAAACGCATTCATTTTTATACCGTCCCCAGCTATTTCTGCACAAATATGACTTTTTTTCATTATATATCGTGCGCCGTTGGTACGCACGCGCATAAAATACTGAAAATGTAAAATACGTATATGGATGGAATATTGCGTGTCTCGCAACTCGGCAAATAAGCATAGAAATCCTCCGGCGATCGCGAGGTCAACAAATACTATTTTTCTCCTCGTTTTCTTTCTCTCTCTCTCTCTCTCTCCCTCCCTTTCTTTCCAACAAGCCTTCGAAACGTCTCAACTAGGCCGCCATGTTTTCTTTTTTTCCGAGTCAACAAAAACGTCAACAATTTTTTCCCGGACCGGGTCCACGGAGTTGGAGCATTCTCTACGTTCCAGACCCCTTGAACGATTATTTCGCCTATTCGAAGAATCGCGACGCCTCGCTTCGGGGATTTTGAAAAACCCTGAACTATTTTAACGATAAGAAAAAACACTTTTCTCCTCGTAAAAATTTTCCAACTTGAAGTTTCGTCGAAAAAAATGAAATAACGAAAAAAAATAAAATTTCTTTTTTTAGTGGCGATTGTGAAAAAGCCTGGCGAGTGAATAGAAGTGTGTCACCTCGTGCATGCGTTTATTGAAAAAAAAATTGTCGTACAACAGGAATACGTGCTTGTATCGCGTAATACTCGTGAAACGAGTGATGTATTACGAACAGAATGGTCGGACATATTTTATCGTGTACAAAGCAAACGTTACGTTGAGAGAAAATGGTGTAACACTGTCGAGTTATTATTTCTTCGGAAATCACAGATACCGAGTGATTTTTTAGGGGGATTGGTCCATCTCATAGCACAAGAAGTCTGCTCGTGTTTTCCGAGAGAAATGAGAATCGATCCAGTTCGAATAATTCGTTTATTTTCATGGTTGATCATTTTCCATGAGCCTTAAGGACCAAAACGATTTTTCAAGCACCAAAAGTAACTAAAATCGATATTTGGCCAGTTTTTCCATCGTTTTTCATTTTGTACACGGCGAGCTGCTGCAAAGGAGAAACAATGCACTGCTAGTCATCCTCGAGCGATGTCCATCGCGATCGGTACAATATGGTAACGAATGACGTAACCACACGAGAGGTATAAAAGCAAACGCCAGCAAACGAGTGCAAAAAAATGCACGGGCTGTATCGAGATCTCGGAATGGGTGAAAAAATGTCGACGCTAATGTCGCAGCCTGGGAAAGCGACGAAGAGTATTTTCATCTATTCGAAAGCCATTTTTGTCAAAATTTTACTTTTCAGCTCGAAAGCCCAATCGTCGTATCGTCATAGCCAAAGGCTCTGCACAAATATTGGTCTCTAGTAAAAAAAAAAACTTCTTCGTTGCGTTTTAACGACGAAAACACAGAAAAAAAAATTAATGCGTAAAAAACGATGTTAGTTTTTTCGTTCAACATTTTCAATATAAACATACATGTACATTTATGAAAATTTATGAAACATTTATAAAACGAGTACTCGAGGGATTGTAACTGCGTAAATAATATTTCGACGATTTTGTCTATCACGTGGTTGAATTATGTGAAGAGAGAAGAAAAAAAAGAAGAAAGAAAAAGAGAAAAAAGTTCACATCGATCGAATGCAACGAAATTCCTGAATTTTATTTCTACTCGAAACGATTGCATAAAAAATAAAAACAGCATTCGTGGGGAGAATAATAATTTTTCTATATTTTGAGATTGAATACGAGTGGAAACTATAATTCTCAGGGCTTCGGGACTAGAAGTCAGCAACAGAAATGAATTCCTGAGTATTTCTTTTTTTTTTTTTTCTCAAGCCCCTACGAGTCTGAGAGCAAGAGAAATATTAGTAATCCACGGTGGTTATGCTGATTAAGGGTTTACAATGCGCGTCAAGAGACGTATCGGTTACCACGTTACGCAGAAGCCTGAGTCAGCGAGAGACGATAAATTGATAAAAATGGGAGAAAAAAATGTATGTATAAAATAAAAATGAGGTTTATGGTTGGCAGTGAAATTTCCGAACGTTCCGCTCACCCAGAATTGGAATTAATCTTTGAGAGAATATGAAAATGTTGATTTTTGGGATTTATTTTGCTCTCGATCCATTTCCAATGAATGGTTCACGAATGAGATTCGAGCAGTGACAGTTTTGGATTGTAGAAACTTCAGCAGGTGGGCTTTGGGTTCTTACTCGACGATCGCGTCGCGGACTTCGGGTCGGAGTCCAAGGATCGGTTGAATCACTTCGTAATAATAAGCGACAAGTCTGTACACAGACACGAAACAATGAAAAAAGTCATAAGTTCTGAGCGAAAAATCACCAACATCAAAGGAATACATTTTCCAAATGTGCTGCAGAAATGTGTCTGCGATTTTAACTACCGTTGGGAAATTTGACGGAAAAAAAATTATTCTTAGAGATTTCGTTGAAAAAAAACTTGAATGTGAATTTTTTCTAAATTTTTTTGATGCCCAGCTGGCAGGATTTGTTTTTCAAAAGTTATCAGACGTTCGCTCATGTCGAGAAAATAATATGTATGGGTTTGAATACCTGCTGGACGGACGCTGCGTTGGAATGGTTTTCTCACTTGAATCGTACAGGGTATTATAGCGATAAGGATAAGTTCGAAATGGTAAAAAGATAAAGCGAGAAAAGACGTATGAATGCAACGGAAAACATGGGCGAGTACGCCTTTCCGAGTGCGAGTCGGCGATACGGATTTCTGGGAAACAAGATGGCGTCAAAGATTGTGTCGAGTCGCTCGATTTATACGCCCTTATGTCCCTTTTCCGGCCATCCATATGTCGCCGGCCCTTATCGTCTACGCGCTGTAAACCTCAACTTTTTCCTACTTTTTTATTCTCTGCTCCCCCCCACAGCTTTGACGACCAATGCAGAACGATAACAGCGCACAGAAATCGGTGAGTCGTGTCAAATACATACATTGACTTCGAAGCGCATGTACAGAGTGTACAAAAACTTGGAACGAACGTTTACACACGAATCTCCACACTTTTGTGTCTATTTTCTGTTCTGTAAATTCTTTTTCTATTATAATTCCGATATCCCGGTGTTTCTGGTTCGCCATGTTTTTTTTCCGAAAGAATTATCCATCTCCATGATTTTCGAACCGTCGAGAAATTTGTTCTCCTGTTTTTCTTATTCTTATATTGCGACATTGTTAGCAATCTGTATCGATAGTATTCGATGTTTTGGTACATTTTAGGAATCATATATTTGTATCGTAAAGTGATGAAGTGCAAAGTGAAGATTGAATATTCCGATTCAATGGACATCCCTGTATGTTAGAACAAAAAGAAACTTGCTCACGGATTATAAAACGACAACGACGCACGACGGTCGCGAGTTGCACTATTCGCAAGTCATTATATGCCATTGGTTTCGTTTTTTTTTATTCTTTTTCTTTTTAAACACACAAACACATCGCAAGAACGGATGATACAAACGTTTTTAAATCGAATAGCACTGTATAACGATGCGATCGATCGTATCGCATTGGAATTGATATACACACGAGCAGGAAACGAACTAATCGATATGAGCTCTTTGTGTGTATCCAACGGCCGGGTACGATAATATCGAAGATTATCGGGATTGCCGGACGTGGACATTTGTATTAAAAGATCCGGACGGTTCTTAAGCATTTTTTAATTATTCTTTTATCTTTTGTGATAATAAATTTTCTTTTTCTCAATTAATCTTTTTCACACTTTCGTGTATCTCGAACGTATCGAAGGTTAGGAAAATTGCACACGCAAATTTGAAATAAAATCGTTGGAAGTGTCGCGGAAATCATTGATGAAACTTAATAAAAAGAAAGAAGAACTAGGATTCTGAATGATTCGTTTGTTTCATGCTTACGTGTATGCGCTCGAAAGTCAAAGGTTCTCCTGCGTTTTCTTTCCTCTTTTCCGTTTGTAAAAAAAACCGGGACAACTGGGACGAAAAGTTTCGTTTTGAAAAAATAAAGAAACCACGGATACCCGAGATTTGGATTGTTCACAAGAGTTAATGGAATAATATTGTGGAAAAATTCAAATGAAAGAAAAATTGTAGAGAAGAAACTATGACTGAATGATGCGAACGACTCGCGCGGACTGACGATGCGAACGGTGCGCTCGTCGAAACGCGACTGATCGTTGAGCCGCGAGTTCTTCGGATTGTGTTCGCTATCCTCTGAGGAATAATTTTTGTATCGTGTCTGTGTGTTTCGTTCTTGAGGTGCGGGGCCTGGGCACGTGGTTTCTTTTTGATTATTACGAGGCCAAGAAACGCTATACACGCACAAATAACACACATACACACGCATACACAGGAACGCTGACTAAACTGTAAATACGTGGAAAACAAAGTTTTACCGAGTCTGACGAACTCAACCACTTCCGAGAGTCCTCCTCGCACATCGCGATATCTCGTATTTGTTCTGGGAGGCGGGGGCAACTAAAATGAATAGCAGAAATGTAGCCAGGGATGAAATTACGAAAACTAATAATATCGTTCAAAACCATGAAACATACATCGACCGAAAACCATTTTTCTATTCATTCTTCACATAATTTCTAAAATTATGACTGTTCGATACGAAGTTGAGCCGAAATATATATTTCGAACTTGGATTCCTCCGAATTTCTCGGGTGACATTCACGAAGGGCGTGCGATTCGCGGAACTCGGGTTGGCTCCAGCGAAGCGGAACAAAGAAATGCTCGAAAAAAATACCAAATACGATCGATGAAACGAACGAAATTCTTTAACATGAAAATATTCAAACTTCTCCAAATTCCATCAATATTTTTATAATGTCCAGCATTACAATTATTTTTTTTAGCCACGCATGATTTTGATTTATCGTCACAATAAAACGTCATAAGAGAACTGAATGAAAAACAAAGCTTCGAGTTCACGCATTGATTTTGCTTTCCAGAGAAGAAACAAAAAACAAGATTAAAATACTACAATCTTCTAGTTTATAAAATGTTCGTCTAGACTGGAGGATGAACAGTTTTCGACGCGACATTGCTCATGAATAATGTAATGGGGGTAGCTGATGTTTTTTTATTTACGCAGTGATGTATTTTACTATTTTCATCATTATTGTTATTATTATAATTATACAAGTATAAATATATTTTGAGTCTCGAGTGTTTTCTCGGTTGCTTCGACAACGAGCAAGTTAACGAGAGTGAAGAACATTTTTTATCGGCCCTCATGGTTGTCAGTTCTGCGGGCGCAGGTGAACAAAAAAAACGAGAAAAAAAATATGTTCAGCGTATTTGACCAGGTTGTTCGGAATCGTAACGACGTTCGAGGGTGAAAAATGGCGCGGGATGTCAGTTCGAACATTAGTCTACTTTAAATATATATTTTCCACGGTATCGATGGAAAAATGGAGGATTTCGGAGCCATCATTCCAATTGTCGTTGATAAACCCGAAGCACAAATGTGTCGCTAATTCTCCGACACGAAAAAGTACTTTCGTGCATACGAAGGCTCTTATTAACTCGTCGCATAAGCAGCAAGTTTTTTATCGCCATTCTAGGTCAACAAAGACGTCGTGAGGAACTAATTTGACTGTCACTTCGAAAATTCGTCAAGACGTTCATATTTGAAAACTTGTTTTTCGTATAGTCTTGAAAATAAACGAGACGAAGTTGCAAAAGGGTTATCGATTTTATTTTATCGTTGCACTCTGAGAAATTATTAGGATTATGGGCAGATCCAATGGGTTGGCTCCAAGTGTGACACAGAACTCAATATTTTGGTGATAAAGTACCAGGCTCGACGACGTTATGACTACTGCTAAATTGACCGAATTGGCGCTTGGATATATAAGGAAAACTTGATAGGGTAGTCATAGTGACAATCATCCCCTCAATGTGTGCTATTTTTATGCTCAACTACCCCCAAAAGTTTGCCTTCGTATGATACGAGTGTTCTCTACTGGATACGAGATATCACTTTAACGATCCTGCGAAGCGTTTTATCACGGCTTTCCCACACCGGGAGAGAGAGAAAGAAAGAGAGGGAGGGAGAGACAAAGAAAAGACATTTTGTGTGAGAATTACCGCGCAAAAAACAACCCCAAAAACAGCTGTTCCTGTTGCTCATTACTGTCACTCGTAGTAGATCATTTTCGACGTTTTTTAAATAGTTTTTCATTGAAATAATAAATTTAGACGTTTCAACGATCCAATGCGTAGAAAAATGTTGTTTTTTTAAATCACAATCCGATTTCTGTTTTTCCCCACACCCCGAAAATTCTTTCAAAGTGAAAATGCATTCGTTGATGTTTCTCAATCAAATTTAACCACAGCGTTGTCTCGAAAGTTTCGCTTGATTTTGATTTAAAGTCGATCGATCGCGGGGAGACGCGTTTACGTCTCAAAGGGCTGCACTGTCGAAGTCTAACGAACGAGTGGAAACACTTGAGTCTTTGTACTGCCTCCTTTCTTCGGAGCCTATTTTTCTGTCCTCGATCTTAACTACCCTCAGTTTATTTTAATGTCAACACTTATTCAATATTTTCACATACACAAGGTCCGAGTTGACAGTAAACAAAGTTTCGCTCTTTGAGGAGACGTCACAGATCGAACTGGTTTCGATAATATTTACATCGACGTGAATGAATGAATGAAAAATATTGGGCTGATTGAAGTTGCTTTACGAATTCGACAGTTTTGCAATGAATGATTTCAAAATGTCCTGAAAAACTGTTTTTTTTTGCATTATTTTATAAAAATCATTCGAAGGGTAAAATATGTTTGAATTTTTTTGGAACATTGTTTTCAATGGAATTCTTGTCTATGAGAATACAAAATGTACAGTTTTCAAATAAATTCAGTTGACGGAGTATCGTCGTGTTTAGTGAGCCTCGGTTTGTGTCTATTTCTCCGAAAACAACGGTTCCTTTCAGTTTCCTCTTCCGGTCTGCGGTTCAAATTTTTTACGACGCTCGCAAATCAAGAGTTCCAAAATTTTTTTAGGACATCTGACGAATTGAAATGGTCGCTTATCTCTTGCAGGTTCATGCCTCGTTGTGAGGAGAGAAAAAAAGAGAGGGAGAGAGTGTCGGTGGGGAAATGCAAAAGAAATAAAGAGGAGGAATTCCTAAAGACCGATCCTTTGTTAAACCAAGATATGCATGAAAATATATGTATATATATAGCTCAAGGGACAAAGCGACCCGTTGCTTCCAACTTATCTCGAGATCTCCAGAAACTTTTCTAGTCGATGGTTTCACTCTTTGAAAATAAAAATTAAATTTACATGAGTTTATGCACGCAAGTATTTTTTTTCCTTTTAATCCATGGGAATTTCCATGCCTCTTCGATCTTCCATTGAGAGGATCTGGTGGTCTTTCGGAATATACAATAGGGATGATGAGCACTACATGAATTATTGATCGATTTATTTGTAACTGGAAAATTTCGTGAACTATATAATTGTCGTGGCAAAAATGCAGAACAAGTTTTATTTCAAACGTTATTTTATCCCCCTTAAAAAATACGTTCGCAAATATTGTTTTCTGTCAATTTGGTACCGTAAAAATATATTTTCCAGGCCTCAGTTGGCATTTCCTCGAGGGAAGTGGATATTTATTCGACTAAAATGAATAGATCATGACGAATTTCATGTTTCGAATGCTTCGTCGTACCTCTCGTTGTCACTGTGTCAGGACGGCGAGAGACAGAGAGGAGAGCGCGGTCATTCGACGGAAAGGGGTCAAAAGCATGCATTATTCATTGACCGAATGTTTGCTCGAGTCAAAAGTTATAGAAGTCCACGAGACGACTTGGACGATGAATGGTGATGTAGCAGCGCATAATGTAAGAGCCCATAACACTTTTTTTTACTCTCTATCCCACAAAGGTATATTTTAATGATCAAGTAGAAAATAAACAAAAAATGCGACTCGTAGGGAGGAAAATAAAAAGAAAATTAGAAAAAAAAACCGAAATCGAAACTCACCGATTCTCGAGGCCTCGCGTTCAGTTCGACGACAGCTTTCTGAAGTTCACAGTTTTGTCTCCTCAGTAATGATATCTGAAAAGGAAAGTTTACGAATTTCTAAGCTTGCGATATTTCTCCCAAGGTCAAATATCCGTGCTAAGTATATCTCGCAGAAACGGCTCGTTTCTCAACGATTTTCCGTTTCGTATGACACGAGTGCGGAAAACTCTTCGTAGTACTTTATCAGATAACAAAATATCGTGCACGCCAAAATATTCGGAATCTCGGAGACTGTACAAACGCGATATTTCTAGAATGAGCTACGTACCAAACGATGCAGAATTACATAACCCCATAAGCCAGGTCACACGATACAGTAATGTATCGCAACGGAAAATCGACGACGTATTGAATATTTAAGAAACTTCTTGAGTAATAAAGTCGTTAATGGAAATATAACGTCGGGAGTCTTGCAAGTTTTCGAAAAACTAAGAATGAAGTCGTCGTTTTTGTGCATGCATAATTCTGCACTTTTTTTCAAGCGAAAAATTGCAACGCAGTAAGTGAAAATAAAAACGACGGCTTATCTTTTTTTTTTTTCTTTCGATAAGCAAATGGCGAGACTGTGGCTGGTTTTTGTTGGACGAGCGTTTATGTGGCGGCGAAAACCGTAAAATAATGTTTTTCGATTTCTACCATTGAAACGGAGGCAAATTCTTGGAAAAATGGAGTTTGGACTAAATTTTCATTGGAACAAGTAGCGGAAGTTTGAGTGGAACGATTAAATGGTAAAGAAAGAGAGGGGAGAGAGGGACAAGACGAACAAAGTGTTTCTCAGGTAAAATTCGCTTTTAGTAAACAGGCAGTGAAAAGTAAGCGTTTTGGTTGCCGCTGGTGGGGCGATATCGCTCGAGCGACGAACAACGCCAGGCATAAATATTGGTGAGCGTAATCAGAAGGAAGTCCGGTGGGTCTAATGCTGCGGGCAAAGGGGAATCATCAACGATCCTCGTCTCTGTTTGCTCTCCTTATCCCCGTGCTAGGTTTGTACTGCGATAACGTTTTCTCTCTTTTTTTATCCTCACCTTCCTCCTCATCACGCCCCTCCCCTCCGCTCTCCCTCGCCCTCTCTCTCTCTCTCTTTTTCTCCTTGTCTACTTGCTCTTTTTTCCTTACACAAACTTTCTACCAGTTCTTTTATCTTTTGCTTTTCGACACTCTTTCTCTTCCCTTTCTTTGTTTCCGATTTTTCCTGTGCCTTTTTTATTTTTTGTGCTCTTTTGTTTTTTTTTTCAGTCTCTACGATTTCCCCTCCCTCTTGGGCTCAATATTTCTGGTTATTTAGATGGCTACAGTTTTACTTTCAATTATCATTCGACTTTCGTTATCTAAAAACACGATTTTTTTTCTCAGATTTCGTTTGAAAGTGATTTTGCCTCGATTTGTGTATGAGTTTTGAATTTTTTTTTATACCGACAGTGCACATGAGGGTGAAACATGAACGAGGGTTGAAAAGAAACCTCGTGCGTGGATTAACGCATCAAAGGCGATAAGAACGTGTTTGATTTACACT
Source organism: Campopleginae sp. 14b (assembly GCA_030522525.1). Lineage (NCBI taxonomy): Eukaryota > Metazoa > Arthropoda > Insecta > Hymenoptera > Ichneumonidae > Campopleginae sp. 14b. The sequence goes on from JAPYYS010000225.1 coordinate 148,886, forward strand.
TGGTCAAGATTAATAGGGAACCCGAACATCTGCCACAACATTTTTCACTCGATCAACCCCCAACCCGAACTTTTATCAAACTTCTCACTTATCGACCCATATGTCGCGAAGCTAACAGGGGAGGCAAGTTTTGAGGGAAATTGAAGATCTATTGCCACGAGCATGACGAATGCAAATCGAAAGTTTGAGGAATTTCGAATTTTTCTCATCAGCCCTGAACTATTTCAATCAACGAAAAAATTGACCATTTTTTTAATGCCAAAGTCACAATTGGAAGAGACCAGCAATTAAAATTACATTTTTCCTTCAATTTTTCCCGAAACTTTCATGAGAATCGATTGACAATCTAGTAAGTTATTTTAACCTATACGTAAATGACACGAAATGGAATTTTTAGATATTTTTTGTACATCGGTCGATTCCGAACTTGAATTTTTACGTGAATTTCAATTTTTTGTCGAATAAAAGCGCAAATACTCAAGTTTCCCGCCATTTTTTATGGCATTTCGGAAAATTACTCGATTGTTATTGTTGTTATTTCAATACCTCTGCATCTTTGGAATTGAGGATTTCTTGTAGCTGAACGCATCTCTCGTTCGCTTCGTTCAGTTGCCTCGACCGTTGGTCTAAAAACATATATAGAAATACATGAGATGTACAAGTCACGTGGATATTCTGGATGTACATTGAAAGACATTGAATGGAGATTTATTATGCAGTGAGTCTAACGTGGATCTAAATAAATGCCGTGCCCTTTCGCAATAATCGATTTTATGTGCGACCCATTGTATGTTAATGATAAAATAGTTTTGTCTGGAACGATTTTACGATCGAATAAGCAGCAGATTGTAATTTCCCGCTCTTTTTTCACGCGACTGTGCTTATTGATGGTATTGACATGAAAGTTTGTAAGAAACTTTGGCTTAGCCTCGGTCGATAATGCAGAGCAATATTTTGACACAATTGTACACTCGATGGTGTACGAAAACACACGAATGTTGTGATGGTGTTAGTCACATGATAGATGGCGAAATAATTGGTCGAGTATAAAAGAAAAAAGAAAAGATCTTACCTGTTTCCTCGACGATCCCCTCGGAAAGTACTTCCTTCGTAAAACTCGTGATTTGGCCCTTTAAATTCGACAGACTCGAGAGTCCGTCTCCGAACCACGCCATTTTACACGTCGAAAGTCCTTGTCACTCGCGATTTTTTTTTTTCCACACGTACGAAAGTAATCTTTGCGATGATTAGACTCGCGATACCGAACCAGCGGAGATTTTAATCGAGACTTGTTTTACGCGAAATATATGAAAAATGTTTATCTCGTTGGCACTTTGAGAAAAAAACATACACATGACGTTACGCACTGCCTCAGGCTGGACAACGTGACGGGTTGACACTAGGAATACGCGTCATGAAATTCCTAAGTGAAAAGGAACTCTTGGGACGAACTTCGCACGACCGCTGATCGATGGCGCCATTTGTCACGACAGAGTTTTTGTCGGTAAAACAGACGCGTATGGTCCCGCTTACTTTTGGGAGAATCGTGAACTAATCGGCACTCTTTGAAAATTTGATGGTTCGGGAGTTTTGGATATTTTCGATTTTCTTCGCAATTCTTTATCCCCTCGAGACTGTACAATAATTTATTGAAAATAGTTTGACCGCCCAATGATAAAATGATTTTCTTTTTCGAATCATTTACGTTACTCACGTATCCGAATATTTATGCGATATGAATAACGATTAAATATTATGATGAAATCAAAAAGGTCATAATAAGGAAGGCAGAATCACAGCACGTAATATTCATAATTTGGGAAGAACGTTTCTGGTAAAAGAGAAGAGCGTAACTCTCGTTACAATTGAATTTTATTAAGCGCGGGCGCACTTCTAGTGTATGCCATGAAATTGAAGTACCTCGCCAAGTCATTTTGTAGAAAGGACCGGCACGTGCTGTAAATACAAAAATCGGAGATCCTTTGGGGGAGGTTGGTGGGACGACGACGGTCAAAGAGCGGCGCCATCGTATATTCTCTTTGGTTAGTGCGGATGCACATTTGTCGTTGGGATATCGAGAGGATCGCTCGAGGGGGCGGACGGGTAACCGGGAAAGGGTTGAAGGCAAAAATTTGAGTCCAGGAAGCGGCACGAGGGGGGCAAGTTGGAGGGAGGAACAACGAATGAGAAGACGCGCGGAAAAGGAAAGCACGAAGCACCGCACGGATACCGGACAAGCGTCGCGAACCACGGTGTAAAGTCATACTATCGGAATCCTCCTGCACTCTCCTCCACTCTCGACTCAGTTCTCAGTCTGATCCAAGCCACCGCTCGGGTCAGCAACTCCGTTCGCGGACTCAGAGCGATCGAGCAGTGTTTCGTGCGCTCGCCGCCCCGGTGCGTCGTCGTACCAATTCTTCTCCATCATCTCAACTTTTCCTCAACTTGTTCTAACCGGCTTTTAACGATATTCTTCACATTCGACGTTTTTCCGCGGCTCGGCGCGTTTCATAAACCGAGTTTTACTACCAACATTCCGATCCTCATTCTTCGCAATCTCAAAACTTGGAAAATAAAAAAAAAACCTACGGAAAATCGAATAAAAAACCAGACTCGATGGAAACACAATTGTTGTAAACCCGTTCTCGAAGCAAGTGAATCCGTGTTTACATAAAGATTTTGTTAACCTCGTTTTCTACTACTTTTGTATTGTTTACCGACCGAAAGTGACTTGTGTCTCTCGAGAGTGCAAAAGACTTCGCATCAGTTTACCGCCAATGAGAGCAAGAGTGACATGGGACACTGGTGCCAGGAATTTTCATCCTTCTAACAGCAAGACGAAGACGACGTGACGAGTCAACAAAGCATTGTGTAAACATCAGGGTACGTAACTTTTTTCGTAAAGAAGCAATTTCGACATTGAAAATAAATTGTTTTCCCATATAATCAACGAAGTTGGACACGATGTCGAGAAATTCAAGTGGATTATTTTGTTAAAATTCGGTAACGTCAAAACGCACGATTGTTAACGTAAAATCGAGCGTAAAATAGTTTGACCTTGCCGTCATAAAATGACATTGAAAGAGCCCAACCCTCTGGGATCGGAAAAATTGGAATCACGTATTGCCGAAGGGCGAATTTCACTCTGAATAATATATAATTATACAATCCTTGCCACCGTGACTTCGTCGACGACAGATGAGTAGAAAGATCCGGTTCTCCTGCGGCGAAACAACTGTCGATGTTGATAAAATCTCGTGAATACTTTGTCCACATTTCCAGCATGAAAATGTTATTTACAACGCGATCGGAACCGTAAATGAATTCGATAACTTTTTAATCATTGAATGTCCATTCTGTTCGTGAAATCGCCGAATGTTCGTTTTAAAGTCGATCTTTTCGCACGGCCTAAAAAATTTCGCTCCCGCGCGGGCTACCAGAAGGGCAAAGCCGCGGGCGAAGGAGAGGGGGAGGGGATGACAATAGTGGGGGACTGTGTTACCATCGTTGATCTTGGGACTGTCGGTACGCGTACTCGGTGTCGTGCAAGCAGGAACGCTCGCGGCCAATCTCAACGTCGAGGTCACTCTGTCCTTGCGTACTCGGGATCAACATACATTAAATAAACACATATATAGAGGACAACACATTATCCGGACAATGAGTAAGACACAAAGGGTCTGTGCACGCGTAATAGTGGGCGTAAATATCTGTAATTTACGCCCTTAAATATACGCAAACATGTATATCTTATGAATTCGTACGAGTAAGAGAAAACTGCAATAAATTGAAGAAAAAAATGGGTAAATTTTATAAATTCCCCTTTTCGTGCCTTTCCATCTTTTGTTATTATTTTCATTCGTGCATAACCTTTGAAAAAAAACGGTTTAACAATGAAAGTACGTGAGACTCGATTGTTTACCGGAAATGGGGGAAAATGTGTCTATATATATGTATACGACATTGGACAAACAGTTTGTACCTCGTTTGTATGATTATGAGGCGTGAGAAGAAGATTAATTAGCGGAGAATAGGCCACATAGAATATGGGGGCTTTGTTGTTATATTTTCTTCGTACTTTTTTTAATTATCATTTTAATCCTCGAGGTACAAATGGAAGGGAAATTCCGTGCGAACGTTGCATCCGGTGCGTGCACCAGAGCAACATTCGTGTACGCATCATTTAATCGTGTTATTACAGTCTTCACATACTCGAGATTCTCGTGCAACCATCTCGAAATTAGAATCTTAGAAAAGTAACTGGAATATTGACGTTTTCGCGCGAACACATGTTCATCCAATTAGAAAATACCTTCGAGGATTTGTGGATGAGTTTGTTGATCATTAAGGCCGCCAGATGCGTCGCAGAATGATTAAATAATCGTTTTCCATTAATCAGAGTCATCGCAAAGCTTTTTTTCGTGTTTGGAAAAAAATCGAGCTCGTTTTGACAGTGGAAATGGTTTTAATCCTTGGTAATTGAATTTATTACATCGTTAAGGTACTCCGCGCTAGAAAATTTTTTATTTCTCATCGCTCCGCGTATGACATGCAAATGCACAAAGTGAGTCCTCGGAATATTTACTTTTGCTCGATCTCTTTGACCCAGTGGGCTTTTCTGCACTCGCAAATATTTTAATTGGATGAAAAATTGAGAGGAGATGGTTCGTGAGGCCTCCAACAGACCTTTTCGTTTGTTTACATTCTTTCCCAGAAAAAAAATACTGCGACGCAACTTCGCCATGAAAATAGTTCCGAAAATCGATAGCTCGAAAACAACGAACTGAAAATTTTCGCCACTGGTAAAAATCTCCGGATCAAACGACAAATTTCGTTGGTCTCGTTTTGACTGATCGCGCTGGCATTTAATCGGCACGATCCGCGTTAAATTTGATACGCCATACCCTCGCGTGACTTGTTCGCAAATTGTAAATTATACGAACGATCGAATCAACACGTAACATTTTATATCTATATAGATTCGTATGTGTGTACCTTTCCAAAGGCGAGAACGAATAAAAGACGACGAGATGCAGAGAGAACTATGAGATAACGGTAAATGAACGAAGTAACGGCGAGTTTCGTCGCGAGTCACCGATACAAAACGTTTTGTATTATAAACGTATGTGGTCTCTTCGATAACGACGATAAAAACAAGACTTGGAATTGATTGGTAAGAAAAAAGTATCGAAAGGTTTGAAAATTTATTTAGAAAAATTAAACGAAATTTTTTTATCACTTTTTTGTCTGATTCTTTGATTTTTTGGAATTAAATGGAAAAAAACGTTGGTGGTCAAGGAAACCTGAAATCTTTCAACCTATAACGAGATCTGGATGAACTCAAAGCCAGAAAAAGAGAGAGGGAGAGAGAGAGATCGTTAGTCAACGTTGCCTTTTAAGGAGTCATGGATATTTTTTTATATTTTTTTCTTCGTCTCGCTCAATAGGTCCACGGGTGATGTTTTTCCTTCTCAATCTCTCAATCTTCCTCTCTCTCCCTCCTTGCTCACGAAATCTTTGAAGCGTGAGAGATCGACTTTGAAGTTTTTCGGTTGATCTCCTCAATCGAAGTGCCTCGGGCGATTTAGCCGCACGAAAATCCACACGTATGGACAGATACGGCGATTTGTAAAAAGCAAAATGGTGTAATCGATTTTGTGCAATATATACGTTTATAATTATGCGCTCGGATCGTCCTTTGATTCGTCGTCGTTCTCTATGATTCAAATGAAAAATATTCATCAAATATCGACATAAATTTTCGTCTTAGATTTCGAATAGAGACTCAACATTTATTCGAAACTTAGACACGAGAAAAATATGATGCTGGAGTTCGCAAAGTTGGAATCCAACGGAAAATGATTTTTATTGATGATTCGTTTTATTTTTTAAATTATCCGAACTTTTCCGAGGTAATTTATTTTTCTGGGGGCAAAACTCGATGGGTTTATCGTCACAATTTGAAAAAAACATAAATTTTGTTGCATTCCAATGATGCAAACTTCAACGTCATAGGAAAAATCGATAATGAAAAAAAAATTAATCAAGTTGATAATTGACGACGAAGAATAAAATTTTTAGGGAGAAAATTGAACTCGACGACGGGGAAAAAAGATTAAGATCTTCTGCTTTTGCTTTCCAGGATGTTCAGAAATCGAAAAACCGATGAGAGCTGAATTCTGATGCTGTAAAGACGTACACGCGGAAGAAAGTTGAATCACGTGCATGGGAAACGAGCTCGTGGAACCGGAAGTCCAGGATTAATTTACGGGTTAGGATCGCTGCGCAGAGACAGGGAAACGAACGAAAGAAAGAGAGAGGGAGAAATAAATCAAAAGTGCAATGGTGGTCGAATGGCTGTGCCCGGGATTGAGACCCACAGGAAATCGGAGACCTCGTCAGCTTCATTGCAAAGTCATTTTACTCGATGAGCACGAACTCATGCAAGATGTTCTGGTGAGTAATCAACATTTCCATTCCTTTTTCATCGATCTAGTTTTCCCGATCCACATCGCGACTCTCTCGTGCAGCAAAATGTGAGAATTTTTTGTTTGGATAGCAATTATTCAAATCGAAATTTTTCGTGCAATGTTTTTCCATGAATCGACGCAGAAAAAATCCTGTGAATAGCGAACGATTTAAATTTGATAATAAATTTTTTCTGCCTGTGGCCAAATGTATTATGAGGTGAAAAAAATTGATTGAGCAAACAAAAGTGAAGGTCTTATGGGTGGTAATTACAAAATGGCAATGGGATGGAAAAGAGGACTGAAAAATGTAATTCGCTTGAGTACTCGGTATGTTTGTTTCTATTTGTACGAGCCCGGGTGTAGTCAAAGCGGAAAAAATTCCGATGAACTATTCCGAGAGATGGTTTGCACTCTCGTTTACTTTTTTACGCTCCTTCCCATTTCTGCCTCACTCTCTCACTTTCTCGTGATCTGTAGCAACATTCTCTGCATTTTTTTCGACAATTTCCCATCCGTCACCTCATGGTTTTCTGCAGACTCAAGATGTGCGTTGAAGATCAAAGAAAAAGACAAGAAAATAAAAGAAGAAAAACAGAGACGGAGCAAGATTAGAATTTTTCATGCTGCCCTATTCGCTGTGGGGCAAATTCTCTATGAGAAGAGCGCCCGCGAAAATTGCTATTGCAGATTTCATGCAGATGATTAATATAATAATAAAAATCAAAATAATTCGATGCAAAAGCGAAAAATAATGAAATAGAAAAAATACATTTGAGCAGGTATAGAATTGAGTATAAAAATCAGGGCGTAATTGAAATTGAACGAGAGAGAGTAGGACGTTTTGTCTGAACGTATCTCGTAATAAATAATTGCGTGCATTTCTCTTGTTTCTCGTCCGTTTGGTTGGGTCCTTTTTCATTTCGCCGAGTGCTTCTCGCTGGCCAGAAGATGCAGCCTCAATCTTTTCTATTTACAATAAGCCAACGAAAAAGAGGATAAAATGAAATAAAAAAAAAAAACGTGCGCGATGCTTTGCCTTCGAGAGCGTAAAATTCGAAGATTCTCGATCGTAAACGTCGCTGGCTCGTGCTTTAAAATTCCTCCGAGACGAAAACATATTTACAGGAAAAAATGTTCCGCATTGTGTGTCGTAACTAATTATCGAACCGAGCAGAAGAACGCTGTAATATTTTTCGTTCGTGTTTTTATTACACGGAAATGACAATCTCCGATAATTCTCCCTCGATATTCAAGAATTACTCCAATCGGAATAAAATATGCAGTTGGAAACTGTAAATCTGTCGTTTTACTGTATACCTCATTAAGAAATTCTAAATGCAGCGCATTCTTCACATTTCAGACAATCATTACCGATCGTTCGGGCTGTAAAAAAAATTATAATGCTGCAAAAAAATATTCTCAATCCGTAGAAAAATGGATTGCCCGCAATGGTTTTTTCTAGTGTTCACATATTTTCCAAATATTCAAGCAAACACATGGACAACGTGGTCAGAAATGAAAATTAGAAAAAATTAAATTAAAATAATTGTAAATTAGAGCTTTTACGATACTGGAGTTTGCATCGTTGGAAAAAAAAACGAAAAATTTATTTTTCAATCATTATTTTGACGATTAATCCACTTTTTCCATTTTTTTTCAGTTAATTCCGCTTTCCAATGGCAAAAGAGTCTGCGTCACTGTTTTCGACAAATACTTTTCGAAAATTTCGCACTCTGCTCGAAGAAAAAAGAGTTTTCGTTGCGTTTCAACGATGAAAACTCCAACATCGTGAATTTTTTTGGTTCCGTTTATTTAACGTTGTCTCGTTTGGTTTCTTGTGAAAAAGAAAAATAGTATTTATTTAACATTGGATGAAAAATCGATTGTTTACATCTGTGGGAGGGGCGAGGGATGGTTAAAAAATGGTGAATGTTACAGTTGATTTGAGTATGCAAAGAAGATGAAAAATGAAGAAATACCTGTCGTACGTGACGTGTTCCCTGAGGGCAATGTAGACACACACGTGGGTATATATAAAATATGTGGACTACGAGAGCAGAGTGGCTCGGACATTCGTATAATATATCTCGAGCTCGGCTACTACTTCTCTGTTATTAGATGATGTACGAAAATTGGCGTGCGCCCTTTTCTTTCTGGGCTTTATATACACCGGTAATTCACGCCGCTTTTAAGACTCCTGTTCTTCCTTCCTCGTGCTCTTTTTCTTCCGCTCGAGTTCACGAGCTCCCGAAGAGAATGCCCCTGGAGTACTTTCTTCCCTCTTGCTCGATCTTTCTACGGCGTAAGGAAAGGAAAGCCGATGGAAAGGGGAAAGGGGGGAATAAAAAGCAGAGGCAAGTGGAGGAGAAAAGAAATACGCGAGAGGGAAAGAGTGAAAATAATACGAGAGACAGATCGAGGGAGGAGAGACTGCGGGGGGAAAAGTGCGAGAGTGATAAAAAGAGAAAGAAAGTGAAGGAGGAAAAAGAGAGAAAATAAAAGGACGAAGGAGAAAGAATAACGCAAGGGAGAGGGGGGGGGGGGGAGCAGGCCAAAGTGAAAGATGCAAGTCGAAGAGAGAAGACGAAAGAGGAAGAAGGAAGAGAGTAGAAAAGCAAAAAAAAAGGGGCGGAAAGAATTAAGAGCGAAAAAGAGGAGGAAAGAAAAAAAGGAATGAGAGACGAAAAAAAATGAGAGTAGTATCGAGGCAGAAGCAAAGCCACACTCTGTCATTAAGTGAGCGCGGCCAGTCAAGAGTGCGTACCCGGTATTATTGTACGAACGAGGGAGAAAGGCGGAAAGGAAAGAAAAAAATGGTTATCAGCCCTGGGGGCCTTTAAAATCGCGGTGGTGTGTATCGTTTGCGAATACCCCGAACACGCCCGAGAATAACAGAGCGTTTAGGTTCTGTTCTTTTCGCCCGCGGAGCTTCGCTCCCCCTTCCCAACCCTTAAATTCAAAAGCCTCAAATTCCTGGATAACTTCTCTCTGCTTCTCAATCTTTCGCAATAATGTATGCTCTCCTATACTCGTCTACACACTTTTCAAATATTCGTATCGCACAGTTGATCCTGTCACCAAGGATTCGTTGTTAAATAATTCGAATTCATGGAAAAAAAAAATTCTTCCATTTTTTTCTTATCTCATCAGCGGCGGCGAACGACTCGGTGGTGCATGGCAAAGCGGTCACCCAACCTTATATAGTATCGACCTCAGTGGAGGCTCCGTAACTCGTGGTGATTGCCGGAGCCAACATGAACCGCGTCCTCTCGTCACTGTCTCGGATAAGATGTCGAAAATTACGGTTTCAATTTTTTGTGTGAAAAATAATAATGTTCGTAATAATTCATTCGAATGTGCAATGACATCCGGGATGATGGTGCATAGTGGATTGAATAAAACGGTAAGATAAGCAGAAGTGGAAGAGAAAAGTGAGGAAAAAAGAAAGCGATGAATTAATCTGATGGTTTTTTTATTATTTTTTATTATTCTTACATCATATTTGATAAACGAGAGAATGTGTACGAGAGTGGAATGCATGTGTGTGAGTGTTGGCTGGAGCTTCCGGGGCCGGCAGCTGGAAGACCGGTCTCCTCGCGTAGGACGAGCGTTCTTGATTAGAAAACTCATCCTTTATCTCTCGAGCGCAATTTTTTTGCATTTCGTATCGTTTCTTTTTTTTTTTTATCATTTCTCATTTCAACATCGCGCGTACGAGAATTTCCCGTGAGCTTTGCTGCCATTCGTCTGTAGTATATGAAAGTCTATCCATTTTGAAAATAAACCACGCGGCAAAAGGTTGGAAAAGAAAATACGAAAAAAAAGAGGATCGGGGGATATCGAGATAATCCGCTCGATACGCGTGACTGCATAAACGCGTACGCGTTTAACGTACCCTTTTCCGGTATAACCAGATATACACCTCACCATCTATCGCCTCGTCTTTATCTCCCCGTGTGCGTTTGTGTTGTACAAAAGCAACCGGATAGTTGTCACCACCGCCACTCACGTTCGCGCCTCCGTACACATATATTTTTCCTTTTTCTTAACCGTCGTACAGAATTCTTTAAAGATCTCTCTTATCCCTTATTTTATGACTGCCTGAAATAACTAAATCTTCTGGAGAGCGTCTGATAAAGCCAGCAAAACAAAGTTCCAACACGAATCGAAGAGACGCCTTTGGCAACTTCGATTCCAAATATAAAAGCGTCTCGTAACGTAACAGCCGATTTTTTTTATTGGACAAATAGAAATTTGACAGCCAGACGATTGTATTTTTTCAAATTCGAAGCCGCACAGAAAAAAATTGACGTACTGAATGAGTAGAGAAAGTAAAGGAGCTACGAAACTTAAAAATGAGTTCAATAAAGAAACGAGTCACAGTTAATTATCGTAAATACGTTAGAGATCATTATGTCGGTCATTACGATTATTTTCGTTGAACTAATTCCGAGGGATAGTCTTGAAGAGGCTGAGGGGGAGAAATTGGAGAGTGTCGTTCTTAGCACGCAACACTTCGGAGCGATTATAACCCACACATGGGTTCAGTTCGTCCCAAGGGACCGCAGACGTGCTCCAAACCATCGCGTCAGACTTCACGTTCTTTTATTTTATTCATTCCCTTTTCTCTCTTTTTCATTCCTCCCTGCATCGCTGTCAACTAAACGCGCGTTCAATTATATACACACTCGCGCTGTTTGTCTCCTAATTAACCAACTATATGACGTGTCAGTAAAAAATTCTCCTTCGTCACTTTTTTTCTCGTCAAAATTAAACGAGACATAAAAATTCTACCGTCCCATCGTTAATAATAATAATAATTCTTATTTTATTTCATCGTCCTCGTCATTATGAATTTAATTGACTGACACAGTTTTAATTAATCTCATCGAATTACAATAATTCGTCCATCGAGCTCGCAATAAAATTGTGCAATTTTATAAAAACTCGTGAACTCGTGTACCATTAATTATTATCGTCTATAATAATAAAATCGAATCATTATTGTTTTTTCGTGCCAGTCATAATGAATTTAATTGACTGGCAGAGTTTTGATTGATCATTAAATTAATTTAATTTGTCCATTGAGCTCTCAATGAAATGGTGCAATTAAATAAAAACTCGTGAATTTATATACGTATATGTATAGTCAGGGATAAAAGTGAGGATGGTTCCGGGCATGGCGACAGCAAGAGAATTTGTATTCTACGGGGTAAGCCTGCGGACAACTTTGGTATGCGAACCATTATATATCTACCTCACCGCACGGTTACCCTCTGTATCTCTTTCTTTTCCTCGTTCTTCCTCCCCCTCATTTTTCGCTATAGGCTATTGTATTTTCCTACTGTCTTCGCCCAGACAATAAATATAATAATACTCGTATTATACATATTTATATACATATGTGTATACATATTTCGTAGGGCTACCGATCAAACGGCGTAAGTCCGAAATTTCAACCAACAAATGTCTCCTCACTCACGACCTTCTCGTAGCACACTCTAGTCTCCGGTATCGGCACGCCTGTGTCACGTTTGCAAACGATTCGCGATACCGAGAGTTACGTTACGTTACAGAGAAGAGCACGCGATACTGCTCGCTTCAAAATTCACCGGGCAACGAGTCACACACATTTTTACACACGTGCTATCAATCGCCGGCTCATTGCTCTGGCAATTGTCGGTTTGCCCCATTACGAGGCTCGAAAATTTGAAATTTCATTGTTTAACGTTTCTTCGGTTATTTTTCCAACGGACGCTGCACGGACAATTTTTATTTTGCTCCCGTAAATGGTGATCAATCACAGATCGTTGATTTTGCTCAAAGATTTTGAAATTTGACAAATTCCAGACGCCCTGTATATTTCGATATCTGGCTCTATTTCTTTCTCGTCTCTGAGCTCTTACTCTCTTCGTATTTACTCAAATAGTTGTACCACGTACTGTACCGAGAACTTTACATGCAGAACCAACGGTTAGACTAAACTACGGTTTTCGTTGACTCGCGAGTGTAAGCAGACGGGATAATAATCGTTATTATACGCCCGGCGTTTGCGTCATCCAGCCCTCCTTTTTTTCCCCATTTTCTCTCTCTGTATAATTATCAATTTGCTTACATTTGCTTTTTTATTGGCATTGTGTACAACGCGTTAGTCTCGCACTGCAACGGTTGACAGAATTCATTCCAGTCATGTGGACTCGCTTTATTTTATTGTTTGCACTTTATTTCTTTTTTCTTTCTCTCTTCGCTCTTCCCGTTCTCCAACGCTAACGGATCTTTCGAGCATTATAACGAAATGGTGAATCAATTGGAAGCTTTGCCCAAAATTTCGTGGACAAACGCATTATTGACGTGAGTCCCGCCTCGATCCGGAGCAAGTTCGTTGAGCCGAGCTAGTCGAGCGTTATTAAAGTAACACTAAGATATTTCCTCAGCTCCCCCAGAGTGTGCGCCCATAATGATAGATCATTCATCATGATTCTATCGTTAGACTGCTTCGTATACTTATGGTAAGGCAATAAGCCCAACCGGTATATATCTCGTACACCATAAACACTCAAACTTTGCTGCTAATGCTCGAGAGTGCGGAGGGAAAATGGAAAATTGCAAAAAACTGCTCGAGTTTTTTTTTCCACAAAAATAATGTAAAAATTCATTGAGAAATTCCAACAGCGAGGACATGCTTTTGAACTTACGATAATGAAATGAAATTTTCGTCAACGGAACACCCACGCAATTGTTTATCGTCCCACAGACTCTTCGTGCATGTTATTTTCTCCAGGAAATGCGCAAACACAAGTGAGAGTTATTAGATTTGAGAAAGAACCTTTTTTCTTCTTTCTCTTCGTGTCGTTTGGCTTATTTCCAAGTGGAAAGGTAAAGAGTGGAGATGCTATAGTTAACTGTTTGCGCGTGTGTATATAATGCAAGAAAGAAGCGCGCAAGCGAGTCAGCAGGAGAGCACAAGAGAGTCGTCGAGTGGAGCATCAGGGCATAGACCCTGAAAACTCCTTACTTATACAACTTGGACTCTCTTCCATTGTATACGTGTTACTTATGCATTCATACATAACCAACCGAGTAATTCATGCTCATTTACATTATATAAATCTCAAACTTATTTACAAATCCATAAAATATGGGAGACTATTTTATAAATAAATAATTCAACCAAAATTTGTTCACTGGCGCAGACAGCGAAGTACGAATAATTTTTAAAAAAATGATAAATCATACAAATACAATGAATTATTGTCTGTATATCCAGAATCAACGATTATTCTACTAATTATTCTCATTCGTTATTCCATTATTTACGTAAGCATTTTTATTCCCTCTTCATTTTCTTTCCTCGCCTCATCTTTCTCCCTCCCTCTCGATGTTCTTTCTCCGTTGGTACGCGTTATGCGCCAGACGCATTCCCGATGCACTCGCATATGCACCAGCCATGAAGCCACGAATACCTGTGGAACAAAAAAAAAACGAAGTATGGACCCGAAACAAGAGGCAAAATGAACCAGTTGCTCTTTTTCATCGTCTCGGATAAATAAACTTATGGGAATTTTTTATGAAATCCGTTAATTACTCATCTTTTTTCAATTTTTTTTTTTTTTTTTTGATCCCTCGTCAATTTTATTTCGACGAAAATTGAGCGCAATTAAATAAGTCGAAAGTTACCAAGTCTCACGTGTTTTTTCTCTGGTCTTCAGGTAACAAGCTGTCGCCCAAGACACGAGGCAGAATACGATAATAAAAGGAAAAATACAGGTGAAGTTAATTTGGAGTGGAATGTCCCATATATGTATTCTTGATGCGTCGAGATTCGAACGCCTCGTTGCCATTGACCTCAAGATGGAACTCGACGTAACTGAACGAACGAAAGCGAAGTCAGAGAAAGAGTGAGCAGGAGAAAATGCCAGAAAGAGATAGAAAAACGAGGGAGAGAGAGGAGAGTGGAACATTGCAGTCGAGGAGTATCGAAGAATACGACGAAAACTTGTTTTCTACAAAAGTCCCGGGTGCATAAAGTTTCAACAATTTTGGTTCTTCATTCGTCTCCGAATGTGTATCTCCCTCGAGGCTTGAGATAAGAGAAATTCCGTAGAACGAAGCATTTGAGCGAGGCTGATGGAAGGAAAAAGAATTGACAGGCGCATCGGGTCTACAAAGACTCGAAAAAAATTCAAACGATCGCGTGTTTAGAAAATTCATAACAAAAAGAGCCAAGACCATTGATTATTACACGCTATGACTTTTTCTTCCTCCGCTATTCTCTTCTTTCGCGATAAAATGAAAAAAATTCAAGCTCTAACAAGAGGAACACGAAACCGCAAAATCGAGGCTGACCGATCGCTAATTATGAGATTTGAAAAAGAACTCTGCGTCTCTATTTTCTCTATTGCCCACTTATTTCTTTCCCCATCGACCTCTTTTTATAGTTATCCTTTCTCAGCTTGAGACAAAAATTGCTCCGTCTGCCGCAAAGTCTCGTCGAGATTTACTATTATCGTGAAGGCAAGAGAAAGAGAGAGAGGGAGAGCGAGGGAGAGTTCGAGCTTCGCGCCAAGCCAGCGTGAATCATCCTTCGACTGCACGCACATCCCGGACCTATTCCATAGAAATATGATAATACAGATGGCTCTTTTTTCAGATCACCGTTATTTTCGATAATTTTTACATTTTTTTCCCACATTTTTGATTGTCTTTTTTTCATCGAAATGGAATTTGCATAAATCGGTAGATTATCGTGAATTTCTCTAAAAAATCGCCAACGAATCAGAATTGTATAATTACGTTATTAAAAATTATAACAACGAGGCGATAAAATGCACTTTGCATATTGAGTGAAAAAATATATGACGGGTCGACGCTCGTAATATTGTGGTGAAAAATAAAGACAAACATATTTGAACACTGCGATCGTCACGGTCGCCTGATTTCAGTGGGAACCGGAAATGCTCGATTACGATCTCTCTCTCCTCCCGCGTATACCTAGTTTTACAAAAGGGAAAAACAAGCACACGAGTTTCCGAGAGTCGGGGAAGAGTAAAGAAATCAACGAGGGAGAAACAAAAAAGGAGAAGAGAGAAAAATATTCGACGCAGCTAGTACACAATGCGTGACACGCTTCTATGAACATCCCAGCCATTATTCTGGAACGAGAGAATATACACAAACCTCTCATCATTCAGTTTACATTTCTGATACTTTGCAGCTCGATGCAACACTCAGAAGAGATTTCTAAATTCCCTTTTTCCGCCTTTTGCAAAATTGTTAACGTGCGGAATTTTTATTTAAAAAAAGATGGGAATCGGAATAAAAATGGAGAAACGTTTTTTTTCCTCAAGACAAAATTCCAGAAAAATTGATCGATTGACCGAGTTTTTTGCTCCATTTTTTTATGGTTCAATTTTTTTCGTGTAATTCTCAACTCGCGTGTTTACTGCCGACACTGATCAATCTTTCACTCGATCTTCCCGAAGGCAATGTAGAAGGATCGAGTCTCGTCCTTTCATCCTTCATTACACAATGATAATTATGCACTTGGCTTTCTGACCAGGCCACCAATTCTCTCGTTTCTTCTCGTCCTTTTCAAAACCCCTTAATTTACTCATCATTTATTTGTGATTCGGTTGCAGAGCTCGAATCTCGGCCAGGAATTACTCGATCGAGTTTTCAGGCATCTCAACCTCCTCGAGACCGCGTATTTCGGACTCCGCTACCTCGATCACGAGAATCAAACGGTAAGCTAAATTCATTTTTTAATTGACCTCAAAAATCGAGTGATTATCATTATTGCAAAACGATGCGATCAAATTCTGCCACATCCATCGTATTTTGTCCCTGCAATTTTTGCATTTTCAAGCAAATTCGACGGGTATTGACAACATTAAATATTATTTGATTCATTATTTCGTTAATTATTGAAAATTAATGGAATAAATTTAAAAAAATTATTCAATTAATTATTAGGAAATAAATTCAATTAATTGAAAATTTAATTAATCAAATATTATTGGTAATATCTCCATGTTTGTTTAGACTTTCGCATTTCAATTTTTCTTTCAAATTTTTCAATTTTTTTCAACGAGTATTGGTATTTTAATGCTTTTGGGCTTTGTACATGTTCGTGCTCGCGTATGATTGTGGGTAATTTTGCACATGGTCCATTTTTGTTTGCGGGATTCTTGTTGGGACATTCGGACTTGGCTGATGTAAAAAAAATAATGGATGAACGAGATAAAAGAATGTTTTTTCGAATGCTGTTGACGAGGGAGCATTGAAATTTGAGCAATCCATTTGTTTCGTCAGCTTGAGTCTATAATTCGATACGAATGAGAAGATCCGAAAGCAGAGACGTCTCGTTGAATTGCGCGGCGGCGGGGTGCGGGGGATTGAGGGGGATTTCAATATTCTTGCAAATTGAATTCACATTAGAACCCCTCCCAGTTTCAAATTAATTCGCTCGTGTTGATCATAAATCCTTGGTAGAGTGGAACTGCCAGCATTCATGCAGTTTTCTCTCTCACTCTCTCTTCTCTCTTTCGGAGAGCCGATCTGGTTGATAGCTCAGCCCCGAGGCTCAAGGAACTTGACTCGACATCTTCTCTCTCTCTCTCAAAAAGAGAAACGAGGAAAAGAGACAGAGAGAAAGAGAGAGGGAGTGAATTTATCATTACGGGGAAAATTCTTGGCAATTTCCGGTCGCCCGAACGAGGAGTCGTCGTCGTTTTCCGGTTATCTTCATTCCTCGCAATATTCAACTGCGAGCAAATGGTCAAACGTTCGTTTCTACATAAAAAAAATGAACTTGAGAATTATTCGCTTCGTGAGCGGGAAAATGCTGTCTTGACTTTACGGATTCCCGATCGCGATTGTTACAGTAGCGGGGACACAGGTCGTTCATTGATTTAATGACCCGATATACTTTCCGGTTCACGTCCCAATAATCGGAGTAAAAATTCCTCGAAATAAATTTGGCCGGACTGTCGTTAATCGAGGTTGCTCGATATTTCAGAAAAATGTAATTGCAACGAGTTATTAAAACATCATTAAATGATGATTAATCGCTCTCGTAGAAAAATGACATCCAGCAGACAATTTTTTTCAGCTCCTCTTTAATTTTTTTTTCTCGTCTTGTACAGCAATGGCTAGACCCGAGCAAAAAAGTGAGCAAGCAATTGAGAACGAGAAAAGGGGAGCCAACCTCGGACACTCACACCCTCTACTTCGGTGTGAAATTCTACGCTGCCGATCCTTGCAAACTCATCGAAGAAATCACCAGGTGAGTCTCCATGCACGTATGTCACGATCTCCAAGGTGATCCATTTTTTTCTGATCGAATATCCATTTTTTCTTATTCCGTACAATTCGCAAAAGGAAATATTCACAAATTTATGATAATTTTACTTCTGGGTCAATTTGACCCAGTGTGTTTGACTCGTCACACGAGTCGCCATGAACGAACAGACGATTTTTCATTTTTCGTACAATGGGCAGATCGATAATTCATAAATTTATATGCTCATTTCACTCCGGGGTCAATTTGACCCAGTGTGTCGACCCAGGGTTGGCGAGACCCAGATTGATGTCCCGAATCCAGCACACCCTGTATGTTAGGTAGAAAACGAGATCTCACTCGATCTATATGCTAATGTTTCGCTCTCGTCCTTTTTATCATCGTGTGCGAGGAACTGTGAGCGATCGTAGTCAGGAAAAGAGGCGAGAGCGAGAAAGTATCGATGCAAAAAAAGCGACCAATGTCCTGGAGCTTCGATAAAACGTCTCATTGCGTGCGCGGGAAACTTGGCACTTTTGCTCTGTTTATTTCCGGTATTTTGACGTACGAGATATTCCATTTCAAACGGTCGAAGTCGAACCATATCTTTTTTTTTTGTGTCGAGTTTATAAAAAAGCAACTTTTTTGGATTTTCCTTTGATTAAAAATTATCGCGTATTTTATTCTCAATTTTTTCTTAATTTCCTTTCATTTTTAATTGGTAGAAATAATGAGTGAATTTATCAAATTCTCAGCGTTGATTAATTTCGTCATTTATGGAATTACTCGAGTCATACAATCTCATAACTTCGTTTCCGCCCACGTAATTCTCATGGCCGTTGAAATTCAGACCAAGATTCACGGAAACGCCAAGTTTTACAGAGAAAAATTGAAAATTAGTGTGAAATTAGAAAGGGGCTCGCGATAGCTGGTTTGTCCATATTCATTGTATAATGATAAATATCATGACGTTTCCGAGAGCTTTCGCGTATTCATCACAAACTCTTGGTCATTTTTCCTCTCCGGTCCTTCAGGCCCGTGCTTGAGGCGTTTCTCAAAAGCTGGAACGAGACCGAGAGGCAGAGAGAGAGAGAAAGAGAACATCGAGTATCTCGCCCCGGCAATTAACCCAACTCACCAATTACCCACGAACGAAAAGGGGTAAATTATAGAGCTCGAACGCGCGGGCGCGTGTAGCAAAACGCAAGACGCTTCGTTTCCCCCTCTCCAATATGTATCTGCACTTGTATTCATACACACGCACACCGCTTAAGCATTCCGTGAGCCACCCAATTCGCACTTTGTTTTTTTCCGCTCTCTCCCCACTTTCTTTCCATCTCAACGTTTATTCTTTCGCGTTAGCTGTGCTCGAGTTCTCGCATTGCCTTCGTGAATTATCCTCTGGGATTTAGCCCCCGGGGACTTTTCTAAAGATCATCCCGCGTTCCATCCAAAGAATTTCTTTTCGACCTCCCTCATAGACCGAAATTACACAGACGTTATTTTCGCGCTGCCGCACGCACGGACTAAATAATAACGCGGAAAAAAAGGGCTATCGATATCGCACTCATCGTTCGGAACTAAAAAATGTGGCAAGTTAAACGCAACAGAAAGCAAATAATTCGCGTCTTGAAAAACTTGGAATGTTAAAAAATTGCCTGCCGGCATGAATTTGAAAAAAAATCAACAATTTCTCGGGAATTCTGATCGCGGCATTGAATTCGTGCAGGCAAACATAGCATCGAAAATATCGTCCAGCAAAAATAATTTGCTCATCCAGCAAAAATGATTTGCTCGTCAAATAATTTGCTCATCCAGCAAATATGATTTGCTCGTCCAGCAAATGCCTTTGTTCGTCCAACAAATGTGTTTGCTGCTGTAACACTTTGTTGCTGTTCGAGGAACATTTGTGTGCATGCTACGGGAGCAACAGTTCTTTGCTCCTGTGGCAGATCACATTTGACATAAAACTTTTGTTGCAGCAGCAAAAAAATTTGTTGTCACTATATTAACGCAAAATTTTCTCTCCGTGCAAAAGCTTGAACTACCGTAAGTCTAAAAATTTCTTGGAACTCGGGAAAGTTGATCCAAAGTCGAAAATGAAATCATCCATTGTCTTCCAAACATAAATGAAGTATTGGTCTTTATTTATTGTAAATTTTTTTATGAAAATTGGGCGACAAAGGGTCAAAACGATGGCCGAAAGATCCTCGAAGTCTGGCCTCCCATATACGTGCGAAATTGCGTAGGTGTAAACGTGCTCCTTTGTTCCATAAGCCAACTTTCATACGGAATCGCTTTGCGGCCTTTGCGGTTGTGTCAGTCGCCCCCCCATGCCCCCGGTTGCCCCGCGCCACCCGCTAACCGGTCGCACTCGTCAACCAGTCTAAATCTCTCGTGACGATATTTAAATCCTGTTTTACTGTTCCTTCCCTCCCACTCTCTCAATGCGTGCCGACTTTTCATCTTAAATTCTCCGCTACGCTATTGTTTATCGGACATCACAACATTTTAGCGTTTTTCATAAATCTCCAACACATAAAATTCAATTATTCCTCCCCATATCCATAAAACCTTGAACTGTGATTAACAAGCAAATAGCAGCTTAGGAGATGGAAAAAAATCAATGGGCTGACGGAGCAATTTTGTGTCCACCGCAGATTCGAAGGAACAACGACATTTTATTTATTTTTTTCACAGGTACCAATTCTTTCTTCAAGTGAAACAGGACATTGTGCAAGGCAGACTTCCTGTGTCTTTCGACCTGGCAGCCGAGCTCGGGGCCTACGTCGTTCAGTGTGAGTAAAAAAAAAAAAAACAGATTTTGCGAAGGAAAAAAATATTTCCATTTATTGCCATTATAAGTGAAGCCCAAACGTCTCAACAAATGTTGAAAATTTTCTGCTATACGAAACGAAGTAGAGAAAAATGATAAAAGATAAAAAAAATTGATGTAACGTGGCTAAGGGTCGTTAATGCAACTTATAAAGCATCAGGCTCAATGCGAATAAGCAGAGGATCGTGAATCATTCGTCAGGAAGATATTACATACTCGATTTCTCGACTATGCATTCACCGACCAACCTCAATGACGGTAAATTACCCCTTTTCGCCTGTACCCCCTCCCGCCAATCCTCTTTACAACTGCCCTTCGTCCTCCCACTCTTTTTTTCAACGCTGAGAACTTTTCAGCTCCGAGGCATTTGCAATTTATCGAAAGTTTCTTCACACGTCCTCGGAATTCAAAGTTACACAATTTTCATGAAATTTCGATTTTTAGTCCCTATTTCTCGAAGATAAAAGTTTGATGGTCCAAAAGTTGATGCCATTTTCTTGTTTCTTTATCGACTCATCAATAATCTTGTTTTTGTTATTCCAGTTCACGCGTCCATATGAATTTGGTCGGTAATCGAATCTTATCTGTCGGAAAATGCTCAGAACCAACATAAACAATGGTCGCAAGAATCCGTCCGTATGTATAGATGTAGCTTGTGAGAACGTTAGGATCTGCAGCGAATAAACATGGAGACTTGGCAAATAAATCTCATTGGGAACGTGAAAGTGAACGTCACGTGATTGCCACTGTGAGAAGCTCGCCCTGGAAATTGTTTGGTCGAGGGTCAGTTTCACTATGTGGATCCTCGTTTACCTTCAATGGGAAAAATTGTATACATGGTCGCCATGTTTGAGTTATCAGACCGCCAGATTCAAAGCACATCACCGGGCAAATAGAGATACGAAAAGATAGACCGAAAGGGATAGAGGGACATTTCTCGTTGGACATATCGTGTGTCTGTTTGCTTCTCATCTAGGTTCACTCTCTAAAGAATCCGAATGAATGAAACTTCTTCGGAGACTCGTTTTTTTCTGTCTCTTTGCCATTTTTTTCTCTCTATCTTTCTCCTTTTTACGAGCTTCCGACGATTCAACTTTGCTCGGATATTCCGATAGGACCGTTGACTTTTCGCTTCTCCACCAGAGAATTTCCTTTTTCGCCTTAGGACAGCTTTATTGTGCGACTTTTCCTTAACTGCCGTCATCACCAAAGAAACTTCAAGACGTCGCGGCGCAGAGATAGAGAAAAACTCGAAATGAATTCAATCAACGGAAAAGCATCCCATTTTCTCTTGTCCGATATCTCCCCTTTTTATCCTTGTCTCCAAACAATTGATAAGCATCGAATTCACGACTTCCAATCCCCACAGCTTTGTTAGTTTTTCAAATCAACCCCCTGTCGTATGCCTTCCGGATTTTTCCCCCTTCAGAACAATCTTAATCGATGAGAATTTATTTTTCCAATTCCCTTTCGCTCGATAAAATTTCCTCGCCTCTTATTTTGCCTGTTTAGTTTTCCTTCTTGTATTCCAGAAATAGATTTCTCGATCCATTTACATTCCTTTTTACTAGTTCGTTTTTAAACAAAGCTGCAATCCGCTCAACGGATCTCAATAGTTCCTCAGATATGCCGATTAGAATGTTCTCGAAATTTTTCATTGGGACTCTGAAGATTGCGAAAAATATTTTTTCAATTTTGGTCCAAGCTCCTTCGGATTAAGAAGCAACTTTCCAAACGCAAGAAAAGGGTAAAAAAAATTTTATACAGTTTTTGCCACTCGTAAACTCTTGCAGTACTTTACCTCTCCCTCATACTCTCTCTAATTCTCGGTCACTTGATGCTCATTCCCCTGTAGACACATTTACCGCAAGTAGTCCTCGTCAATTTGAAAAAACGTCCCCTCGAGAACCAAGAAAGCCTGATAATGGTACACCCTTTGCTGGAATCACAAGAGCTTTCTAGCGTCCTCTCAAAACTCCTCAAGATTTATACGAAAATCTTGTTGCTCATTTACATGGGAATTATATTTATAATTCCCTCGTCTCGTCGTTTCTTCCCCTAATCTGCCTCTTTTTATTTTTTAATTATTTTTCCCCTTTCCCTTTCTCTGTCTTTTTCTCGATCTCACGGCATCGTGCATAATTATTCACGTACCAGTGAGCTCACGAGTGAGACTCTCATCTTTCTTTTTCTCATTTTCTCGTTCACTATTCGAGTCCTGGTAATAATTGGCATCGGAAGCGAGCAGCTTCAAGGGCGAGAGAGAAAGAGATTCGAAGCTTTAGCCATGTGGGAAAATTACGTGGTACAGCCGCCTCCTGACAGAAAATCGAGAATTTTGAATAAATACAAATATACACACATCTTTGTGCGAGCGCTCCTTACTCGTTTCAAAGCTTCATCAAAGTCAGTGAATTCAATTACGGAGGGAAGTACCATCAGCGAGAAAACGAGCCCATTAAAATAAAAAACGGGCTGTGTTTTGGAAAAATAAAATTTCTATTAATCTGAATAGTCCGGAGAAATAATACGAGTTCGAAAAATCCAAAGATTAATCGTACACTTGAATTATTTCAAATTATTAGTTACGCGTATGGAAATAGAAAACAAAATAACGGTTCATACATCAAATTAATGCCAAGTAATGACAGCTCAATTGCATATTCGTTAATCAGAGATAAATGTTGATAAGCAACAGTGCGCCAAAGAAAATACTACAAGACTGCTCAAATCTCGTCTTTCACGTGGCTATAAAAAAAAAAAAAACTATTTTCAAGCATCCGGCCTCACTCGCTAATCGTTTCACTGCCCGCGCCTCACTCTCGATAAACGCTCAAACGATCAGCTTCGCGTATGAGTTTTACCGTCCAAACAGTATAATTACGAGAACGCGAATGCTCTCGTGGCACCCCCCACACGATTGTCCATTAAACAAGCCACTCATTGCAACTTTACCATTACCCCACTTGTTCCTCCTTTTACCGACGTTTTTACAAGTTCACTACCCTTTAAAGCTTTTTTTCAAGTGCTCATTTAAGAGAACTCATTTGCACCGAACGTAATAGGATTTTTCGAACAGCAGCGCAACGTATTTCGAGAATTATTAATATTTTAAGTATTCTAATAAATTATCAAAGAATTGCAGTTCGCTTCGACTTCTCGTTCGATAAATAATGTTGAATATAGTTTTATTTTTTTTTCTTTACAGCCGAGCTCGGTGATTACGATCCCCGCAGACATTCCCCCGGATACGTCACGGAGTTTCGTTTTCTAGCTAATCAGACGGCAGAACTCGAGGCGCGGATAGTCGAGTTACATAAAACTTTGGTGTGAGTTACCATTTTTCTTTTTAAATTCTCGGGAGCTCCACAATCCATCGCATTTACGCGAATGAATTGGAAAAAAATCTTTTGGTTCGCAGTGGACAACTACCCTCGGCGGCCGAACTCAACTATTTGGACAAAGTCAAGTGGCTCGAGATGTACGGAGTTGATTTGCATCCTGTGTTGGTCAGTACGACAGCGGATTTCTTGAGATTATTAGTTCTGGGAATTAAAATTCAGAGACGGAAAATTATCGGTTTATTTCGCTTCCAGGGCGAGGATAATGTCGAGTATTATTTGGGACTCACGCCCAGCGGTATAATTCTCCTGAGAAACAAAACCAAAGTGGGCAATTATTACTGGCCTCGAATCAATAAAATTTACTACAAGGTACTCCACGTTTTTCCGGCATAATTCTATAATTATTATTATTTATTGTAATTGTCGTAACAGACAATTTACGAAAATCAGTTTATTCAATAATTTTGGATTGCGAGTAATAATTAACGTAATAAATGTTGCAGGGAAGATATTTTATGCTTCGTGTTAGTGAAAAAAATTCGGAAGAACGGACCCATGGTTTCGAGACACCCTCGAGAGGGGCTTGTCGTCATTTGTGGAAATGTTGTCAAGAGCATCAAGCTTTTTTCCGTTTAATGTCAACGGGGCCACCGCCGTTAAGTCCATATGCGCGTTTCCGTTCGCACAGCCCGCCAACGAGCTCGGAAAAACATCAAGCTTCGATTCGGCGTAACCCACCGCCAGTTTTTCAACGGGCACCGAGTCGCCGAGCTCAGCGACGTGTCGTCGAAGGACAAGAAATGATCGGACCTTTCGTCGAAAAACCTCCGATCGATCGTAATCCTCCGACCAATATTAACAATTGCAGCAATTCGAACAGACACGTTATGAACAATTCGAGCCCACGAAGTACCAGAAGTGCTCCTTGGTCTCAGAGCCAACCACGGGGACTTTACACTTCCTCGAGCCCGAGATCCGTCAGGTCGGCTGGCACGGCACCTTCCGTGAGTTTCAATCTCAATAGAGATTGTGGATTTTATAATCGCATAATTTATCATCTTTTTTAAAATTTTTATCATAATTTTTCACCCCGATCCTCATTTTTTTTTAAATTTTCGTGACTTATCGAAAATTCAAAGAAAAATCTTCAGGTCAACATGCTCTTCCCTGCTTTCTAGATGTGTAAAGCAACGATTCAGGATTTTTATAAATATCGGATCAATTATTTTCGAATTTTCAGAGCTTTCCGATTTTTTAAGTAATTTTTAAACCCAATTCCTTATTTTTTGGTATTTTGAGGATTTACTATAAATTTAACGATAAACCTATAGGTTAACATGATTCATTTTTGTGTTCCAGTTGTTGAATAGACTTCAGAGACGGAGCAGCTCGGTGGAGAGCCAGAGTTCCGGTGACAGTCACAGCCGCAGCGGTCATCGTCGTCGAAGCCACAGTCACAGTCATCGTCGACACAGTCGTCACTCGGACTGCGAGTCGGAGCTTTCGCGGGGATCTCACGACACGAGATCCGCCCATAGGAAGCACCGCAGGAAGCACAGAAGTTCGCGCAATTCCAGGTACAATATTTATCAGCTGATTAGAATCTTGACTGTTGTAGTTTGTAAAAGTGATTAACAAATATTTGATTTTTCAGGCACGAATTGGTAGATTCGGAGCCACAATGGAGAGAAGCGCAGAAGCGGAAAGGCGAAGGTGTCCAAAGAGCAGTTGTGAGCCACACTGAGCCCCGGAGGAGACACAGGAGTCGCCACCGAAGTCCATCGTCTCAAAAACAATCTTTGCCTGACGAACTTAGAAAGTGCGCCATCACGTATTTTCTAATTAATTTTGGAAAAAAAAAATTACGACCAATAATTTACGCCAACCGAATCAATTTTTTTTTCTCAATTTTTTGACGATTAATTATTCTTTTCAGACACTTGGAATTCGGTCTGATCGACACAACGGGAATGAGCGAACAACAGAGACGCGAAATACCGTATACAATAGTTCAATCGCAATCGGTACCTCAATGTCTTTTACAATCGAGCAATTCACGGTTGGACGAAACTGAGACAACCTCACCGCCTAGGTACGATGATCTCAAGATGGTCTGCACCCACTACAATCATCCTCCTCCCCAAGAGGATGAAACGGGATCTGTAGTGATTGTTTGATGATATAATATAAACGTGTACCTTGTCAACGATCCCATTCCCTCACTGTCCCATGCATGAACTTGATTGTGTTTGTTTGTTTGTTTGTTTTTGGCGACATTAATTTATTTCTTCGAGCATGTACGTGTCGTTTTTACATCGTTTTTGTAGCAAATTTTAAGCATGTCCCGAAACCCCCTCTCTATTTATTTGAAGCATGAATTACCTTAAAATAAATCACTGATTAACTGCTTGATGCACCTGTTTTTATCTGTCTTCTGTTTGTTGATCCCACGTTACTTGTTCTGTTTTATGAATGACAACAAATATGAGGGCTCCATTTAAAAAAATGGCATTTTCGATTTTTGATCACATTTCATCTCGATTTTGGTTCATTAATCATTTTTATTCAGTCATTCGTGAATTGAGACATAAATCATTATTTTTTACAAGTCGTGTTTCACATTTTTCGACCGATTCCTTCCGGTGCAGTAAATGAAGATTATCGTCATGAAAAGTAAAGTAAAATGTGCACCAGACTCGATAGCGAAAAAATGCAATATTTTTTGTTTATGGCCTTAAAACTTGGTAATCAATCTTCCATCAGAATTTTAATTGTCCGAGTGGAATTACTGGGAGGAGAAATATGAGCAAGTTACATTGATTGAATGAAATTGTGGAACCAGGAAGGCTTCGATATAAGGAATTAAATTTCAGAAATGTCGGATCCATTGGGAAAAGGGGTAGACGAGAACCTCGTCGTAATTGCGACGACATGATTTATAACTTTCCAAACGCGAGAACATCTCGCAACGAACCAAAGTATCCGATGGATAGGGGCGATTATAATCCAAGACGAGAAGTGGATTATGCAAAGAGTACGATCGGATCACGTAACGGGAGAATTTTGATAGGGAGTAACGTGGACAGTGGATTGGGCGAGAGTACGCCTCAAGATTTTTCGAGTTGTTGCTCGAGCTCGGCCGATAGTTCCGCAAGACCATCTCGCCCCGTACGTACAGAGCAATCAATTATTCCTGTACTTTGTTATGTTATCCCTAATCCTGTAAGCCGGGCCCATTCATTTCCGGTCCTTGTACAGGAACTAATTGAGGATTGAAAGGTGCCGAAAAGTCTTTACAGGATTAGAGCTTCATATTGTTTTTGCCTTTTCGCTTTTGCCGCCGAATCGCCCTTTACATTATTCTTGCACTGAGATAAAAATATTTTTTCTAAAATGTAAAAAAACAATAAGCTCTCGCTTTATAGACTCGAAAGATATCGCGCGTAATAACGGTGAGAAACATCTGACAAATTCATTGAATATTATTGTTTACACAATAAATATTAGAATGTCATTTTTCACAACGTTGGAAACGAAAGATTCAAGCAATCGTTGAGGAAATAAGATTCCGGAGAAAATAAATAATAAATACCATTATCCTGGCGATATCTTGAGTTATTTTCGATAACTGGCTTAAAGCTATAGGCGGGGATGGAATAATATTACAGTAATCTTGGAAACATTGACTGTAGTTGCTGTTGGGCAAAGATTAATCACGTAAAAAGATCAAAAAATCTCTTTTCTCCCCTTCTTTTCCGAGTAAAGATAGATTTGTTGTCTTTGGTGTGTGTAGACGCAAATGCAATTAGCGGGAGATGGGCGCTATGATCTGTCCTCAAATCAAGAAATGTACTCTCCTGTCGATGCTACTCTGGACGCGGTTCTTCAACCAATTATATCGTAAGTTTACACGATATTCGTGTGCACGATGCGTCATTGAATATTCTCAAAGATTTTGTCACTTTCTTGGCAATAGAAAATAAACAAAAACTAACGTGACGATTGCAGTACCGAGGTAGAAGCTTCCCGAGACTTTGTCTCTGGAACTGAATTGCAGGAAATATTTCAATTGAACTAACTAAACGATTTCGACGCAGTAACAAAAAGCAGTAGAAGCTTCACCCATTATTTAGATTTAAATATTTCAAATCTCCTTCGTTTAATGATTTTTTATGTACAATATTTTTCAGGACATTAACTCGAAGACCACGGAATCGGCCAAAATAAGTACTGTACTGTAAACTACAGAATATAACAAATAAAAATAAACCTGTATATGTTCGAAAAGCACAAAGTTATGCACATAATGTATAGTCGAAAGGAACTCTTGTTTGTAAGACGAACGAATATAAATGATCTATAATCCTACTAGTCACAGGATAGATAAATGAAATAAAATGAATGATAAAAAAGAGGAAACTGCGTATACTCCATTCCCAGCGTATAAATGATGTATTTGATTTATTTATAAAACATATATATGTACGTTTTCCTAGAACAACCGACCCAGCCTCAATTGTCTTTTGACGCCATATGTCTCATCAGATTTCCTATAAATTTCTCCATCTTTTTTAAGTCTTGCGCTATCTCCGTTTTGTATTGTATACACTGGAAAGAATATAATAAAGTATGGCAATCAAAAATTTGAGCAAACTTCGTGCGGCGCTTTGATATTCACTTGTTTAATAATTTTTTATGCTTACCGTTCGATCGTCCGTGAGTTTGAGGGACAAATAACCTTTGTTGTGCGAATACTTCATGGAGTATCGAGCCTATAAGTGATTCGATTTTAGATGGAATTAAGATTTTCAATTAGTAAAATAATGGGAATTTTCGGAAGCCTGACTCAATTCGAATGAAATAACTTAGAGGGCTCTTGCGAATTGTTTATTTGAACAATAATGGAGAGGAATCGAATGTTATTCAGTGTTTACCTTCAACGGATCTTGCAAGTATAACCTCTCTGCGCCCTTCTCGAATTCCTCCCAAGAATTCATATAAGTCATATTGTCGAAATAGAAACAACGACGGTTTCACGATTTTTAAGAAATTTGTTTATTTTTAGGTGATTATAATTCCATTCACGTTTTTCTCGATAATTCGATCGCGAGAACTACACCTGGCACATCGAAGTGTACAACTCTACGTACAACTGCTAATGCACAAGCTGTCTAATGATTTGGAGGTTAAGTTTCGATGCAGATAGCAGATGTCGGAGGTGTCGGAGGTTCCATCTTGGAGTATTTTTTCACTTATAGCTGATAACTGTAAGCTCCTCGCGTACCAACAGCTCGGTCGATAACATGCGATCCACCCGGTTCTCGACCGAGAATCTTGGTGAGCACGACAAAGAAAACAGGCAAATAGACATAAAAAAAATCTTTTCAGAAGTCTAGTTGTGTACGTGCAGAGCCGCACGTACGTTTTTTGTTTGTAGATGATGATCCGCAGTACGCGGATGCTCTGCGACGAGCATGACGTACAAGTCTTCTTCGCTCTCCCGTAAATCACGTCGTTTTTTTTCTCTCCATCGTGACTTTAAAGCTCCTCGGAACAAAACTTGTTGTGTGTGTGTCGTGTTTGCGAATAGAGACACCAAGAATAATCGTGTTTGTGAATCTCATTGATACGCTAGTTTTTATATTACATTACGATGATCTTGCTGGACCTTTGTTAAGAACAGTCTCTGGTTACATACATTGCTCATTGTTTTTAGTTTATTTTCCATAGTCCAGAGAATGTTTTTTACTGCAACGTGACTCTAGATAGAATACATGCAAATAAGGAAGGGAATAGAGACTACTTTTTAACTCCCAGCGAGCGACTGTAGCTCGGACACATTTGTTTTTTTCTCGTGCCCCGAATTATTTTCATTCTTCGGAATGGCAGACTTTGACGCGATTTACGAAGAGGAGGAAGACAATGAACAAAATTCGGAAGAACAATACGTTCCCGCTGTTCCAGATCCCATTGTCGTACGTGGTGCTGGCAACATGACAGTGTGAGTTTTTTCTTTTCCCTGGTTCCCCATACCTATACATGATACACACTTCTAACAATTTTCTAACCTAAACCTTATTTCAATCTATTTAATGAATAAAACTTCGATGGATACAAGGGCAAGCGATCTTAATGGAAAATAAATATCCACTCGATCTATTTCTATGCATCCGTTCACTTTTTTTTCATTCTTCCCACACATTATCGTATATATAAACGCCATGATGAATATACAAAAATATTCAGTTTGACGATACTATATGAAGTTTTCTGCTTCTCATTGCTACTCCTTTTAAATCTAAGCAGCTCAGTTCACCTTTACATTGTCCTGAAAGACAATGAGAGATTTTGACAATGGAATTTTTTGCTTCTCACTACAGTTTTGGCCTGAGCAATCGGTTTGAATCAGAATTTCCCAATGGACTTGTGTCCCGTGTTGCCCCTGAAGAATTCAAGGCTACTGTTATGAGAATCAATGGAGTCTTGAAAAAAACTTTACCCGTTAATGTGAAATGGCTATTTTGCGGTTGCATCTGTTGTTGCTGTACTCTAGGATGTTCACTGTGGCCTGTCATTTGCCTGAGTAAAAGGGTGCGTATGGTTAGGAAATATTTTTTCTCATATTCTTTTGTTTCCATGGAAATGGAGTCTCCTTATTGAATGAATTTGAAAATTATGAATACTTGAAATTTAATTTTTATCTTGTTCAGACCCAACACTCGTTGAACAAATTATTGGAGTGGGAAAACAGCAAACTGTATCACAAATTAGGCCTCCATTGGCGATTGACCAAGCAGAGATGCGACAGCTCATCCATGATGGAATATGTGAGAAAATTACCGGGTTCCCTCATTTTTTATTGAAATTGGATTGAATAATTAATATCACGGTACTATTTATTCGCTTTGCAGGTTCTTCTAGTCGAATTCGTTCCAAAAATACCGATTTACAGGCCCGACTAAAAAGCGGAGAAAGTTTCTAACGTCGGGATTGAATTTGCGAGAGAGAAAAAAAGAAAACGATGCGTGAATGCGAGACACAAGGATCTGAAAGCGATACAGGACGGGGTCTGGAAAGGCGACGTTGATTTTGCGTATTTTTGTGAATATACCAGTAGGCACGAGAAGAAAAAACGAAACAAAAAGGATAATCGAGGTTCGGATACAAAAATTGTAATTGCGACCGAATGGTCGATAAAGATTCGAAGAGGGTTGCACCGAAATTATCGGAAATTCGAGCTCGCGGGTTTGATTAATAGAAAAAAAGCCATTTCCGTCCTCTGCGACAGCCGTATAATAAATATTAAATATTAATGATAACGATTACGATAATATTATACATTTCATATATTGGCTAGGACCGGAAGTGTTTATTTTGCCTGCAATTGAATCTCGGGTAATTTATTGTTGTCCCGATATCAATGCCTTTGATCTCCGTTTAACGACAAATTCAAATCGGATTGAGTTTTAGTTGAAACTCATTTTCTCGTTAATATTGTTACCATAATTGTAATTTCAATCGATAAGACAAACGCGCAACGAACAAGTCACCGAACCCCTTTTTAATTTTTCATTTATTTTTTCTGGATACACACGAATACGGGAATCTCGCGAAGAGAGAAGCTTGTTCATTCGACGATCCATCTAAACGGCTGTGATTGAGAACATAAGACTAGAATATTAATGGAAAAGCTTAGGCTGCTTGATTCGTTTTTTTTTTTTTTTATGCAAAGGGCTAGAGAAGGATGGCGATATTTTAATCGGCTTGAGAAGGAATTTTTTTGTTCGAAAGCGTGATCCCCCGCTAGCCGCTTACGATTGTGCTAGTTTTATAAAAAGGAAATGCATACCTTGAAGAAAATACACACGCCCCGTATCCGAATATTTATTAGCCGCAGATCTTTTCTCCAGAATTAAGGAGATCGGTGCAACCACGAAAATTCGTGTACGGTCCGCCTCCGTGTTTCGTTGTACGTGTAAGTGTGTTTTTGCGCAAGATATGATCGTTAAAGAAAAAGCTTCACCTTTGTTGCCTTCCCACGATGGTAATTAATCATTAAATTGTTTTTTATTGATTATATGTGTAGCGCAACGTTGAATCTGTTATTTAGATAATTTCTCCGTAACACAAGTTCACTAATTTTTATTAATAATATTGTACGAACAGAGCTGGGCTAAATCAAATTTTTCTGTATTCGTATGAGACAAGAATATTTTAATTATTAAGTTTTTAATCAGTGTTAAGTATGTTACCACGGTCGACGGAAACATATTTTATGTAATTCGACAATCCACTAGCAGCAATTTTCTTGTTTTTTTTTTTTCACAGGATCATTTTCACCTCGTTATGGAATTCGCTAAATTATCAATTATGCACATCTCCGATAATGCGGTAAACCACGTGATGACTTTTACACATGAATGATTATGTCGCGTTTCTATCATTTCGGTGGAAATAACAAATTTGAGTGAATCGGCCAAGAAATAAAAATTGAGAAACGCAAAAAAGTGTAAAAAAATAAGACATAGTCTCTACGTGTGCCTTTTGGACATGAAATTGAAAGAAAGAAAAAATGTATGTAACATAGTAGAGCAGTTCCTACGAAACCATGTAAATAATACTAGAAAATCCAGAACGTAGTTGCGAGCTGTAGTGTGCTAAAAGTAACAATTAAAAAAAAAAAAGTTAATAAAACTCATTGAAACGAGAATAAAGGAAACTTCGCATATCGTCTAATTGTGAATTTCGAATTAGTTCGCTGGTAGCGTGATATCAAGCCGCGACATAAGATTACGTTGAAGCAAATAAAAATACGTTCGAAAACAACAAAAGAATCTAAAGGATCGAATTAATTTATTATGTCGAATGGCGTTTTCGAAACACAAATATGAGATTGGATGTTTGAGAGTTTTTAGCGAAAGAGAGAGAAAAAATCACACTAACGTTAAACATTGCTTTTGTGGTGTTATGAACGATCGCATTTATGACTCAAGGAGGCAATATCTGCGAGTGTCCCTTGTGTATCCACAAAATACATAGGCAACGCGTATGGTTTTGCTCGTCGCTATAACGCACCAAGACAAACTTGAGGCATCATCTCATCTGCATTATCTGCAGTGACATTATATTTACTGAGAATAATTCTATGTTATGATAATTGAACACAGGTGTCTTTGCAGCTTCCACAGAAGAGCTCACGAGCACTGCCTCTCTTTTGCTCGCTCGCTCTTACTAAAACACCAGGAGTGTTTCTCCAACGACTGCGTTTAAGGCTTGAAACATCTTTGCTCTAACAGATCATAATACACGGTGCGACGTACTCGAACGTTTAATTTTTTATCACTTATTTAACGAGCGAAACGTGCAGAATTGGAAAAATAATCGTTTACTTTTTTTTCACGTTATTTTTAATCGTTATAATATTTTTTATTGAATCTTATCATTTTCGATGAAATGAAATTTGAAAATTCGATGGTTCTCGCGATCCCTTATTTCTTGAGCTACAAGAATCTCGAAATGCTTCGCAGAGAATTCACCTGAAGTTCATTTTTGTAAAACGACGTCGAACGTATATTTGGATTTATAAAAAGTGGAAAGTTGAGCTACTGGAATTATTGTTATACGTATGGCAGGAGGTTACAATACATCGACGCAATTATTTCGGGCGCAAAACGATTGCACGTTACCTCTCGAAGTTTTAGACTTTATCTACGATTTCGATCAACCGGATTTGGAGTTCATTTGGCCATGTCAGGCCCGTTCCTACTGGCTTCATCTTCAACCGTTCGTCAAGCTGGTTCGAGTTCTTTTGAACTACGTTACACCATTCATCATTATTATCGGTGAGGATATTTACGAATAGGTACGAAACGAGGACACATTAAAAATTAATTATCCAAAAGCTCATTATTATTCGAATCGTCATTGAATCGAACGTAAGAAAATTTCTCGTGATCGATCTCAACCTCTGTCGAGGGGATCGAGAAACTTCTTCAGAGCTTAGAAAAATCAAGTTTTACTTCAAAAAATTTGCATGGTCGATGAATCATAAGTTTTTTTTTCCTTTCTGCAGGTGTAACCTTGAACGTCGTGTCATTTGGGATGTTAAATACTGTGGCAATGTCGGATTCGGGTCTAGCGCTGTATCTTCGTGCTCTTGCATTGTCGGACAACGGTGCCCTTATTTTTAATTACGCGATCGGAGTAGCAAGGTCTCAATCTTTGTTCATCAATTCCCTTTTCATGGTAAGCCAATAAGCACGAATTGGGAATTCCCCTCAAACAAATTTTTCTTCCGTTGGAACTTTCAACGGACGAGAGAAATAATTAGAAAAATTTCTCAGCATTTTTTGATTGTTCAGAACAGCAGATTCTTATGTGGATCGAACTCAGTGTCTATGGAACTGTTTCAATTCACTTCAACCTGGCTTGTTGTGTGCTTGACTTGGGCTCGCGTAGCTGCTGTTATATTTCCCCTGCAAACTCGTAACAAATTTTATACCAGTCGATCTACGGTTCTCACTATTGCGACTCTGACTTGCACAAGTTTTATCGTCTCATTAACGAAATTGTATTATGGAGGTGAGAATCCAATCATTATTTTTTTTCAGAAGTCAATGAAATTTTTTTTCTATTGTTTTATTCTTAATAGGATATGAGTCTGACAGCGTTTTTGAGTTTGTGCCTTGTCAGAAAAAGATGAAGCCCTGGGGTAACGCGATGTATTTTTACATAGCGTTTTCCACGTGGTTGCCTTCGCTTTTTATATTCATTGGCAATGTATTGCTGATCGTACACATGAGAAAATCCGATATGATTAGAAATCAATTGA
Source organism: Campopleginae sp. 14b (assembly GCA_030522525.1). NCBI lineage: Eukaryota > Metazoa > Arthropoda > Insecta > Hymenoptera > Ichneumonidae > Campopleginae sp. 14b. The sequence goes on from JAPYYS010000225.1 coordinate 183,645, forward strand.
CGCGTGAGTATTGTGAGAAAAATGGCGACCGATAAGGTGTAAAAATACTAAAATATAATTTAATAATTCTTCTGGAAGATATTTCCTTCCAGGAACATCAGGAACGTCCTCGAATACGACGAGTCGAACGAGTCGAATGTTGCTCGCGGTGTCGATCGTGTACTTGGTGCTTTTATTGCCAATTGGGATCGTCGAAACTCTCGAGCTCTATTGGGACGTCGTTTTGGTGAAATATCCATCGAGAAACAACGAGGAGAACGCTCGTTACATAAGCTGGTTAAGCAACTAAAACAAAACCTCATTAAATTAGTCGTGATTGCGAAACATCGCACGGTTCGTTAAGTCCTCGAGTGAAAACGATGATCAATCACTCTCACGTGTTTTTTTCCATGCTTTCAGGCTTCAGGAAAAAATGTTGTTGAAATGGTGTCGAGGCTTCTTCTTCCACGTCTATCACTGGAACTTTGCTATTAATTTCTTCCTCTATTATCTAACTGGAAAAAAATTCCGGGATGGTGTGATAAGAGCTTTCAAAAATTGCACAAAGACTTTAAAACCCACGACCTTTTTTTCGTGGAACTCGTGCTGCAAAATCACGAGAAGCTTGACGAGATCTCGAACCTCAAATATCTTACTGATACGAGTCATTACTCTTGGCGAACAATCGGTCAACGGTAACATTACGATTGGTGATACGAACGCTTTTCGTTCCAGTGATCGTGTTCGGTATTGAATCGCCGATTAAAAACGGTAACGAGCGACATTAATGGCTAAAAATCGACTTGACGTTGATTTCCAGAACTTTTGACTATAATTATAAATTTCATCGAAGGTAATAAATGAAACCATTAAATGGAGCCCATGTTTTTTAGGCCACGCTCGATCTAATGGCGATTACGATTCCGGATAATTATTGGATTCAATGCAGAAATGAAGAAATACGTGTATCTTGAAATTTTGTATATTGACGGCGGAAAATATCACATTCTGTACATCAGTACGGGATACGAAACAGTTGCTGAACGATGTTGAATCGTGTACAATATATGTGTAAATATATAAAGCGTTTAACAAAGTTTGTTCAAACTCGTATCATAACCCCATTCCTTTTTGCAACGACTGGATATGTCTCCCGAAATGTAAATATTATGATTGTAAAAAGGTGATATTAGTTTTGGTCCCCGACTAATATTTACAGTAACCGAATTTGGAAAATGGTTAATACTGAGAACGACAGAAGAAATTATATAAAAGATATCGTATCAGAGGAAAAAAAGACATTCTTCATTAATTACAAACTAATTAATTCAAGAGACTTTTGTCGTCTCGAAAAAGGAAAATCTCCGTCACGCCCCTTCTACAATCTAATGGACAATTATAGCAAAAATGGAGGTTCAATCGATAGAAGCTATCTCGGAAGTTATTTACAAGAGAACTTTTGCTTATTCGCTCCTTACAAAGCGAGACTAAAATTAACGAGGCGTTATAAATAAATCACTTACACGTGTACATGTATATTCAAATTTTACACTTTTCGTCGGTGCGTTTGAATATTAAAAAGCAATATTCTTTTTCCTCGATAGTTATCAAACCAGAAATTCATAACCGACGCGTAATGTACAAATTCTTTGATGTCTCTCGTAAAGCGCAAAAATTATTTTTTCATTAAACGAATTCAAATATTAAGGCGGTACACTCAGCTAACATTTATCAGTGCTTCTCGCTCGAGCAAGGCCTCGTTATCAAAAAACACGCCAGCAAAAAATTCCATGACGCTTGGACATTCGTGACTGAATATTCGCAACAATCACGAAACTCAAGATACCATTGTGACGCTAGTTTTGCAGAGTATTATTTTAACAAATTCCCTACTCAAGTCTCACATTCTTCATTATGTGCAATTCCATTTTCCTGCTTCGACAACAAATACTCACCTAAGAATTATATTACGAGATTTCAATTCGACCATAAAGGAAGCAAATTATTATTAAACTCCTGCGATAAATTATAGCAAATAGACAGCTAGCTACATCCGATTGATGCGATTTATGCTTGGTAGAACGATTACGATCGAATTTCAGGAAGTGAAAGTTTCCTCCGTTACCTCCGATCGTACTCTTTCCTTAGAATCTCACACTGGATAAAATTCCATGTGAAGTAATTGAAAGAAATCTTTTTCTCGCCGAACAAATCGAAATAATGAGTTCTCGTTTTTTTTTCGTGTATATACTTTTCGGTTTACGATGATTTGGGCAAATCCTGCGGAACTCTGTCAACATAGTTCGCTGGGAATTGTCCTTTCTTACCTTTGTACTCGCCGTACAGCCAATCGTCTGATATTCTTGATAATACCGTTATTTTTGCCCCTTCCTGAAAACCGGAAATTGGCCATTGAATATTGTTGTGCAATTTGTTTTCGCTTAAAATGTTTGCATAAACGATGATCATCATTTTTCAGTCTACCTCGAAGGGAAGATCGTCCCAGGTTTCACCGTTGAACGTGTAAAGTGCGTTGACAACGTGAGTAGAAACGCCCGGTAACGGGACAACGACGTCGACGAAATTGGCAGGAAATATTCCTGTGCGATTGCCGATTCGACCTTCCAGCCACTCGCTGTTTACCACTCTGAGCAACGTCACGACATCGTTTTGCTTGAGAGGAAGATCTCCCGATTGGGAAGCAGCAAAATCGTACAGCGCGATCCCGTGAGGAAGCGCGTTTACATTTTTCTGTGAATTCATCATCAGTGTAAGACGGCGTGTTATGGTAACGATCGAGTTGTGACGAATTAGGATCATAAAGAAATTGTTGTTTTTAACGTCGTAGTGAAGAAAAATGAAAAATTTTACAGAAGCTTTGCAGTTTGTTGCATTGAGATGGACAAAACGGTGCGGAAAAATTGCACTTTCGAAATTTGCAACCGACTGATGTTTAGGCTTGACAGAAGATAATAAGATTGTTGGAAATCATGAAATACCGTAGGAGCCTCGATTTCTTGGAGATATCCAGACGGTGGAGCAGGGGGAGGTATCGAAGGCATCGGCGGCGAGGGATTGTCGTCGAAACTCGGCCATTCGTTGATCGGATTGAAGTTGACTGCTGAGGATCCTCTAGAAAGCACGTGATTAGTGGAAAAGTTGGATGTCGTGGCGGGCGAAGAATTGAAATCTGTAACGATGGGGGCGAGATTTCGATTCAAACATTTTGGAGCCGGTGGTTTTGGCGGTCTGGCGCGAATGATGGTGGGCATCGTTGCCACGGGGTTCGTAACCGGTGGATTGAAGACCGATTGGTTGTTCGGGAGCGTATCGTTGTAAGCAAAGAAATTTGCGTCACCGATACGTTTCGTAGAAATCGAAGAACTACCATTGCTCGATCCCGGCAACGGTGAGAACGGATCCTGACTATTGGTAACTTTCCATGGATCGTTACTGCGCGTTTTACTGCTCGATAAACTGCCGAAAAAATCGAAATCGTCCTCAAAGGCACTTTCGGTCTGCGACGTATTTCCGCTACTCGTAAAAACCGACGGATTCGAATTGCCGTCGCTCCCAAAGCTGTCGACACTGACACCGTCGCTACTGGATCTCGTTGTGAATGTCGGCGATCCAGGAGGACTCAGATCTATCAACGAAATTCCAGGATCTAAGGAATTACTCGATTGTGAGCTCCCATTTTGAAATCGCGAGCTCGACATCGAGGAACCTGCAAATTCCTGTTTTCTATGTGTTTTTCGTCCGAATATGTTTGTCAATAATTCCGTTGGTCTTGCCTGAAAAACAAAAGTCCATTCAATTAACTCATTCATTGGGTAAATACAAAAAAAAACCCACAAGTTGTTGGAAAATGACTTTATAATGAATTTCATTCAGTATCAAATACAGAAAGTTTCGAAAATACAAATATTTTCTCAAAAAATAAGCATTCACAGTTAAGGAAAGAATTTATGAATAATTCATGAGGTTTGAGCAAAGCGCCGACGTTGCGTATGAGTCAAAAAGATATTGAAGGTCATGCTTACAGGCTTTTTAGTTTTATCGTCATGTCTAGAAATGGAATCCTTTTTGAACCTTGGAGGAGGAGGCCGTGGCGGAGGTTTTTTCTTCTGATTCGGTTGCATAGTAGAGCCGAAGGAATCGCTGAAATAAAAAGATAAAAATAATAAAAACAAGAATAAAACGAATGAGCTAATGGAAGTTCTTGAGGCTAAACGGTTGTGAAAAGAAAATTGCTCACTTGTTGCTCCAGCCTGAGTTAATTTGACCTCCAAAATTGGAGGGCGGCCGAGGAGCCGCTCTTGTTGGGATAGGCATTTCTACAAAAGTCAACAAAGAAAGAAAAAGCCATGAAAAACGTGATGAATTGGGAAGGCGATGAAAAACATGGAACAACGATTTATATTATTGAAAGGAATGTTCGCGGAGCCTGACACTGAACGTCACGACTAACCAACACAAAGTTAATAAGACACGCGCGTCACCCAAGATCACACTCACACATGCGGACGCACACGAAAATACCAAGAGATACGAGCGCACACTTGGTACGTCCGTGTAATTGCGTACCAAAACTGATAAAAAAAGAAAACAGCACTTCAGTGAGGAAGACAACGTGCGCTCTCATTCGCCATAACAGATGTGACAGTAAATAATAACGTACAATTGATAAACGCCCACTTTCGCTCGAATGTTCAATTTATCGGGCATAAGATTGTAGTAATTATCGTGAAGGAAGAAAACTGACAGTAAACTCGTTTCAATCGTTGTATTATAGATTTTCGGGGTTTTTTCGTATTATTGCCTTATATTAATTCTCTCACAAACAAATTTTCGAGAAAGTGTTTTAAAAAGGAACGTAATTTCACAATCCACGTACTTTGCACCATTATATATCGTAAAATAACCGTCGAAGCACTTCACTCAATCCGCCTTACGAGGTCGAGCGATGATTCAAAAAAAAAAATCACATCCCAATAGCATCCGGAAACACACTCGACGAAATGCTACGTCGCTGTGCATTTGATAACGTTTCAAACTAAACCGATGACCCGAATCAGCAATCCCCGTTGGTCATTCTCTTTATATATACCCCCGAATCACTACCGTGATATCCCAATTGAACGAAAACCTCACCTGGTCTTACGTGGGCGGCCATTGTTTGTTGTTACAGCTGCGCTTGTGTGGCAGCGCTAGTGGCTTGTTCGAAAATTACTGCGTTCTATCTTTTTCTGTTATGGCGAAATAATATACGGCCAATTAATTGATAAAGAATTATGTCACAGATGGAGAAAAATTATTGCTCGACTTCCTCAAGATAAATAATTTGTCACGCTCATTTCCTTTTCTTCCATTGTTCCAAGAGCTTATGCCGATTCGATTATATTTGACGTCGACGGAGTGCGGCTTACCGTCCGACAACAAAGTAGAAATACCGGCACAGATGTCGCCAACATTGCGTGTGGTCTGCGACTGCGCAGCCTCAGGTTTTCAATAAATCTACGCACATATACCCATTCACACTTGTCCAGACAAGTTGGCGCGAGAGCGACAGTAACCGTTGGATCGTAACTCTCCGAGGATCCTCTGAAAAGTGATATTACCTTATATTCAATAACTTTTAATATTTCTAACTGAACGGACTACAGTAAATAAACATTCAAGATGTTTTGGGGTAAGTCAATATATTTGCCATATTTCTTGACGAATTAAAAAATGATTCCAAGTTCAACTACCGCACGAGCGAGAATGGCGTCGCCATGCGGTCGAACAAAAGAAAAATCGAAATGTCGTTCGAAATTCATTCTCCATTTCCAATGTTTTTACGGGAAGTCAATAATTTTTTATCCATTATTCGCCAGGACTGATTATGGAACCGAACAAACGGTACACACAGACCGTTGAAAAATCATTCCACGTGTCGATGGCCAGCCTTGACGCTGTTACTGCCGGTAAGTTTTTTTTACGACCGCGTGGGTCACACACACTTGTCCGATAATAAATGACATTTCTCGGTTGCGAATAATTCAAATACTTCGTTGTTTAAAAAAAACGAGCTTCCCAACTATTTTATAATATTCCAATAACAAAATAGAAGTTGCACGATTACCGGAAATTCCATAAAAATTCATACACGCAGATATTAACCTAACCATTCCCCAAAAAACAGACAAGTTTTTTTTCAACTCGTCGTGTTCTAAATTAAACATCGTACTGCAACAGAAGCCAAAATGAAATCTTTTATTGCACTAAAATCTTAATCTCAATCTATTCAATGATTTCTGCAAGCACGTTTTTCTGAAGTGAAAAATTATCCTAGTGACTAGCCGGATTTCCCGTTTTACCCGGTCGAGTAAAGATTACTTATTTGTCCGGACATGCTTTTAGTGTATGAATTATCCGGACGAATAGCCACAGCCAAAAATTATTCAGAGTCGTTTTGGGGGTTACAATCAATGGGATATTTTCTGAATTTTTCGACTGAATACAATCATTTGATGCGCTATCTCCACTGCTTACAAATTAACAGCTGCTATACTTTTTCCAGTGATAACTGGCTTTTTTTTTATAAATCATGGTTTCGACAGAATCTTTTGATAATTCGATCCATTCTTTTCCATTGAATATAGTCGCAAAGCAATTTTCTTTTAATCGAAAGCATTTTTTACCACCGATTACGGTCTTGAAGGAGTCTGTAGATAATCGAATCTATTTCTTACCACAGACAATGCGATCGTCCAGGTGATGCTATGCTATGACGAGCGCAACTATTTGTTATGCAGTTTGAAGAAAGATTTGGCGTGGCAAGTGCCGCTAGATCTGAATTTCCAAGAAGGTACAAAGATAGCGTTTACGTCGAATGGCCGTGGTCATGTTCACCTGACAGGTTATTTGATACCGGAAGAGGAGGGTTTGGACTTGGACGAGATGGAGGAAGAGGAGGAAGAGGAGGAGGACGAAGAGGAAGTGCCACAGTTGGTTGGCAAGCAGCCCAAGAGGAAAGCCATTGAATCGCCAAAAGAAAGCAAAAAAATAAAGCGAATGAAAGCATTGTTGGAACAGAAAGAATCATCGGATGAGGAGGATGACGACGAGGAAGGTGACGAAGAGGAAGATGAAAGTCCCATGGCCGAAGGCGAAGATGATTCGGACGAAGTAGACGATGATGACGACGACGATGATGAAGAAGAAGACAGCGAAGAGGAAGAAGAAGAAAAAGTGGAGGTGAAGCAGCAACAGAAAAAAAACAAACAACAACAACAGCAGCAGCAACAACAACAGAAACAGAATGCTAAACAGGAGAAGCAAAAAATGGTTAATGGAAAAGACTCAAAACAGGAGCCTCAGAAACAGCAAAAGAAAAATAAAGCAGAACAACAGCAGCAGCAACAACAGCAACAACAACAACAACAGAACAATGCTCAAGCTCAGAAGAAAAAAGTTGTCGAAGGTGGTGTCCAAATAGAAGACCTCAAAGTTGGAAATGGAGCGCCTGCCAAATCCGGAAAATTCATTTCCGTTTACTACGTCGGTAAATTGAAAAATGGCAAAAAATTCGATGCTACACAAAACGGTGAAGGCTTCAAATTCCGTCTTGGAAAGGGTGAGGTCATCAAGGGATGGGACGTTGGTATCGCCGGTATGAAGGTCGGAGGCAAGAGGAAAATCACGATACCTCCACCGTTCGCGTAAGTCGAACAATTATACTCAACTTTCGTCTCCCAAGACTTTTATTTGGCCCCGAGCGATAGTCACGAATCTTGTTACTTTTTTCCACAGATACGGCGCCAAGGGTTCCCCACCAACGATTCCCGGAAACAGTACTCTCGTTTTTGAAGTTGAGCTCAAAAACGTGCACTAAGTTGTTATCCTAAGTGTACGCGATGAAGTGGCCGTGTATAAAAAGTTTCTTCTCCATAAACCGTTCCTGCGCGTAGTAATGCTCGTCACTTACGCGTTCTCATTACTTCTTGGACACAAAGATCGCTCCTGGATTGATAGCTGCGACAAACCGGATGGACCAACTTAAACAAACGAGGCGAATCGTTTCTCATAGAATATCTCAACATTATTGCAACGTCTTCATTTTCCTTTTTTCTCTTTTATACACTCTTGTCATATCAACCATAATCTCAGATTCGGTGGTTTATTTTTGAATATTCTGTCATTACCGCCATTCTTATGTACAGCTGAGTTAGCTCGTGGGATAATTCGGACAAGCGTGTTCAAGGAGCATTAAGAAATAAGAAACAGCAACAACAGCCCAGTTCTATTGGACTTTTACTCAATAAAACGATACATTTATAAATAAGTATTGCACAACATAGTTTTAACTTTTTGAATGGTTCATTATTAAAAGTGTTATTTTCTTACAAGTAAACATTCGCTGAATTATCTTTTCGCCGCATGAAAACTTTCAGTCTGGTGGAAGATTCATTTCACGTTATTTTATTTGGTTTCGATTCTTGTTTCGTCGTCCAGGCGGACTGATGGGTTGTATGGATTTCCATGAATCATCGATTGGATCTCACATATTTTTGTCGACAAACGATTCATTTTTTTGTTTCAACACGAAACGATCATTCGACTTTCGCAGTTTTTTCGCTTTTTTTCCACCCCAACGTGCAAACGCCGTTTTCACATTTTTTCACCAATTCCGGTGGTTGTTCCTGTTTTCCGTCTTCGCATTTTGTCTGGGTCTTGTATTGCCAGAGCTTCATGATGATCGGCTGGATGAGGAATCTCCAGATGAGGAGTAATATTGGTACAGCGACGCACGGTAAACACACCATTTTCCTTTGCTTCGTAAGATCGAAAAAACTCGTGCGTCACGCCTTTCGATGGAAAAAATCAAAAGAAAGGTTAAAATACTTGCGAATCGTCGATCAATTGTCACTTTTGAGGTTAAACTTACGTGACGATGTGTCTCTCTCCGTTCGGGAGCAGCGAACGAGCTAAACCATTCTTTCCTCTCCCTTTCCAGCGAGCGAGCTCCGTTGCGCGCGCACCTTTCGCTAATCTCTCGATCGTCTTCCACTGGCACACTAATTTAGTTTCGAAAACACCTAATCGCGTGTATGCTGACAAAGAATTTTCACCCTAAACGTTTGGTGGGAATAGTCATGAAAATTTCACCAACAAAATAAACGTTGTACGTGTTTGTCAATATTTATTCATCTGTTTCTCAAAATATCCGCAACAGCCTCGGGAACACGGCGCTGTCAGGCTGTTCATTCCCTCATAATAGTTTTCCTACCACAGATAAACTCTAAATTATATTTTTATTTTTTCGATTAACCCTTGAAAATTGTTTCGCGAGAATCAACAATTTCTGAAAGGTAATCCACGGAAGCTCTCAGCATCTGTTCCTATTTTTATGTGAATGAAAAGGCAAACATTTTCGAAAAAGCCAACAGTTTCTTATCAGAATCGCGGGAAAAAATGCCAACGGAAGTCTTTGTAGCACGGAATCCACCCGAAAAAAACTACTACGAGTAAGATTGTCGTGGATCAGTTCGAAATCATTTAATCCTTCGAGTTATTATTTTTCTGCTACTGTGGGATGAAGTGAAAGTTTAGTCGAAACTCGAATTTTTTCATTTTCAGTGCGTCTTCATTTTTATTTCAATCGAGAAACACGGTACAAAATTTTTTTAAATTCAGTTCAATTCCTCAAAGCGTATATTGAGTTTCTGAAAACGTTTTCGTTCGCTCTTCATCATACGCTGATCGAAATGTATTTTCTAAACGTAGACTATTTTTCGAACGTAGTAGTTTTCACGCTGCGATTGCAAATAATGCCGGTGCAAATTTTTTTGGCATTCTTGATGGTCCCACAAGACAACTTAATTCCCATTGCGTTTTAGAGGGTTTGTTAATAATTTATACACGTTGAGGCGATTACCAGAACGTTCCAGTCCTTCCCAGGCCGTTTCAGTCTTTCCCAGACTGTTTCAGTCTCGCCCAGACTGTTTGTGTTTCTGTGCGTGAAGACGAATAATCATCTCACAATTGATCGAAAAACGTAGTTTTTCATGTAAATTGTCGCGAGCGCGAAAAAATGATGTTCCGACGAGGGTTTGGGACGATGGCAACGTTATTGGCTTGGTTCTGACTGAAAACATCATGTTTGCGAAAAAATATTGATCATTTTGGAGAAGTGGCCCAAGACGATCAATTTTCATTGCGAAGTGGATAAATGAACGTCGTTTTTCCCTTCAAATCCTTGCAATTAGCCAATTATCATATTTTGGCAAAAGAAAAAGGGGATGCAAACAATTTGAGCTCGATTCCTTATGTTTTCAGGACAGAAAAACGAAATTGTCCAGTCGTAAATTCGTGTGTACAGATTATTATCTCACAAGTCCACGGAAAAGCGTTATTTCTCATGCAGCAACACACCACGCTGCCAAAATAGAATCATCATTTTCGTGTGTAGATCAAAGACAACAAAAAATTCTCAATACAATTATAAAATTAAAAAAGACTAATATTATCAAGCTTTTTTTTATTTTCACTCGTTGACATTTTTCTTACACGGATTTATTTTGTTAATAATCATCCCTCTCCGAATAATCGTCCCGTTACAAATAATCATCCCTTTTATTAATGTCCGTCTTCCTCAACATCGTCTTCGTTTCCGCCGTACATCGTCTCCGTCGTAATCTTCGACATCCTTGTAAACGACTTGGTATCCTCGCTGTCTTCGTCGGTGACGTCTTCCTTCCGTCTCCATTTCTCCGGGCCCTCGTTCCACCGTTTAGACCGAGTATATTTCACATACTTTCAAACCTGCCTTTCGATGTCATTCCCGCGAACCATCATCTGTCATTATTAAATTTTCTAAAGGTTAGAAGAATCCGACCGATCGCGTCAGCTGACACATTCCTAACGTCACACGACAGCCGGATACTTTTGCGCGAAGTCGTGTCGTCTGACCGTGCCTTCAAAAGAATAGGCAAAAATATTTGCTCTGAATGCAGCGAGAGAGTCCGATCTCAGCCCCCATATCAGACGGCATTGAGGCGTCGCACATCATGGCGGTGAGTGACCTTCCTATTGGCTGAGAAAACTCAAATGCGATTGCCTACCATTTGAAAACTACCTTAAATTTTTCAAAACGGTTAAGTAGGACTTCTCCAATTACCGTTCCGAACCCGAAGGTACCCGGAGAGCAAGTCTTTCCTGAATCACCCCAAATATATACACATATACAAGTACGAAACAAGAAAAGTGAAATCGTCATGGTCACAGCCACTATATTGCTTTGCGGGACAAAATCTCAGCAGGATTAAGTCCGCACGTCCTATTTAATAGTAAAATACGATAATAAGGTACTGAGAAATATGTGTGATATCTGATGTGTTGTTAGGACACGACAAAGTCACACAGTAATGATAATTGATAATACAAATAACGATAAAATTAATATTATTAATAATGATCGAAAATAAAAAAATCGCAGGTATGATTAAATTGGCTAATTGCACGAATTTTTATAATTATTTTCTAAAAATCCGATTGAGAATTCGACAACCAATCGGTTTTCAAGGTGCGAAGACATTTTTTTTTTCTCTTTTAAAGTGATCCGATCGCTTCATTAGAATTTTGCTCCACGAATTATAAGAATTTTTGATGAATTTCTCTTTTTTTTGTGTGCATATGAAAAATTCATGAAAGCCATTAATATTCGGTATATTCGCATAATATGTTATGATCGAACAAATGATCTTCGTAAATTGGGTATAGTGATAATTCCGCAAGTCGCGTTCACATACTACCGAAAACTTTGCGTCCTCTCGTAACGGACAACGAGACAACGACTACGCTTAAAATGAAAAAGACTAGCCCGAAGATTGCTGTGAGCCCGCGGCACCATTGCCGTTTTCGTTTTGCTTTGGCGATCGCGCGGCCCAATCTCTCAGCCCTGTGGCCGTCCAATGTGAAATCGAGATGAGGATCAAACACCTTTGAACTCTCGGTCCAAGAGTTTTTCGCTGATGGATCGCCGATCGCACCATACGAGGAACTCCCGTCGCTACCGTCGAGCTGCTGAAACAATTTCATTTTTAAGTTCTCTTCCTTTTGCTTTTGTCTTTTTTTTTCCACTCGATATTTCGAGACTGGACTGTGGAGATTGTTTGAACGAGTTTTAGAGAGGTGAAAAAAAAAAAGAAAATTATTTTTACGCACCGTGGAGTAAACGGGTTCTCCAGAGAGACATTTATCCCCGCAATTATCGTTCGGCCGTCCATTAAATCTGGCAATGGAATTGGTGATGCCCTTACAGCTAGGATCAAATTGTGCAGAGCCAATATTTTGGCTTCTCGATGGGTGGGATTCGCCAATTTTAGGCTCGTTAGTTCGATAAACGTGGGGAATGTTTGGATAAATGGAATTGGCATGCGGGACGAGAAAGACTTCTGGTGTGATGGAATTTCCAAGGGGGTTTCGTAGTCCAGGGATGCTCGTTGATTTTGCACCGTACGCCGGTGTCGTACGAGAAGCTTTTTGCGTAGCAGTCAAAAGATTTTTCACCTCGTAAGGGCACTGGGACGATGATCTCGAAGAGACCGGTACGTGGAGCCATTTTGGTTTTCCGTAAACTCGTAGATTAACCGGATTAACACCAACTAAGGATTCCTTGCCGGCGCCACTGGAGGAAGACGAGGATAAACGGTAAGTATAATCCTCGCATACAACCGACGACGAAGCAGGCTCTTCCTTTGGTTGATTATTTATACTACGAGCGACGGTTATAGAAATATCGCGAAGGATTTCTTCTGCCGAAAAATGGCTTTCGGCCTCGATAACGGAATTGAGGGTTCTCGAAAGTTCCAAAAGTACTTCTCGAGCAGAAGAGGCTGTGCCGTTATTAATGCACGAATCACTGTAGGCGTTTGGTCCACAAGCTCGGCAGTAATCGCAGCAGCTGTAAATATTTCGATGCTTACAGCTGGTCTCGTGGTTTTGGGCAGGAGCTCCCGCAATATCGCAGTCCAACATTTCGCAAGGATTTGACTGATCGAGGGTGCCACGAATATCTCGAAAATCGTCCCCCATGTACGGCCATATGGGACGCGGTATCGTTTCCGCTTCGTGGATCACAGCCAAATTCGTACCGTTTACGGTTTGTTGCTGCGGTGGCTGTGACTGATTCTCCGTCAATCCTAAGTTGCTCGTACGCGCACTCCCAGAATGATGATGATGGTGACGATGCTGCTGACTTTGAGATGGGATCGACGATGAATTCTTCACAATTCCAGGATTCGGACAGCAGCCCGGGTAATAAGAGCCCGCCGATAGTGGCGGCGATTGGCTCGAATAGCCAGAACTCGTCGAGATTCTGCAGCATGTCTTCTGATTCGTTTGTTTTTTCGCTGGCTCGCTCACCAAGTGAGACACTTCCGCGTCTGTTGCATCCGACGAAGGGTCAATCCTGCAATCAGTATATACCAAATTATTATTATTTCAAGCCAGAAGGAGCTTTAAATGAATTTTTATTCTTTAATTATTTTAATTATTTTAATTATTTAGCTGTGTCTGCTCGTCCGGATATTTTATTTACTAGAGCATGTTCGGACTGATAAGCAACCCTTGTTCGTTCGATTGATGAAGAATATTACTCCTCTGACTACCCGGACGAGTAGACACTGCCAAAATATATTTAGCACTAATCTCCGTCGGGAATTTATGACGTTGCAATGGAACGAAACTCGTTTTTTTCTTACTGAAAGCTCAGTATTTTAATTAAGAATTTAATTATGACGATAAACCGATCGGTTTTCGCCCCAAGGAAAATATATCGTCTCAAAAAATTGGGATCATTTCCAAAATTAATCAAACCATGGATCATAGGAATTTTCACTTTCCAAATTATATTTTCCACGTGTTTTTGATCTGTATTGAGTGAATATTAAATTATTATGACGTTGAATAAATTCTTAAAAAAAAAACACGTCACTGATACGCGTCAACGTCATTTATTAATTATTTCTATTCAACAGCTACTTATTCTAAAGAATGTGGTGAATAGAAATTACGGTACAGGCTATGGGTATGGATGAGAAAAAAAAATGAAGAAAAAAAGAAAAAAAATGAATGAGCGCGTACGAAAATAACCGAAAGAGGATAAAAATAAGATTTAAAAAAGCGCCCGTGTATATCTTCGGTACAGTAATACACGTGAATAATGATACCGGTTTTTGGGCTATTATTCTCCTTACAGAAAGAAACGAGGAAGCGAAAAATGCTAATTTCTTTCAAGCAAACATTTTTTCTTCCCATCTTTTATTTTATTTTTGTCATGTGTTTCTTTTTCTTTGTTTTTTTTATTATTTTTACGACGTGGAATCACGAACCATTCGTTGAAACGCGAAGAATCTCGATGAAGCTGATGATTGTGCTGCGGATCCAGGACGTTAGCCGATCCGACGTCGCTGCTCGTTACCGTTTTGTTACCACGTTGGAGCATCACCTCGTGAGAGGCCGGCAGGGGAATGCACGCACACACGTGCCTCGTAAAAACCTGCCCTGCCTTCACGTATCGTTACGCTATATTGGTATAATAACGCATGGATCGGATGCTGGCTCGTCAAGGGCAAGGAGCCATCGCGGCATGCTCTCTTACTTTCTCGTAACTCCGTTCGTTAACCGAACGACAAAGCCGTCCACACGTTTCTTTCCAATCTCATCAACATTGCTCTTCCCTCTGACACACATTAATCAATTTTGTTCTCACTAAATCTGCAACAACAACAAACACAACAACAAGTGATTAATCATGATGAACAATGCAAATTCCCTACAAAAATAAGCATTCATCATTTTTTTATGATTTATTAATCGATCCTCTTTCTTCGTGAAATCCCTGCCACGTTAGTCATCGCGAAAAAATAATAGCATTTTGTGGAGCTTCTGTGGAACGAGTGGAAAGATGACTTATTCAATTTTGCATCGTTGGAAGGTAACGATGTATTTTTAATTCCAATTTTTGTTCCCGATTCTTTTTGCAGAATTTCGTTTTTGGGTTGTGAAAAAATGAGCATCGAATTATGGCAGCCAAACGATGCCCATAAATTTTAGGATCTGTCGAAGCCAAAATAGACGGGATGATAATTTTCGACATGACTCTGAAGTTTGCAACGTTGAGATTCAACAAAAAATGTTGTTTTCCATTCATTATCATTATATTTATTAAATTTTGTCAATTTTGGAGGTCTATTTAGTTTTTCGGCCGCAAGAGTGAATCGTTTTATTGCCCAGACCAAATGTTGGAAAATAATTACGAGCTAGAAATGACAGAATCTCGTTGCATTGCAACGATGCGAACTTCAACATGATTTTTCGACGTCGTTGAAGTTTGCACAGTCGGAATAGAACGAAATCCCTTTTTTTTGAGCGGATCTCGAGATTTTTATTTGATCTTTGGTCAGGATAATAAAACGATATATTCTGAGGATCCAAAGACGAAATCGATACGGAAATCTTCATGGATTTTGAAATCAAACAAAAAATCAATAGAAAAACGTATTTTGTGTGGGACCTCAACGTTGCGAACGTAATGTAATTGTTAAATCGTTTTTCAATATGGAAAAAAAATTCCGCACAAAAAAGGATTTTTTGGCAAGCCGTAAAAAGCGTCCGAGCGACGAGACGACTCAGAGGCGCATATTACTCTCATGGAGAAGAGTAAAAAAATTCACATTTTACGGAAGGACACTTCGAAGAAGCCGAGAACAAGGTTTGGCGGCCAAAATGGCAGGAATTTTAACGGATTATCAATGCGATTTGAATTTGTGTAATAGTTGGCGTGGATATTGGGAATGATTGCGAGGGCAGGATTACAACCGGGATTACCGGCACCGTGTGTTGCTACTCGGATGGCATACATAAGAGGCTTTGGTCACAGAGGGTAACTCGGTCTTGGCGACCGCGTGTGGAATGTCGATGGACGTGAGATCTGCACAGATATAGATATATATAGATGTGTAGACACGGGCGGGAGTGAGCGGTTGGGAGGACGCCAAGAAGTAACGCAAAGGATGGAGGATAGAGGGCGAGAGTGAGCTCGGTCTCGTCGAAGCTCTATATATTCCATGGCTTCTCGGCAACATTACAAAAGTACTTTTGTAACTCGACTCGCAACGAGTGCTCTAGAGCGTATGAATAAAAAAGAAAGAGAATGCGAGTAAAGAAGAGTGGATGGATTCGGAAAAGAAAATAAAAAGGAGGGGAAAAAAGCGTCGAAGCTGGTAAAACTCGTTATTGGCGTCACAAGAGGCCGGGACAACGCGATATACACCAACATATATATATCCACAATATGAGGTATGTGTGTGTATACGTGTAGTGGCGTCGCGCTGTCGGTCTCTCGAAATCGAGCCGACCTGCTGATCGAGGGAGACGCCAAACTCTGTATAATCCACACGAATCCGCATATCCACACGAACGCGCATATATATACACGAATAAACAACCTTAAGAAGCAAAATCAACGGGGCTCGTTTCCCCGGTTTGTATTATCGACGATTTTTCGCATTCGGCGGGTTGTGTGTACGATCAAGGTCGATTGCGTTTACGACTTGTTGCATTGCGTGACTCTCTCTCTCGCTCTCTCGTCGTAATATATATACAGAGTGTACAATTCGACCTCTGTTATGTATTATGTATGGCGACCATGCATGCATTGTCATTTACTCTACGGGGATAAGGATATATATATCCCGCATACTTTTGGTGCCCTCACGTGTCTATCTCTCTCGAGCTTATGTAACTTCTCATCTGTTAACCTCTGTCAGGACCTTGAATAGGAAATTTTTGGGATTGAGGTTATGTTCGCGAGCGAGTATAGTCTCCGCGGGATTCCTCGCTTAAATGTAAACAATTTTTATCTTTTTTTTTCTCGCCTTTTTTAACGACGGTTTCTCGAATTCATTTGGGGGACACAAATTTCATGGACCGTGTACGTCCATCAACCGCGCGGACTCTCGATCGCTAATTTTTACTCTATCAGAGGTTAAGTCAAGGCGTTAGTGTTTGGACGAGTATTTATTAATGAGATTAACATTTGGAACGGCCACAGGCATTTCCATTGCTGCGACAACGTAAATATAACGTGTATGTGTGTGTTTTTTAATATTTTTTATTAATTCTCGATTCAGTGGGAGTTCGTGAAGAACGTAAATGGGAGTTTTAAACGTGTCAGGGTAATAGAATTTGAAAAGTACTGAATTCACTTGGCTGATTGATTGATCGCTCGACTGAAAGCTGTAATCACAGTAATTTTGTTTCCTTGTAAGGTTTTTTTTTCCTCCGAGTCCCGCTAATCCTTATAATACATAAAAAGAAGGAAACGTTTACAAATAAAAAATGCTCGTCGCCTCGACGTTGTCCAACGTAACCCCTTTCGATGGTGCAAGAAAATTTGTATCTGCGAATCCTCTCAGGGCTTAGGACGCGATTTCTATAGATTTATCAGCTTTCAGTTGTGTTTACTCTTGTACTAGGGACTTTTATGGTATATACGCAAGTTGGTCAATCGCGTCGCGTGCGAAGATTCCTGCTGCGAGAAGTTGCAATAGCGAAAAAATAGAGACATAGAGCTGTCAGATTTATGAGGATAATTCAACGAATGATGATTCTACACATAATTAAATATTACGCCATAACTTAGGCTTATTATTATCATGAGTAACTCATTCATGCTTCTAGTCAAGTGAAGCTAATCATCTGGTTGTTTATAAATGAAATTCAATTTGCAAATATCGTACTAATGTCACGAGTTGATTAGTTCGTGTGTGTGGGTCAGTGTGGTTCGAAGATTCGAGCGTGTGCGTGTGTCACGTTGGCAGATGATCATCTATTGCTAAGAGCACTCGTTGCTGTGGAATTTAGCGGCTCGTGTTAGCTTCTCTGGTCATTGCAAAAACGCAAACAGACGTGTATATACTCTCGCACACTTGGATATGTATATGTATTTATAAAACATAAATATATCTTCACATGTATTTGCTCGGTGGCCGGTCACACAGTCGCAAACCTGTCCCAAGTTGTATATACAGCGGGGACTCGCGCGAGACTTTCACTTCTCCACGCGAACGAGGCGAACTTCAACGGAGGCGGACACTTTGTCGGTCTGCTGTGCGGTGGTTCGTTTTTTTCGCCTCCTTCTTCTTTTTCCCCCAAAGTACTACTATCACTCATACGAATTACTAAAAGCTAAAGAAACGGAGGGAAAGAGAGATGGAACAAGGAGTTTTTGCATTTTAAATAAGAGCCCAAATGCCAATAATAATCGAGAGTTAATGATTTAATTGAAAAAAATGAATAGACCGAATGGAGAAAAAATGGCATGAGAAAAAGCCATTACGAACGAGGTATAGGTCAGCGTTTGTATGCGGAACGTATCGCTGACGGAACGATAGACTTCGTTTTTGTACGTTTTTCTTCAAAAGGGCAGTTAATTGACTCTTTTTTTCTCGCTTTTCTATGATCTCCCGTGTGGGATTTAATGACGAGACGATGATATGCTAATGCGAAGGAAGACGAGCTCGCGAACACGCCGCCTGTTGTAAAAGTAAAAGACCTTTTGTATGGCAGATTATTTCCCAATGAAACCTTCGTCGGTGAAGATCGTTTCTTCATGGGCGAAAGATGGTTGAGCAATGTACACGGAATATACAGAGTCTTTGTTCCTACGTGATCCGGAATAATGCTACGATTATAGCCGATTTTTTGTTCCCTTAGTTTTGAGAAAAAAAATAAATGTTGTCTCATATATTTCGAGGATACGTGCGCACGATGCTGTTTATTATTGCTACATGCGGAGGCAAATGATGTATTCTCGGGCGGTCGAAAATGTACACGGAGCTGGTGATGGTTAAATGGTTGCCGATGTTATTGTAGCAATAAGAAAAAATTGTGATGCACAAATCTGTTGACTATGACCCCGATATGCACCGAGCACAACATTAACTTTAGTTGCACAATAGAATATTCTCCGTCAAGGATTTAAATAAGAGGCACGATAGGTAATTGCAGTCCATCATCACAAGTGGATTTTTATGTTATTCGCTACGATGCTGGTTAACCCGAGGTCCTTCACCTCTTGTACGAATATTATAAGCTCCCTCGCTCACTCGCTCAGTCTCTCTTGCTCGTTGTAAAGCTCCATGTTGCGGGGAACGTGCGCGCAGTGATTCATAACTAATCTCAACTTGGAACGTGTACCACCAGCTGGGCTATATATATTATTGCATACGATTGGAAATAAAGATAGGCTTCCACAACCGGATCTCCTAAGCTGTTTCTTCGTTCTCTTGCTCTCTCTCTCTCTCTCTCTCTCTCGGAGCTTGAGAGGCGAACAGCATGATTTTATGGCACCTGGGTGCAGCTAAATCTGAGCAGGACTGGGTGCAACAGAATCCGAGTGCGGAGTGTGAGGCTACAGGCGTGATTTGAGCAACGCGAAACATTACAACGTTACAAAACTGCATGGGTGTATTAAGTGGCAGTCTTTGTGATCTAAAATCATAGTTTTATGCCCTTGTCACTTGCAGCATCATGCATCAGCAGCAGGGCTCTCGATCGACGCCTGCGCGATCGATAAATCTCAACGTAATTGTAGGTGCGACGACAAGAGAGAAAAATCATTCCTTCCAGCCAACCCCCCCCCCCCCCCCCGCTCTGCCGCGCGCGAACGATGACGCGGGAAAAACAGAGAAACCAACAGATCGAGACAGAAATGGAAGCTCGATCTCCCCATACGATATTAAGTGGACTCCCAAAATCGCACGCTTTCGCATTCGCGGCCGCCCGTTTCGGCGATCAAGGTCGGGACAGGCTTCCCTCTTTTTACCCCCACGTGGCCTAGAGTCGTTCTCCCGGTTTATAATGATACACCAGCATTACTGTATAGATACCATATCACGAAAACATCTTTGCTCACAGCTCCCACCTCCAATACCATTGGCCACTCCATTAATATCACAACTTTCACTTTGCCCACTGAACGCCCGTTTCACTCTAAGTACTTTCGTGTAATAGGCCTTCATCAAAATACCGATTGTCATTTTTCGCCAAATTAGCCACGTAAGTTCAAGGTTATTTGCTCATCGAGTTCCTAGTTCAGCCCAAACTTTACAACTACCCAAAGCTATCGTTCTCTTCCACAAGGGGTGGATGGAACGAAGCTAACGATACTAAACATTGCATCGTTGAAAAAAAAAAAAACGAAAATTCATTTTTCAACCATTATTTTCATAATTAATGCTTTATTTCTATTTTTTAAAATCAAGTCAGCCCTCGAATGGCAAATAATGTCTGCCCCACTATTCTAACGAATACTTTTTGAAAATTTCGCTCTCTGCTTAAAAAAATAATCAGTTTTCGTCACGCTTGAACGATGCGAGCTTCAAGATCGTACGAAACTATGGGAATTAACGTGTTACCACCAAAAATATCCAGGAGTCGAAAGAACTGAACTTTTTTACTTTTTTTTTTGGGGAAAACGTATAACAGATTGTCAAAAAATATCGGCGGAGAAAATCGCCGAGAATATGGCAACTTCGTCGGCTGTTATATCGTTGTATTTGTTTATGCGAACCGCTCGGAGAAATCGTGGAGATCAGCTGATTGTAGTGAAACGAGTAACACTCGTCTATTTGCCGGACGGGCAGCAACCAGTTGAGAGGATGATAACAAGATATTATTGATAGTTCCCATAAGCAGGTTATTGCGTAACGAATGCTCGTCTAAGACTTTTTTTTATTTTACTGAAGTCCCGATCGCCCCAACGGACTGAAAATTTGCCGGATTTGATGTGTAATTTTTTCGAAAAGTTCACTCCCCTCGGTAGGGCTATAAAATTACTTAGCACTGCAAATCGACTTTGTGCTCACTTGAAAGATAAAAAAAATACAAAATCGTTGCAGCAACGGCGTGCCAACATCTTTTTTAAATGTCAATCATCCACTTGATCGTTTTCTTCTTGTCGATCAGTCAATCTTTCGTTTCGGAATTAAAAAATCAATTTATTCGACGAATTCTGCTAACTAACGGGGTTTTAGGTCATGCCTCAAGGTCAACGCTCGTTGCGCTCTGATAAAACGAAAAATTTCGATCTTATGGTGTGATTTTATAGTTCATGCGTTCGTGCCATGGTGTACGTTGTGACATAGCAATGCATAGTGTGAACCTTTGGCTGCTGCAGAGAAATATTTTTTTTATGTTCCAATTTTTTGTTAAATTAAAAAAAAACCATGACAACTTTCGTGCCGATTTTGTGTTTGGATCCTGAAAAAAAGGAGTGCTGAAGTTTGCATCGTTGGAGAAAAGCGAAAAATATATTTTTCAATCATCATTTTGATAATTAATTAACTTTTTCCATTTTTTTTTTCGTAAATTCAGTTTTCAAATGGCAAAAACATCTGCCCCACTATTTTCGACAAATAATTTTCGAAAATTCGGCGCTCTGCTTGAAAAAATAATGCGTTTCCGTTGCATTTCAACGTTGAGAACTTGAAAATCGTGAAAAAATCGATCCAGAGCAAAGATTGAATAAGAATCTCGACGTCTGCTCAAGAAAACGATGCAAACTTCGACATTGTGTCTTTTTGAAGGTTCGTAATTATGGGATTATATGGACGCACGTAAATATAAATGCGTATGAGATAGAGAATGTGTGCAAGAGTTGAATCTAATTTCCGGCGACAGAAGGTCCTCGGTCCATACTGGAAGAGGTCACAGTCTATGCCCAGCCAGACTTTCGATCCTCGAACAATCGAGCTCCTTTTTTGTTTTCTTTCTTTGGCATGTACTATTCTCATGGTAAAAAGATTGGAACGTGACCGCAACACTTAGCTGTAGTGATGCAACGATAAGGAACGAACGTGCTCCCGGTGCAATTAAAAAAGCATGTTGATCGTTATCCTGAACGATTATACTCGCGTACGTCAAGCACTCATTTTATTCGCGCTTTTCTCCACACTTTTTTCTTTTTGACCGTGAATACCGAGGTTGACGTATTTCAGTTGGCAAATTACTTTATATCGCGGGAATATCAGCGCGTTTCACAAAGGAGCGTACTAATTCCCATGGAAATGAAGAAAGAAAAAAAAAAAAAAAAAAAAAAACAACGCGTACGAGCGGCCTAGCTCAAGGCAAAAGAAGCGGCTGCGAGTATCTGACCGCGTGTCCCAAGTCACGGTGAATTATCATTCTCGCGTATCTGCCATTTTATGAAACACTGAATTATTTATCGAGCGCGTTTTTCCAGTTTCGATTATCTCGTAATCCCTCGTTTATTTTCATTCTATTTATTCCCTTTTTTTTTTATCTCCTGCCTATTAAAATGGCTCTTGCGCCAAGAATTATTCGTCCTTTCGTTTCTAGGTCTCGATATTTCATACTGATGTCTCTCCTTTTGCTCGAAGAATCCTATTTCTTCGTAAATCACTTTGTCTTCGAGCATCTCGACAGCGGCGTTCGCTCTCCATCAATGCGTCATTCACACAATCCCTTTTTCTTGCCACGTTTCCAAAGATAAACCAAATGCCGGTCAATGTTAAACCGCCTCCAACTACCTGAGAACAAAGAGTTGTGCTGCATTCATTATCCACTTCTCGAAATTGCTCATTCACATGGAAATTCATTTACTAACAAAAAAAATTCCAATCACCCAGTAGCCGACCGTTTTTCTATATATTCATGAGATCGTCGATACTCAAGATCGATAATTATTTTGTTTATTAACTCGTAAACAGACCCACGAGCTGATTGAATTTTTTTATAGAAATTTTGGTCATTTGACGCGACGTTTTTGCAACAATTTTTTATCCATTTCGAGTTTATTTTGTGGCAAGATTTTTCAATTATTACACGCAAGATATTTGAGACCCGAAGACACTAAAGTTCGCGGCGTTGGGGACCAACGAGAAAAATGTTTTTCTTTATTATTATTATTATTATTTCTTTTCAAATTAAAAAACCAGGAAAATTTTCGTATCGATTTTGTATTTCGAGCCTGAAAAAATATCGTTTCATTGTCCTCGCTAAATATTGCATGAGAGTTTTGTGATTTATCCAAGAAAAAACGGTATTTTATTGGAAACTTCAACGTGATGAGACCCAAGCACTTAGGCTTTTGTTGAAAATTACGACGAGAGCCTGTTTTTTCGTTACCAGATCTCACGATTCTTATTAAATATTGAAACAAAATAACATAACGAATTTTTTTCTTACTAAAAATTAATAGAAAAATATATTTTTCGTTGGAGCCCAACGTTGCGAACTTCAAACTGATGAGGAAAATGTATGACGTTGGAATTTGCATCGTTTCAGTGTAACTGATTTCGTTTTGTTTAATTTTGTTTTCTACCCATAGCCGAAAGTAAGAAATTCGATATCGATGAATGAAAATTTTTGGAAATAAAAAATTGAATGTGATAGAAAAATCGAGAGGATGCAAAAAAATGTAAAAATTGTGAATGGCTAGAATATTTTTCTTTCAACTCCAAAGACGCGAACTTAAATATCGTGAAAATGTGCGTTTCGAGGTGCGCTAGATAAAAGGTAAGGATGGTGAGTTAAAGTTCAACAATGTTGTGGCATATAGTGGTCACGCTCGTTTATCTTCGTGCAAGAATAATTTCTCATCTTCGGGGAGTACCGGAGCCATAAAAAAAAAGGTTTTTGTCCCGCCCAAGAAAGGCCGAAGATGCAAAATCGTCCATCTTTAAGTGTTCGTATCGGCTGTCTTTCCTCTCTCTCTCTCTCTATCTCTCGCGAAAAATATTTGATTTACAAACTTTCACTCGAAACGCGCGCGCATCTCGTACAGGGTATATGATGTCGCGCGCGCGGCGCCTTCGAGTCAGGGCCATTGGTCCGTCGTTGCTCGCGACACAGACACACGAGTACCAAAAGAGATCGAAAAAAAACGAAAAAAAAAAAAAAAAAAAAAAAAAAAAAAAAAAAAAAGACAAACGAGAGAAAGAGGACGAAAATGTTTAACGAGAGAGAGTCAGAGTGTCTCGGTCGGTGTGTCGCATTGGATTTTCTCGTTGAGAACGAGTGGACATTAGCAAATAGCGAAGGAATGTCTAATAATTAAAGAAAAACCGCAACGATCGAGAGAGCAGCGGAGCATAAATTACAGGACAATAAAGAGTTGCTGGCAGCGTTGAAAGGACGGAGCCCCGGCGAAGCATGGAAAGAGGGGGAGGAGTGCATAAAAATAATGATAAAAGGAAAAAAAAGAAAAAAAAAGTAGAGGCAAACGGGACGAAACGAAAGATCGAGCTGCGAACGGGGTCTCTGCTCGCAGGTCGAGGTCGTTGATGGTCACGTGTGTTTTCCAACCTCTCCGAACAAGATGCCGAAAAAAAAGGAATCCAGAAAGCATGTACTCTGTCATACGTCGTATGTTTAAACTCGCTTCGATATCGTACTACGCGAAGAACATGCCTCTCTTCTTCGACATTCTCTATCGTCCTTCTCTTCCCTTCCCCCCACCCCCCTCCCAGCTCCGCCCCACCACCTTCTGGCCAACCCTTGATGGTCATAACATTCGTCCTCTTGTGTTTTCTTTTTGTCCGTTCGCGGGGACGTGTCCTACGTTGGAATTTCAATTCTTCGGGCTAAGAAAGTGTGCCTCGCACGCTGCTGCCTCAATTTAATTTTATCCTCCACCGTTTACCCATCACACCATTCCACACCACACCAAAACACCATTGCTTTATTAATACACTCGCCGTTCATCCGCAATTGCGTGCATCATCTTACACGTGTATATTATTCCCCATATATACATATATGTATATATCCATATGTACATATCGTGGATATGCCTGCGTCACACCCGATACACGGAGAAAACGAGTCTCTCCCCGGTTAGGTCACATATCATATGTATATGTATGTGACTTGAAATTATCCTAACGTCGTACTACAACCCGCGATCTATTAGAAAATACATTTTTTTTTTATCTTTAACAAAACTTTTTCTTTTTTTCTCGATCCTTCTGCCTGTCAACGAGACTCTTGGTGTCTCGTGTGACGACACCTTTCGACATTATTGTCTAATATTTACTTTGTCCATCATATTCGGTCGACCAGTTGTATTTTTCACTTTCATAAATGTCAGACATTTTTTCGGGTCCTCACCAAATTACGTAATTCCTGTGTTACTCAATCTCAGCTTGTCTAATTATCGTCATTGCTAAACGAAGCGGTCAACGTTTTAACAATCACACTACCTGAACTGAAAACATTATCAAAAATTACTAGCGCATCGTCGTTTCCTGGTCGTCGCTTCGAGCTATTTTGGCAAATAGTCATTTTTCATCGTTGTTTTCGTGTCAAGTTTGCATCGTTGGAAAAAAATGATTTATTTTTTGTTCGATCATTATTTTGATGATTTATCAATTTTTTTCCTTTTTTTTTTTTTTAGTAATTTCAGCTTTCGAATTGAAAAAAACGTCAGCCCCACTATTTAGTGGGGTCCCAAAGACCTCGATTCGAGCGTAAATTTTGATCTCATTTTTTCTCCGTGTACAGAGAAGCCGAGGAATTGGTAAAATTCCATTTGCGTAGATGAAAAGTAATGGGGCCAGTTTATAAAATGAAAATAATGAATGAAAAGAGTGTTTGTCGGTCCGTTGGAACAATGTGAATTTGAATAATTGGAATGTTTAGTTTCCGGTGAGTTTGAAGGATTTTTCAAACTCGGAATCGTAAAGGAAAAATATGCGGGTATTGTTAATCGGTAGGATTGTGTAAGCGTGGGAAAAAAGTGGATGTCATTATGAAATTTAGCTTATTTAGTATTATGCTGGTTCGGTAATATATGGATTATTCCCTAGGCGCTATTTATTTTTTACGAGCGTTGATTTCGGTGTTTTTATTTATTGCTTTTTCTTCGCGAGTTGGAGCATATTGTAGGTTATTAAAAAGCATGTGTTTCTGGTGACGCAAAAGACCATGCATGCATTTGAATGCTTCGTAATATAACAGCGGAGTGTTAATTCGAAAGAAAAAGTTCTTGTCTCGTGAGACGATTTCGGTTGTGTTAGTTTTTTGTATTTTAATTAATTTCATTGTAAATAATAATGACTGCCGAGTGTGGAGAGAGAAAGTCCATTTAGTTCTCGAAAGACGCGCGGTGACCGTTCTTAACCTTACAACTGTTTTTCTTTGTTATTATCCCGTTTGGCGTCCCGCTCTTTTCGCTACAGTTGTATATCTTCATCGCAGACAAAAATGGCCGCCGATTCGCCAACGATATTGTCAAAAACTTTTACCTTCGGTTAAGCGGCGGTTACTCCACGGACAGAACAGTGACGAGAACGATGTATATTGATGTACGATATGAATTGAGGCTTTCGTTATTAGTCATACACTTCCGTCATCGGAGATACGCGGATGGAGAAAGTATTCGGTTATAACGTTAAAGTGTTCGCGAGACCCACTGAGAGACGCTCGTTCCAGCATCGTATTTGCCGCTGCTTCCCCTCGGGCAAAAAAATTTATATTCTCAACCGTAAATCTCGCACTTTACTTATTCAAAGAAAGTTATCCCTTTTTCTCTAGTTCACATTTCCCATTTCTCTCTCGAGGCTATGTTACGTCAAAGTTCTCACTGATACACGCACG
This sequence comes from Campopleginae sp. 14b, assembly GCA_030522525.1. Taxonomy (NCBI): domain Eukaryota; kingdom Metazoa; phylum Arthropoda; class Insecta; order Hymenoptera; family Ichneumonidae; species Campopleginae sp. 14b. Next base: position 210,294 of record JAPYYS010000225.1, read on the forward strand.
AGTATTATATTATTGCAAGACGAATAGGTACGTGACCGCGCGTCCGTCAATAAGTCATTGGTTTGTTCACTCCCTCTCTCTGTCTATCGTCGTTTTTCTCTCACGAGCATTTCCCTTCTTTTTTTCTACCTGTCGATGACAAAACTTATGCATGCACGCAACATATTTTTCTTCTTTCACCCGGACCCATTCATTTTTCTTATCGTGTTCGATCAGTCACGTGTGAAATTTCGATTTTCACGTAATACGACCCAATGAACCACGTGTGTCCGAAAAATTCTTCCATTCACACGCTTTTTTGCCCTCAAGCTTCACTTTCTTTTTCTTTACACCATTCATTCGATGTTGTCAAATTTTGTTTTCTCCGAGGAGAAAGTACGCTTTAGAGATATTACACTTTTAACGCCCACCCCTGACACGGAGATTGTAATTAATTCGCATGAGGTTTCGTAAGCATTTTTCTATTCAAAATTTCTAACCGACGATTTCATCGGAGAACTCGCTAATACATCGGGTTCTAGGGGCATTACACGATATCGAAATTCGCAACAGAAGTTCTCAATACGGAAAAAAACGCCAACGCATTTCGTATTGAAACACTTGCAACGACAACTTCGCGCGGAGGCAAGAGACTTGACTTCCCCGTTGAGAATTTCTATATTTTATAAATATTGACAATTTCTCGGTTGGTTATCTTCTGATAACGAGGGGCCAACAAAAATGTACATGTTTTATCAAAAATCACATTTCTTTGTTATTCTAGAACTTTACTTCTCATACGAACGTTATTTTTACACAGTTTTGTATTGAATGTTTATGCGGTGGAAATGAAGAAAACTTGAATGAATTAGTGGATGGAAAAAAATTGTTTCTAAATATGCACCGTAACGGGATCTTGTTGATTCGCAAAGAATTTTGAACATTTTTGTGCTCGTCGATGGCGCCGCGTGATTAATGAGTTATGCAAATGAAACATTCTCAGGATTTTTACAAGAAGACGCGTCTAGGGAACTGGTCAAGGACCTTGAAATTTAACATCTATAATGTTATATCTACAGAAAAATGAAAAATAATACAAGTCTAAAAATCACATTATTATCTAAAGGTTTTTCGTGTATTTTTCAGTTCCGAAGCGTCTGACATTTTCATTTAGTTCCGGAATACTAAATGCTTCTTGAATAAAAGATGTTTCAAACGAGCACGAGATGCTCGAAATGATCATCACTAACAACGAGGACAATGCAAATTCATGATAATAACTAGAATTAGCGAGGTAATTCTTACCTGTTAAAGTGTTGACTTGTCCCAGAATAAAGGAATATTTTAAATCGGCGATTCTGGAAGTTCAATCGAATACGAAAATTCTTTGCTCCAGTGGTGATTGAGGCAAAAACTTTCACGCGTTATAGATACTTAAATACGTTAAAATAAGAAACACACACGAGAGCGTGTACGAACGCGTTTTGTTTGCGCTCTCGGTCGTGGACTCGCGAGACGCCCGAAAGAAACTGAAAGTCCCGTTCGGATTGTCGGGTGGCTAGAGGCTCGCGCGAGACAGACGCGAATATAAGCACCACGATCTCTCTCTTTCGCGACTACGAAGTACGGGGGTTTTTTAGTCGAGGCGTCGTGCAAGATCGAACGTACGACACGAGTTGCAACCAAGGATCCTATCCACACACTGTACACGCGATTGTCATACTGCGTTGCTATATATACAAAGAAACTCGTTAGATATAGGGGCTGAGGTCACATATCAATAATTTCATATACGGGGAGATAAGCAAACGGTTAGAAATTGAAAAAAGCCTCGACCCCCCTAGCCCCTTGCGCACTCTGGTGGTTACTTTAGGTCTCAAAGTCTAGTTTCGCGTCCTTGTTGTTATTAATCATATGGGCGTATACGGCATGACTTCGATGATTGACAAAAAATAATAATAAAACGTACTCTATAATTATGGCCAATTTAGAAAACGCACGACGGGTGGTCCTCACTGGCCGAGTAATCAGAACAGTGCAACAAAAAACAAAACTTTTAAATTCACACGTTTCGATAATGGGGTTGTTTGTTTTATTTGTCGTCTTAATACTTTCGTGAACGTATGATGGGGCGAAAGAAAAATGCATGGGAATAGATCGGAAAAAATTTATGACACTCACCGTGTTCCATATTTTTCGCTATATTATATGGTTAAAATATCACAAAGGAAAGTGCTCGCAGTATGATGTGCATTGTAGTTCGCTCGATAGAAGAGCGGCACAAAGATAAAAAATAACAAGCACGATTTTCTTACTTGGGTGACTGAGCTGCACCATAAAAACTACGAGAAATCCAACCAAGTATTCACACTTTCGTGAATTCCATTCAAACCTCAACTTAGCGGGTTTCAGTGTGCATTTTGATCGTAAATAAAAAATGGAATCTGTATTTAGCACTCGCAATTTTCAGCTCTTACTGTGCAGCCCTGCGAATCATGTTACATCAATACAACGAAAGTGTTCGGAGTGTAGAAAAGTTTAATCGCGAATGAATCGAAATGTGTGCTCTTCAGAAAATATCAACGATCGTATTATACACTCGTGTATGACGAGACGATGCATATAGCATCACGAATATCCATAGGTCTGACAGGTATCAGCATACAATTGGGAATATAGAAACGCGGAGAGGAATTTATGTCTCATCGACAAAAGAATGCAGTTCATAACGAATCTTTAAACCGCGACAACCATCGCACTTAACCTCTTCCTTGTGCGTCAAAAATTTCCAGACTAATAAATATTCACAATCGTACGAAAAATCTACTAAATCATATGTTTTTTTACTATAACCGAATGCGCATTAATTCCAACCTTTGGCTGAAACCTCGGTAGATTGCATTACAAATGTGAGCCAATTTTGGACATCAAAAATGACTCGGATTCAGTAGTGGCACCTACGACGCGAAGCACGTCCAAAATATTCCTTGAAGCTCGCACGTCCTTGGGGTCCGCGTAGGATGCGGAATCATAACATCGGAATTCTCACATGTTTTTTTCATTATTTTTTCATAAACATGTACCCGGATTCAATAGAAACCCATGCAAATAATATTTCAAGGAAGAGACTTCTGCTTTGTCCGACCGACGCGGTCTATCGACGACGACCGCGCATGTTTTTTCATACATGCAAAAAATCAGACGCTCACAATTCGTTCGAGAAAATATTTTTAACCTAACAAAAGCCGAACGTCCGTTCGCTGCGCATGCGCACTCGACAAAGGAATTGCCGAAACCGGATAAACTCGAGCGGAAAACCCCGGGGCTTACGGCAGGAAGAATTTAGAACAAAATTGTATGTATTCATATTATCTAAGGTGTTTGGAAACAGTACGATATGATCGATTACACTCTGAGAGTTTCTTGCTACCTTCCTCCATCTCGCTCTTCACTTTCCGTACCTGGAAGCATTGCGGACGTGTCGATATCTATATGTATACATATACACAGAGCATTAGGCGGCAAAAAAGCCCATGAGTCAAGTGAAAAGTGAAATCAACGAGGAAGAAGATGTTATAACAGCAAAGAAAAGATCGCATCTCGTGTAGACATGCGAGACGCTATTAGAGATCGACAGAGCCATACTTTGATGTATATTCGTTACTTAAAATATATAAATGCGTACACACATGTGTGTAAAATCAATTGATGATACATTTGGATTATTAAATTATGCAACTTTCCCATAAATCTACCGATTATCCGTAATCAACTTATAAACTATAATTACTGTTAAACTAGCAAAATGATGACCCAATAATACGACTAGACCCAAGTACGAGACTCCGTGAGAAAATAATTGCACCTCCGCGAGTGCCCATTCGAAATAAACTCGTTATTTATTCTCATTAGAGTTGGCAAGATCGAATAAAAAAATTCCAAGAGTATATTTTTTATGACTAATTATGCGGTTTTTCGAACTATTACGTGAGTCAAATTCCACGTAATGTTTAGCTACACGATTTTTTTTTCTGTTTCAACACGCCAGACCACACTTCCGGTGTGTAGTGATGCGTTGTATTCACGCTTTCCGAGAGAGCCGTGTTACGCAGCCTCACTGCATGCTCTCCTCTGTACGACCGTAATATATTCCTCATCACTACCTTAAATAGATCTATGTATGTATAGCAAGAGATGGACGTTTCTAAAGAAAAATTGCACTTTCGAGAACGCATGCTGCTTTTACAATTGAAGATAAAAAAGAAAGATAGAGGTGCTTGTACTTTCCCACGAGAAAATTGCCGAGAACAACGCTTCGGGGGACGCGGCGGTGCATGATGAGACTTTTTCATTGGTTGCGTGCCTGCGAGCAACTCAATTATAACGTTTGGTGGAAAACGTGACTCTTTCAATGAATCGTGCGATCACATCCAGGGACTTATTAAACTAATCTATAGGTCATTGTATAACAATCGTGTGCATGCTTATCTAATTATATGACATTGACTGGTATATACATCGACGGAACGTGCAATTATAGAGTCGTAATGAGTATTCAATAACACCGATGTGACAGGAATTCATTACAATGCCGTACGTGTGATATTGAAAAGGAGACGAGAACAAAACAACATTAAAACGAGATCTAACAACACACATCGCGGCGGATGTCATGGCCTCTTCGACATTCAAATATATCGAGGCCGTAACATAATTTTTACGAAACTATATAAATGTTTTCATTATGAAGCAAGAATACGGTGAATCACAAGGCTATCAAATTACCTTGAACATCGAATTCCACGACTTAACGATACACGTTGCATAATAATTATCATTTAAATCACTGTGTGCAGATATACATATATATGATACACACTTATATCGATCAAAAGCGCGGCCTTACCGACGATCGATAACAAAACTCTCGACATTATATCAACTAGCGTCAGTCGGTCAATTCAGAAACGAGACACACGAAAATAGAAAAAAATAACACGGGCCGTACCAAGGCTAGTGCCAAGTGCGGTGTGGTGCGAAAGTAACGAGCCGGAAGCGAATAGCGCGAGTCCACCAAATCACCGGTACTCCGATTCAACGTTACAACAGTCTCTGGTTACAAACACACTGTGAATTCTTCCAAGATGACCGATTTTACGGACGATTTGTTTGACGCCTTCGAGGAAAGTAACGAAAATGTCGTGGAAATTATTCCCATGACAATTAGCGACGATGCAACTCAGCAAGTTGCAAGCGATACCCTCAAAACGTAAGATAAATACACGCTCCATTTCTAACCTAAAAAAAGCCGATTTGACAAATTATTCATTTTTCCATGTGAAATTCTATCGACACACATCACAATCATCTTTTCTTTTACTCGGAGCAGAGAACTTGTGGGAAGCCGAAGTCCGAAACATGAAACTGACCGCGAAGATGACGATTTTGATTGCAAAAGAATGAAGGTAGAGAATATTTTACAGGATATCAAGTGAGTGGAATGAAATTTTTAGTTGCTTAGATTAATTTCTTCCTTGTTTTCCTATTTTCATAGTCCAAACCTCCCGCTCCCAAAAAAATAAGTCGATTTTTGAGAATTTAATTCTGACCCATCAATTTATTTGTATCATCTCGATTCTTTACGTTACAACAGTTTAGACGAATTGGCATCGCGAATAAAGATACACACGATAGAGACAATCGAGTCCTGTACCCACGAGGTAGCAGTTCCACCGGAGCATGAGTACGTGCCGCTAGAAAACAAAACTACAAAGCCAGCCAAAGAATACAAATTCATTCTGGATCCGTTCCAGAAAGAGGCGATTCTTTGTATCGAAAACAGTCAGTCAGTTCTCGTGTCGGCTCATACATCAGCAGGAAAAACAGTTGTCGCCGAGTGAGTTTCCACCTGCCTATAGTTTTGGGTGTATGGGATTTTTTTGGTTTCTCTCGAGGAAAACATTGGAATTGGTCGAATTTAGCAATTTTGTTTATCGAATTAATTCTGCTGAATTGGTTAATGATAATTGCAATTATTGATAGATACGCCATTGCGTGCTCGTTGAGAGACAAGCAACGAGTTATTTACACGACGCCCATCAAAGCTCTGAGTAATCAGAAGTACAGAGAATTTTACGAAGAGTTTAAAGACGTTGGTTTGATAACTGGAGACGTGACGATCAATCCAACCGCGAGCATTCTCATAATGACTACAGAAATTCTCAGAAACATGTTGTATCGAGGATCGGAGGTAAGAAGTTGTCAAAGGAATGAGCAAAGCGATAGAAAATAGCTGAAACTTATGCATTAAACTTTAATTTTATTTTCCCAGGTGATGAGAGAAGTCGGTTGGGTAATTTTCGACGAAATCCATTACATGAGAGACAAAGAGAGAGGAGTTGTGTGGGAAGAAACGTTGATCCTTTTGCCAGACAACGTTCATTACGTTTTTCTTTCTGCCACCATACCGAATGCCAGACAATTCGCCGAATGGGTTGCTCATCTTCATCATCAACCTTGTCACGTCGTTTATACGGATTTCAGACCAACTCCCCTTCAGCATTACATCTTCCCAGCTGGAGGAGATGGAATACATTTGGTAAACATTGCATTTATTTTTTCGTCAACTGCGCTATCGTTTCTCCCGGCAAATTAAGGAGAGCGGCTACACACAACAATGTTGCCATTTTAAAAGCATAGGAAATTTCGAAATGATTAGAATTTGATGAAATTCGGTGAGCATACTCTTTAGTTTTAAATATAAATTGACAAATTTTTTGAGATCTTTCTTCTATATAGTTTTCGAGTTAATGAATACTAGAGTTTATATGCATAGGCATAGGATTCAGATATACATAGGTATATATTTTGCACAATATAAACTTAAGTTATTCGACAACTATGTAGACGAAAAATAGGAAAAAATTTGTACCATCGCATTTGATGCTAAAGAATCTTATCTCCAAATTTCATTAAATTCTTATCATATTGGCGAATGTGGCCAACCTCCTCAATGGATTCTATTATTTTTCAGAGTCATTGAATTTATCAATGATTATAAACAATTAAATTAGTAATTTTTTTGTTCCTCAGGTCGTTAACGAGGAGGGACAATTCAAGGAGGACAATTTCAACAGAGCGATGGCCTGTCTTCAGAGTGACGCGGCGAAGGGTGACCAGAAAGGTCGTAAAGGTGGAGTTCGCGGTGGTGCAGCACAATCGAATATTTTCAAGTTGCTGAAAATGATAATGGAGCGAAATTTCGCGCCAGTGATAATCTTCAGTTTTTCGAAGAAAGATTGCGAGCTCTACGCTATGCAATTGGCACAATTGGATCTGAACACGATTCAGGAAAAACAGTTGGTTGACGAAGTTTTCAACAATGCGATGGACGTGTTGAGCGACGAGGATAGGAAGTTGCCGCAGGTTGAAAATGTATTGCCACTGTTGAGACGCGGTATTGGCATTCATCATGGAGGACTCTTGCCAATATTGAAAGAAACTGTGGAGATTCTCTTCGGCGAAGGATTAATAAAAGCGCTTTTCGCTACGGAAACTTTCGCAATGGGTTTGAACATGCCAGCGCGAACGGTTTTGTTCACGACTGTCCGTAAGTTCGACGGTAAAGATTTCCGCTGGATCACATCCGGCGAGTACATACAAATGTCTGGTCGCGCTGGTCGCCGAGGGCTCGACGAAAAAGGTATCGTTATCATGATGATCGACGAGCAAGTCAATCCAGCAGTTGGAAAGGACATTGTTCAGGGTAAACCGGACCCCATAAATTCTGCTTTCCATCTGACCTACAACATGGTATTGAATTTGCTTCGTGTCGAAGAGATTAATCCCGAATATATGCTCGAGAGGAGTTTCTACCAGTTCCAGAATCAAGCGAGCATTCCGGAGTTGTACAACCGCGTAAAAGACCTCGAAGCTGCGTACAACGAGGTCCAGGTTGACAAAGTCGATTCTATTTCGTCGTATCACGACATCAGAGCACAGCTTGAACGTTTGGGAACCGATTTCCGCCTATGGCTTACGAGACCCCAATATCTCCTGCCATTTTTGCAGCCTGGCAGAATGGTCAAGATACAAAACGAAAAAAAAATTTTCGACTGGGGAATTATCGTCAATTTCAAGAAGAAAACACCGCGCAATCCTGAGAAGGAAAAAACTGTGATCGTCATTGACGTTCTGTTGCACATTTCGAAAACGTCAACGGAAAACGCCCCCGTACCTTGCGGACCCAACGACGAGGGCGAAATCGAAGTCGTTCCAGTATTAAGCACTCTCATCTCTCAAATAAGCTCCCTGCGGCTCTATTACCCGAAGGATCTGCGACCAGCCGACAACAGGAAAAGCGTGTTGAAGACGATTCAAGAAGTAAAAAAACGCTTTCCGGACGGTCCACCGTTGCTAAATCCGATAACCGACATGAGGATCGGTGATTCAAGTTTTAAGAAGATCGTCAAGAAGATAGAAATGCTGGAGGAAAAATTATTCGCCCATTCGCTGCACAAAAGCCCGAAGCTCAACGAGCTCTACGACAAGTTTATGAAACGCGAGGAAATCGGTGAAAATTTGAGGAACGCTAAAGACGAGCTCAAACGCGCTAAATCGGTTTTACAACTGGACGAGCTCAAATGCCGTAAGAGGGTTTTACGAAGAATGGCTTATTGCACCGCAGCTGATGTAATAGAGCTCAAGGGCCGCGTTGCTTGCGAACTGAACGGCGCCGATGAGCTTCTTCTCACGGAAATGATTTTCAATGGCCTTTTTAATGCCCTCACCGTTCCACAAATGACAGCACTACTCAGCTGCTTCGTCTGCGACGAGAAATCCAATGAAATGCCCAAAGCTACCAACGAATTGAGCGGACCTCTTCGACAAATGCAAGACTTAGCCCGAAGGATAGCCAAAGTCTCGACCGAGGCGAATCTCGAGCTCGACGAGAGCGCTTACGTCGAAAGATTCAAGCCATTCCTCATGGACGTCGTTTATGCCTGGTGCAAGGGCGCCAGTTTCTTACAAATTTGTAAAATGACAGATATTTTCGAGGGCTCGATAATCCGGACAATGAGACGACTCGAAGAAGTCCTCAGGCAACTGAGCCAAGCAGCCAAAAACATCGGGAACACAGATCTCGAAAATAAATTCAGCGACGCCATTAAATTACTCAAGCGTGACATTGTCTTTGCGGCATCGCTTTATCTCTGAATAAATCTTCACGTTCCTTTTTTTTTCCAGTTACACTTTTGAACAGGTGGATCGGCGCAGAGTATCGTCGTATGATCGACTCTTGGAAACTCAACGTTTAAGACTTAATCAATTTATTATTCATATTGTATAACAGAAAACCATCTATGAAATATAAATATCCAAAAGTTATCTTTTACACAATTGACAGATTTATCGAAAGTCATTTCTTGTTTTTTCTTTTTCTATTTATTTATAAATCCATATCGTTTATCATTGTCTTTTAGAAACTTCGCTCTTGAGATTCGTCACTAGAGCAATGCCAATCTCTGAACATCACGCAAGAAGCAGTGAGCGAAAATTTTGACGACTCCCTAATTATTAATTAATCGCGAAAAAATAAGGCAAAATAAATGTTTGTACACAGCGACAAATAGTCGGCTCGACATTCCACTTGACAATCTAAGATTTTTCCTTTTATTTTGGAAAAGAAAACGTACATGCACAACTCGGAAGGGAGCTGTGCCCTTGAGCATTTCTTGGATCATGTTTTTTCTCCTCGCAAACTTAATTCTCAAAGTTTGTTTGTTTTTTCTGGTTCATATGCATCTTCAGTTTTCATAAAAAATATAAACTACAAAGTTCCGTACGGAACTGTCGGCTTCGACGAATAAAAACGTGTACGGCGGTACAAATTGCGCAATTGCATAAGTTGATACGGGGTGGGAAAAAAGAACTCACTCCAATTGTTGACTACCACGAGAAAATTATTAAATAAATACAACATTAAGAATATCGCGACGCTCTTAGTTCTTACATTTCGAAAAATTTAAATACATTGAGTTTCTTTTTTCATTCATCATATTTTTGCCTTTTATCGTTTGTTTTAGTTTTATTTTTTATCGCTGTTCTAGGATGACCGTTTCTTGTGGGCAGAACTTCAATTCGGCCAAAGTTAGGTTCGTATCCATGGACGTGAGCTGCAAAAAAAACCAAATCAGAGATGAGCCTTCCTCGTTTGGGACGAATTAACGTTTTTTTTTTTAGTCACATCCGTTTTCTTTACTTACATCCCTTCGAGGCCAACTAGACAAAACTTTATACTCTTCAGTCGGATAGCCTTGCACGATGAGGAAATTTAGGAGCGTTTGTAATGGTGTATCCGCGTGAAACCTGCGCTCTAAAAATTGTCCAGCTGTGAGACGAACTTTGACTTTGAGGATACCATCGCCGACACCCAATTCGGGTTCCGGGGGTAAACTCGATTCAACAGCCAATCTGTGAGCTTCCTTTCGCGTTTCTTCCGCAAGCCTTTGACTTTCCGCCTCTTCTTTTTTCTGCTTCTGCATTTGCTCGTTCATCTGCTTTGCTTCTTCTTTCGCCCTGGAACAAACATTTCGTTTTAGTCACGAATAGGAATTTTTTCCTCGGCATCATGAATTTTGAATCAATCATTCTGTGCCATGGAATTTAGTGTCGAAGAACGTACCTATCGGCTGCTAAACTCTCTTGATATGCTCGGTCTTGCTCCTGTTTGACTCGCTCTCGCGCTTGTCTTTCCTCTTCGACGCCGATGTCAGCGCGTCTTCGATCCTGAAAGACATCAACCGCCTGAATCAAGTTTGTCAAGAGCTCGTTGACTCCGACATTGCCATGAACGATGGTGAAGATTTCGGTAACGGATCTTGATCGCATGATGATCATTAGAACCGGAAGTGTATCGACATCGATATTCTGTATTGCGGCTGCTCCCATCATTCCCAGTGCTTGACTCGCCGACGATAAAAATCTGCGCAGAAACGTGCTTGATAGTTTAGTTATGTTCGGCAAATTGGCAAACAAAGATTGTTCGTCACCATCAACAAGATTAATTCGAACGAATGTTAGAAAAGAAAGAAACTCGCTTTGCTTTATTGCTCTCGTACGTTACGTCCCAGCCCCAGACGATAAAATTCGCTGAGAGCAATTGCAGTACAGTCTCGAAACCCAACAACTGCGTGCAAAACACGTTCGCCAACACACTGTTGTCGTGATGAAGATAAACCGCTAATAACTTTCTCTGATAATAAAATTAAGTCAATTAATATTAAAAAAGACATTTTCTTCGAGAATTGAAAAAGAAAAATCTTCAACTTTGAGTACAGTCAATGATTTTTTTGGTTTTTACCTCCTTTGCAGGTTTTAGACACGATTCTTTGATCGCCTCTTCGAAGGTACCGGTGAAAAAGTCCGGATGAGCGCGGCCGTAACGTTTTTCGAATTGTTCAGCGAAATACAATGTCCCCATAGTCTCGTCCTCCACGTGTTCAGGCACTATGGGAAAAATAAATGCAAAATTATATGAAATTCTGCCGATTTTCCCGAAAATTCTCATGACATTGTTTCGGTTTTGTGGTAATTATGAAATTTATCGATTTTCTGACTGTTCTGGATAAACGTACTCAGACGTTGAATCTTGGTCGACCGGATATTGTCTATAAACATATCGTCTTCGATGATAAAAGATTCTGGAGCATCTTCGAATTCTTCGACGTCTTCGGGTCCATCGGCGGAACTATCGCTATCCACGAGATCGACGACGTCCTGTAAATTTGACGAATAACGAGAATATTTTGTTTCTGTATCGTCCACTATGGGTTTCCTATCGGAAATATACTTTTTTGTTTTCTTTTATTGGAAGTTCGCTGACGGATAGTTCGTGTTCCGGGTAAGAAATACCGCTCTGGGCCAACGTGATTTTGTCATCCTTTATCGTGCTTGGCCAACCGTTCCATTGTTGCTTTCTCACCGGGACGTCAATCAACGAATACACGTTCGTTTTGACGTCGAGTATCGTGTGAGTACCGGGAAACTTTAGGCGATAAGTTTTGTTTGATATATCATCGCGGACGTTCAGGGTGTAAGTTTGTGTGAGTCGATCCGACAGGCTTACACTAAAAAATCATGAAAAAAGTCAAAACGATGTTAGGAATGTGAGTCCGATGCAAAAGAATAACTTAGGAAAATCTAAACGATCCCGGAATGCCTTTAATTCAAAGAATGTTGCGTTTCCAGGGAAAAAACTCTGGAAACTTGTGACGCGGATCGAATCTCAGACAATCGTTGAGGGCTGGTAATTATCCAGCTTTGAAAAAAACTTACTGATCGGAGCTCGAGTCTCCTAGCTCCGTAGACTGAGTCATGTAAAGAGTTATTTCTTTTGGTAATTCCAGGGTGTGCAATGGCGCTGAATTGCTCGGAGGATCCTTCTTCCAACCGTGTAACTGTTGTTGACACGGTCCAACGTTTGTTTTCTCATATATCGCGTGTTTCAAGTCAGCTATGAGAAAATAAACAATAGTAATAAATAAAAATAAATAAATGGTAATAAATATCGTGGTGTACGTTTCTGATAAAAATTCTCACCGACTGTGCCAGACTCCGGAAGTTTGATCATGAAAGAACGGTTTGCGTAATGAATATGAAAATCGAGCTGTCTGGTGCTCGTTTGCGCGCTACTCCTCGCCCTGCTGGTGCCGGGTTTTACGTTTTCCGTATTGTCCACTCGTGGGGTCAACACGTTTTTTGGAGCATGAGCCACTTTGGAGGAGGATGAAAAAGTTATGACCGGCACTCCCTGGACAACCTCCATCATTTCTATGTCTGGACTCATCTCCGATGGTAATTGTTGTGTATCGTGGTGCATTACTCTGTTCACGGCAGCCTGTAGAGTCCGTCAATATTCCCAATTCAATAATCAAAACAACGCATCATTTTCTTTTTTTATATCAATGCTTTTGTTTGAACTTTTGTGTCTCCAATTTATGGAGACTGTGATGAGTAATTTTTCAATTCTATTAAAATCTCTCAATAAACCCTTGTAATATACACTTGTTGAATCAATCTGACCGGAGGAATATTTGAAATCGTTGTATTGTGGTAATTATGCTTTTTTTGTTTTTAATGCCAAACACTTGGTAAAAGAAAATTTTTGGAGTCGTAAAGACCCATTTACTCGATTGAGTAGAAAAATTTGAGGGCAATTTACCAATAAATCCCAGTTTGTGTTTTCAAGATGAAGGAACGCCTCGCCGACATCGTCGATTCCTGTGCAGGCCTGGAACGGAAATGATCTTGACTGACTAATTGGAAAATTGAATGAAAATAGCACAAAAGTTTCGACCGCAACAGAGGGATATTTCCTTTGTCATCAGTATGGAAAAATATGTTTGCAGCACTGATTGAATTTTGGTTATTTTTTTTTTCCTAATTCTGAACGAGGGATAGAATCGAATAGATCAAATTTTTTTGAAGATTGTATCAACTGCAATTTTTTAGTGCAGTTATAGTGTATGATTAGTATTTTTTACAAAAAGATCGTAGCATTAAACGATAAAGAGTTACAAAAAGAATTGTTCTGGAAAATGCCTGATGATTCGGAATGATAGGCAAAATATTTTTATCAATTGTCAATGTCATGGCACAAAGGAGAGTCTTTAACCTCAACAACGAAACACGGTTGAATCACAATGATATTTTTTTTTGGCTCCTCTAGCTTCCTATATAAACGTTACCTGAAAGTCAGCAAGTATAACTTCTCGATTCCCAGCCATCTTTTTCGAAGAGTGTGTTAAAATAACACGAAAAAAACAATTGTCGCTTGAAGATTCAGGGTATATGTTTTTTCTTTGGATAGAAAAAAATATAGAAGTGATGTGAAGTTTAAATGCTCTTTTTTGTTGTTTTCTGTTCTTTCTTGCTCGCTACGACACGAGCGACGAAGCGCGTTCAACGGTGCAAGGTGCGAGGCATCGACGTCGTATACAACATTATATACACATTGGTACGCGCGATACGGGAACAAAAGTTGCCAGGCTGGTGTTGTAGGGGGGCCGCCAAGTTATTGTGTTTATAGAGAGTGAGAGAGACAAAGCAAAGAAAAAGAGAGAAGGGCAGAAACAGAGAAAGAGAGAGAAAGAAAGTGGGAGCAAACGTAGAGCCGTCAGGAACTTTATGAAAATTTGATATCAACGCGGTGAATGAGCAACGACGAAGGCTCGTTTATTCGCGCGTCTATCGTCACATCACGTGAACTTGACGCGGATTCTCGTGATTTGCTATATACGAAATAACACTGCAAAATCTCCGCGAAGCCCGTTGCTTTGCAGGCTCGATAAATATATATCTCATCACCGTGGATAGAACGTTAACCATAAAGATTGCCAACCATATGGAAATCCGTACCTCCGGGGAATCCCGCCAGTACGGGAGTGGGTAAAATAGTAGTGCTGTTTTATCAATCGATAAGTTACCAGCTGTCGGTGAGTCCATTCAATTTTCCGGATGAAAGAGCGCATGTCCGATCAGCTGTTTCTCTGTTTACTAATATTTTTCCCTCACTCGGCGGACGGTGAAAATGAGCCTTAGATTTATCGGTTCAAGTTTGTTTCTATCGCTGAAACATTGCCCAACGAATTCCTTGCACCGCAAAGTTTACTCAAGAGTGCACAACAATCAACACGTTAAAAACAACATAGAGTTCCGCTCGAAAATACCCGGGATTTCGCGATACTCGAGTGACAGTCCGGCAAAATGTTGGCAATGCGATTACCCTTTTAAATCGGAGTTTTTTTGCCAAAAGTGCAAGGCTCTTCAAGAACCACCGGGAAAATTAAACTATTTCCAAATAATCGGCGTACGCGAGAGTTACGATATCGATGGCACAGAATTGCATAAAAAATACCGGGACTTACAAAATGTATTGCATCCCGACAGATTCGGCAACAAAACTGAGGCAAGTCTCGTATTGTTTTGCGTCTGTCCAATGCTTCTACACCGTCAACTTTTTTTTCTAGAAAGAAAAACAAATATCGGAAAATTTATCCTCCCTGATCAACAAAGCTTACAAAACTCTCTCGCATCCGCTCGATCGTGGATTGTATATTTTGAAGCTGAAAAATATATATATTCCCGAAGGTATCACGACGAATCTCGACCCTGAATTCCTCATGGAAATTATGGAACTCAATGAAGAGGTTGAAGAAGCCTCCAAGAATAGTGAAAAAGTAGTGCAATTGATGAACGAAAATAACGACGTGTTGGAGAAGCTCTCTCAGTAATTTGGTTTTCTCTATTCCACTTCTCAATTCGTATAGTAATAAAATTATCACAGAATACATAAAATCGTAGAATTTTTTCTTTTTTCTCATAGAAGAGTCAAAGTTGTTGACGAAAATTTTCAATGGCACTGAAAAACCATTTTTTGTTAATTTTTTTCAGGGAAGTTTCTGCTGCCCTCAAAGAAAAAGACTTTGCGAATGGAAAATTATTATTGGTAAAAATGAAATATTACTCCAGCCTTCAAAACAGACTGAAGAAACTCAAGCAAGAATTGGGCATAGTCGACGAATAAGGATATGAAACTTGTACAAATTATTGTACAATTAGATTTTAATTCAGATGTACATATATAAACAGCTTGGAAAATTAAAGTCTATTACTCTTATTAATGATAAAAAAATATACAGAAGAAGAATTTATGGATGATCTTTGTTCCATGCTTCCAGCCAGCTGCAAATTCTTGTTAAATTTTCATTCATCTGTTGTTCGTTGTTGCTCGACAATTCGTGAACGATTTCTTCTGTGTAAGACGTTTTTGCTTCTTCCAATATTGTCTGGAATATTTCACAGTCTATGTTGTCCTCCAGTTTCTTTCCCTCGTATCCTCGACTTGTCAGACGGTCGTAAAGTATCGTATTGTTGGTTCGGAGCACAAATACTATGTCGAACCAACGCTCGGGGAAGAAATCTGCACCGTGATAATCCACGACATTGCCTCCTTCGCTCATGTAATCCTCCATACAGTCCATAAGCTTATCCTCGTCCAGGACCGAACATTTATAATGCTCGTCATATTCCTCAAAACATTCGTTCTCCAGAGCCAGTTTGCCAACTTCTCGCCAAACCAGGTCCGTTTTTTCGGCCAATTGGCGGGCAAGTGTACTTTTTCCTACACCCGGTGTGCCTGGAAAGAGTCCAAACGATTTCTATTGAAATTCCGTTTGGTTTTATAACGCAAAATTGAAAGATCGAGTTACAGAGATCAACTTAGAGTCTATAACTCACACGAGGCGTTTCAAGCAAAGCGAAATTTGACATTTTTGTGCAGGAACGATTCAAGGGGGAAAAAACAATAATAATTACCAGTTATTAGTATGTTTGGTCGTTTTCTCTTCGCACTAGGCATCTTTGTTGGCTTGCAAGACTGCGACGTTTTGGTAACGAAAACTAATCAAGTTTTTCTTCCGAAATTCACGAAAGAGCAAAACTATTTTTTAATGTTTGACACCGCTATTCCTTGTAACACGTGTTATTCTTTATACTTCGTCCATATACATTTTCAGCGGTTGCACTGCTCACAACGTGTTTTTCAGGCCATTTTGTGGAATCGACAAAACGTTGCAAATCTAATTCCGACAGATGGCGTCGACGAGTCACGCCATCTGTCGGATTTTGCCTGTCAAACTAGCTATTCATTCAAAACGCAGGTTTTATGTATGAAATTGTGATAACAATTCGTGGTTTTACTAACAATATCCTTGTATTTTGGTCTAACAATTATTTTTCTACATTTTTTAATTGCAGACGAGAAAAAAAGTTGTAGCAATAAAACTTCATACGTATAAATCACCCTCGACAAGATTGTTCTTCATGCACGTCACTTGGCCCTCGAGAAACGTGATTTTCTAAAAGCCATAAATATTCTTGTAATTGTTACGTTTTTTTTCAATCCAAATCAAATATCCGACTTAATTCATTTCATATTTCATTAAGAATCGTTGCTTCAATAATTTCTGAATTGTTTGTACTTTGAGGAAATGCTGCCTTTGGTTTCCAACACTTGCATCAGTCGCTGCCAAGAGCGCCTTGTATCGTTCCTCAAGGAGCCTCACAAGATCGTCCAATTCGCCCTGTTTTTCGGTACTCAAAGTCGCTGATAATTCATTTTGCTGTTCTTGCAGCTGCAGCTCTAAATTTTTTATCTCCAAATCCTTCGTCTGTAAAAATTTACAATCCTGAACGTTTTTGTTCCAAAAATCAAGTCGATAAAGATTTGTCGTTAAAAACAAAAAAAAAATACTTTGAGAACGTGTGCCATTTTATTTTCGAATTCGATGCTTTGTTTCTCCTTTGATTTCACCAATTTCATGATCACTTTTTTCAGTGATGATATTTTATCGATCAACGTTTGATTCTCGCTCCGAGTACAAACTTCCATTTCGTTTCTCATTTTCATAAATTCCTCCTTCATCGTGCTGCATTGCTCTTTTAAAAAAGACTGCAATCTGTTTTCCTAGGGGACGAAAGAAGTGGTTGAAAAATATCAGGACCTTTTTTTCTAGAAAAACTGCTAATTTTTCATTCGATCGCACTTCTTCGATCTTCGTTTCAAGCTTGTCCTCCAAAATGTGAATCCTGTCGTTAAGTAATGAAATTTCATCGACGTAGCATTTTTCCCTCTCCGCTAATTCCTTATCTTTTCCATCAATTATTTCATTTTTCGACAGTAATTCTTTCTCCTTTTCCGACAATTTAAAATCGCACTGAAGACGTACGGTTTCCAGTTTTTCCTTGAACTCTTCCTCGAGCATAATCGACTCTTCTTTCTGTGGTCAAATCAAAGGGAATAAATTTTTCAAGTGTTGGCTGAAAATGGAAATGCGGTCGTTACTTTTTCGAGCATCATTCTCTCCAACTGGCCACTGATCGATGCAACTTTTTCATCTAATTCCTCATTCTTCGAACGAGCTTCTTGCAAACGCGAAGTCAAGTGTTCGAATTCTTGAGTCATTGTGCTTTTATACGTCTGGACAATTTCGTGATGATTTTTTTCTAGTTCGTCCTTCATTTGGTTTACCTCCAAGAGCCTTTGTTGGAAAGAGACGCGAATACGTGAATAAAATTCACAGGAACCGTCAAATAATTTAGCAAAAATTTAACCGATTTTTTTAGTCCATCGAATTGGTCGAATCTCACTTTGTTTTCAATGACGTAATTTCCAGAGTTAATTGTTCGATCGTTGAGGTCAAATTCTTGGATTTTTCCTTGCAATCGCAATTTTGATTGGCCTGAGACAAGCTGCGTTTTAAGCGTTCGTTCTCCATTCGAAGATCATGAACCCGAGCGCCGAGGCTTTCAATTCGTTGTTTGTACGTAGGAAATGAATATCTGTCGGATCTCGTCTTGGCGCAGTAGCGGACTGGCGGATTTTGGACAATTTCACATCCGCAATTCGTCGAACTCGAATCACTTGTTTGATTGAAAGAAAAACTTCTATTTCGGTGCCTCATTGTCGTTTTGGAAGCATTAGGGACTGTACAACTCGTGTCGGAGAGCTCACTTACTGAGGAACTCGTCGTGACCTGGAATTGATTGAAATAAAGATTAGAAGTAATGTAGAGATTAAAAAGAAATTCATGAAAATTAACAAATGTTGTCCGAGCAGCAAATTGTATTTTATTCAAATAATATGTTGAGAATTATTTAGATTAATTTTTGTAGAAAAATGGAGCTGGCAAAGTTTTTATGTGAACAGATTGTGATCCATAAATATTCGACGAGTTGCAGAGAACGAAAACCTGACGTGGCCAAAATTGAGATTTCGGTTGAAATTGTAGTATAATTGGTACCTCGTAACTGCACCGTTTCGAAAGAGGTATCAATTGGCCATCCGGCGGTGGATCAGCGAAAATACCACCGATGCGACCAGTTTTTAGTTGGGCGTAAAGGTGCAGCAAATACTGATGCCGGAGGAATCGCTGGCTCCTCGCGGAGGTTAGTTTTTGTAGCCAAGCTTGACAGAGATGTCTGTCTTGGTTGAGGTTCAATGTGACTATAAGAGGTGTTACACGTTTGATGGCATCCGTGTAGCATTCGTCCAATTCGAGGGCTTCCTGTTCATCGCGTTCGTTCGACTTAAACATCATGACTGCATGTTTTTACTCCATTTATCGAATCACTGTCAAATTTGACGTTTCGTTCAAAAGTTCATAAAAAATCCAACTTGGGTACGATCGTATTGAAGATAGCGACGAAGAAACGGAGAAAAAACATGAAAACTGTTGTCAGTCTGTCTAATTTTTTATTATTAGGTAATGCCTCGGTCCATGAATCGTTCGCTACTCTTTTCTTTCCGTAAGGAACCGCAAGGCAGAATTAGCAATATTTCTAAAAATAGATGTTTCCGTTACTTTCGTATTCTAAGATTGTCGAAAATAATTGTGTCTCCAAAATCATGAATATCGTATACGGATTGTGCCCCAAAGTTACTGAGAGTTCTACTTCATTCTAGAACGAATATAGATTTTCGTTTGAAATATTTTCAAAGTTGTATTTTGACCAAAAAGGCTTCAACATCTGCTGTTCAATTTAATTTGATTATCGGCCGTTTGCTTGAGCTCCGAGAGTCGACTTCTCATCGGGTGCAGATGCGAGCCTGTCCATTCTTCCACCATGGACGGAAAGAATACCGATTCCATTTGCACTTTCAAATAAGCCTCCAAAGAAGAGAGCTCCAAAATTATTCTGAAATTGAGCAAATTCATAAATAAAACCAAACTCATGAAAAAAAAAAATGAAAATTCGCAGTGGCTAGTCGTCCGGGTTGTCGGATGAATATTATTCGTCAGGACACGCTTTATCCGGACGAGCAGGGGTTGCTTATTTGTCCGCACGTGCTTTCAGTGTACGAAATATCCGGACGAGTCACCACAGGCTAAAAAATTTGCTTGCATTTGATATACTTACTCGGAAAATGCGACGAGAAGACTTTCCAGTTGCATGGGATTCGTATAATTATTTGCCACTTGCCAAGGGTTCATCCATGTTGTTATTCTGAGAAATAGAAATATCGAAGATATTATTGAAAACAAAACAGGAATGATATGGTGGAATCTTTTCGAAAAACCTGTTTATTTTTCCGAAAAGCTTGCGAGAACCGTTTTTTATCGTTTAAACGATTGATTTCCGATGTAATATTTGAATACTTACTGCTCATTATTGACAATATGATCGTATTTGGTTTTCAAGTTAAGAAACCATTCGATACCGCCGGTGACTTGCCATCCAGGATATTGAAGATTGCTGGGTATCGGAGCCGGACGCAATTGTGGATTAATGTGTAAAAATCTGTGATCGACGTAGCCAAGACTTTTAGCCACTTCGATATGAGTCTGTTCGGAATATCCATGTAGCCAGACTTTGATACACAACGCCAAGGAAGGTATTGCGGCTGGTAAAAGTTCGCACATCGTTGCGTAATGATCGTATCGCGACCATCCGGTGAAAGCAACGCCACGAAACTCGCGAACCTTGTTACCATGAGTACCCAATTCTTCAAGCCATCTCTCGTGGTTACTTATGTGATGACTTATCACTGGGATTTGTTGACACGAACCAGTTGCCCCTTTGAACGCTGTCGCCGCCCACAAATGGGGAAAAACTGCGCTGTATTTAGTCCATAAATCTGCCCGATACAAAATTCCATAATTACATTCGAATCCTTCACAAACAGCCAAATATTTTCGCATTTCAATCAATTAGGAATTGAAAATGCGATGAAATTATCGTTCACATCATTTTTGGAGCCGTTATTTGAGTTAACAGTTGAGCAATAATAATTTTTAAAGATTACTAAGAATCAAGTTCAGTAAATTTAAAACAACGCAAAATATAGTGAAATTTCTTGAGTAATTTTTTATTACCTGGTGGCAAATTAAAAGTTTCTCTCGAGTTGTAGTGCCAAATCATCGGTTCAACGTATTTCCCGATATAATATTCTGTCCGTAAGAAAAAGAAAGATTTTTAGCAAAAGAGCACAGGTTCAAGTATTACCACAATTTTTGTATGAAGATACCGTTCAAAACCTGTAATTCTATGGATCTGAGCATGTCATCCCACACGATTATCCTCAGACAAGGATAAGTCTCTTTGATGAATTGTGCAACGGACATGACGTGTTCTAAATACAACGACCATTTTCCATTTTTTGAAGAATTAGCACGTTTTGAGCAGGTTGGGCACAGTCCCAAGTGCCATATTTCGTCAGCTCCCATGTGCAGGTACTGGATATCCGGATGGAAACTTACTATTTGACTTATCAGTGACTTTATTAGTGACAGGGTCGCTGGATTCGATGGGCAAATAGAGCTTGGGAAATTCTCTACTTCGCGAAGAGATCTCCATTCTTCGTGCTTTAACACAAACTAGAGATAACAAAGAATGTCGTTGATATTAAATATTAGAGGATGGCGAGGGCAAAAGTAGTTATTTTTTAAATTAAATGATTTATTTGAAAAGTATTATTAATTGTCTACCTCCAGATGGCCAAAAGTCTGGACGAGTGGCACAACTGCCAAGCCACAATCTCCAGCCAACTGTAGAATTGTTTGAGCTTCTTGGACTGTGTACCCACTGGCAGTAGCACTTGGACTGCTGCTTCCCACTTGCAACAATTCTCGAGAGTATGGGAAAGTGTCTTCCCATTCGATGAGGAGTCCTGTAGCTCCCCATGTTCTCAATAAAGGGAACAACTGCAAAAGTCACGTTGGCAAAATGATATTCAGGAGGATAAACATTGTGAAAGGGATGATCAACAAAAACGTCTAATCTGCCGCGCCAACATTGTTATCGTGCGAGCAAATAACCTTTTCGAAATACGAAACCCTTGGCGGAGCTCCTTTCAAATCGAGATGTACCAATCTGAACGAACAACCACAACAATCAAACAAGGAATGTCACTTTCCATCATTCTTGGAAAAACAACGAAATTACGACGCCAGTTTACCTGTGCGAGCCAAACGTCAAGTCGTCCATGTTTTTTTTCCTTTCGTAATGACTTCAAAGCACTTGACAGCCTCGCAAACAACGAGGCTGTTAACAGTTTTCACTCAGGATTAAGATATATACGTTTTCTCGATCGGAAATAATTACACAGAACTGTCTCAATTTGGAACTGTAACGTGCACTGCGATTTATAATCGTTTAGTTTTCCGACTTTTGATTCATTATCGATTTCATTTAGAAATGACAGTTATACCACGTGACACGCGCCTAGTGCAGACGAGTTATCAACGCGATAAACTTTGGACATCATATTTCGATGATTGATCATCATCAGTGCTGGATATGACAGCATTTCAGAATATCTGCAAGAGATCTGTGCAATCACTTCTGGAAAAATTTGTGCAAGTCTAGAAAATTATTTTGAGGCAGAGATGAATAGGGAGATCTCCAATGCTATAGGGCTCAAATGGTTCCTACACACCGTGCTTTTTCGTAGCGCCCAACTAGTGAAGCTGCCCTAGATGTTCTTTTGCTCGGTCGCGCTTGCAGAAGCCCGATCCGCTCGACAGAGAACTGGCACATGTACCCAGGGTACCCAGCAAACAAAATATTATGCGGCAGAGCAACATGTAATATTTTTTTTCGACGTTAAACTAGATAAATCCAACCTTCTCGTTCGATCCCTTAGCTTTCCGACAAACTATCTAATCTGGAGATCTCCCTATTCATCCTTTGTCCTCCGCACAAGAAAAAGCGGAAAGAAGGCCGTGACCTTAGCGACTGCACGCGGTATTTACGCCATCTGTGACTTCTTATGGAAGTATTTTCCGAAAAAAAAACTGCATTCTTCAACTCATGTATTAGCAGCGTACTCTTGTCATATTTGTTTATCGTGAAGATTTGACAGTTTTCAAGTTCTTTTACACGATCATTTCGAAATATACATAACGCCGATTCGTTTTCCGAACTAGAGCTATGGAAAATCAATTTGAACTAAAAAGTTAATGATCTATTAATGCTTATTTATTTAAACGATGACTTGCTTATTGAAACAGAAATCGTTCGATTGTCGGTAAGTAGGTTTTCACGTGGGCACTGGACAACTCTTCAACATTTATCTATTAAAATGTTTACAATAATACCCAAAAAATTCCCAATATATCGATGCGTCTGCCTGACGTTTTTCTAGATTTTTTCAACGTCGTCCCAGCCCATGGTACTGTAATTATGGCATTGGTTTCTTTCCCCCGCAGGGTCAGCTCCGTTCTCAACAAAGACGTTCGCAGTTATGGGAAAACATTTTTGTACGATAATTGTGATGAAACGTGCTGGAATTCTGATTCGGTAAGATCCAACATAATTTCAAAATTTTACATTCCGATGACTCTAAAACATCTTATAATTCCGAACACTCATCAACCCTATGGGTCAGCCGTCTCGGTTGCTTATTATGTCAAAAATTCATGAGACCTCTTTCAATTCTTCATCGTTTTGATAGAATTCCAGCCATGGCAAAGAAAAAATTACTAAAAAGCATATTTCTATGTTTTTTTCGATTTTCAGCCGGGTTCTGTTCCTTTTTAATTCGTTCCAACATTGCATTAATGTTTGATATTCCGTAATAAACTGCAACTTATTTCCAGGGTATTCCACAATGGATTCTTATAGATTTCAAAGAAGAATGCAAACTAGAAGCTCTGGAAATCCAATTTCAAGGAGGTTTTGCCGGCAAAGACTGTCATTTGGAGGCTGGACCAAGTTCGAAAGATCTTAATGTTGTACAGTGTTTTTATCCGGAAGATACAAACAAATTGCAGCGATTCAAACTGGACGATGAGACAGTAGCGAAAACCTTCAAACTCTCATTCCAAGAGAGCACAGATTTTTTTGGTAGAATTATAATATATCGTCTTTCCTTGATCTCGTGACACACAATAATAATTTTCTGTAATTCATACACGTTATTTTGTTTTTTTATAAAACCCCCATACACAATCGAGGCAAATCACATGGGCTTGTTTTTTTTTACTAAAAATCGTAACAACAATTATTTTCCAATTACTTTATTTAGAAAAAACTGATTTTCCGATAACATTATAATTTCTGGTTGTGAATAATAATTTTACGAAGAATACGCATTTAGTTTACAATCGAAATTTTAATCATAATTGACATATCGAATTTTGGACAATACAACTCGGAGTAAACGTGTTGCGGTACAAGATTATTCAATTATTTACAGATACAAATGTTCGTTACAAAACTCCCTCGCGAAATTACTGTATCAGAGTTTTCAAGCATTTGGTTAAAGAAAAAAAAATAAGAAACCATAAGGAGCGAAAAATATGAAAGTTTTTGAAAACGCTTGTGGCGGCAAAAATTTGTCTGGAATTTTCATTTCATAGAAGGCACAAACTGGCATGTCAGCTTAAAAACTACAAAAAAAAAACTCTTCCCTCACTCCAGTATTACAAATATAAAATTTAGTGTTACATAATGTACCAGAAATATGTAATGCTTTTCCGTTTGTTTGAGAATTTCGATCGTCAACCGTCAGTTTG
Source organism: Campopleginae sp. 14b (assembly GCA_030522525.1). NCBI lineage: Eukaryota > Metazoa > Arthropoda > Insecta > Hymenoptera > Ichneumonidae > Campopleginae sp. 14b. The sequence goes on from JAPYYS010000225.1 coordinate 234,851, forward strand.
GCCGATACGTTAGCGTTTCCCAAAGGGGTGGCAGAGGGCTGTGAAAATTTTGAGAATTTTATTATCAAGACTACGTATGTTTTTTTTTTCCACGCAAATTGCTTGTTAGAGTTACGTCTAGTTAGGGCCTCATCGCTCGTTATATATACGTGACGAGAAGAAAAAAAAACAACGAAAAAAAAATTAGATTGTCTTCCTGAGACCGTGATTATCGTAAATACAGACTCGAATGTGGGTTTACATCTCCAAAAATACTTTGTCTGTATAATATTTAATAGTCTTATTGTTGTTATTGTTGTTTGGTCGAGATTTCAAGGCTGCTTCATCGAGGCAGAGTAGAGTAGAATTTTGGCTGTGAAACAAAATCATTAATTAATAATCATTATTTATTATTAAATCGCCGCGATAATTCGATATTTTTGAAATTTGCCGCGTCGTCTACTTTCGAACCGAAGTGATAAAATTATTTTATTATTGTGAGCCTTTACCTCATCATGATTTTCCTCCTTATTGCCTTCCTCGTCATCCCCAGAGCTGTCGCCACCCGAACTATCGGCAGAATTGCGCTGCTGATCGGTATTATTGAGAATATCATCGATCGGGGGCGCCGTGGCTTTTACTTTGCTCGCAGCGTCGTAACACTGGAGACACACACGAACCGCTTTACCGTTTGCTTGTCCTGGTAATACCATCTTTTTGTTGCTGCACGAACCACAAACGACTTCACCGCATTGTCGACAATGATGCTGCAAAAAAAAAATTTCAAATCACGGTTATCATTGTTGTTATTCTGCTCTTGTTTTAGAAAAGAATGGGTAATGTCCTGCATGATCGTTGTTATTGGTATTATTATTTCCAGTATGTTGTTTAAGGAGGTTGGCTACATACGACGATATGATAGGGATTTTATAAAATTTGGTAATAATTTTTTTCAGCATCAAATACGATGACACACATTTTTTTCTCATTTTCGTCCACATAGTTATCAAATAATTTGAGTTTACAATATGCAAAAAATATACCTATATATATCACTCTGAAAACTATGTAGAAGGAATATCTTAAAAAATTTGTTCATTCATATTTAATACTAAACAGTATATGCTGACCAAATTTTATCAGATTCTAATCATTTCGAATTTTCTTATGCTTCTGGCATGTCAACATGTAAAAGAAAAATATTAAAAATTTGGTATATTTATATTTAATCCCAAAGAGTATACGCTGACGAAATTTCATCAAATTCTAATCATTTAGAATTGCTCTATGCCTTTAACATGGAAGCATTGTGTGTAGCCAACCTCCTTAGAATGTATAGTCGAAAATCCTGAAATGTTGCATATATTAAAATCACCGCAAGCATTTCGACTCGCATCGTTTTTCGAAATTTTTCTACAAAGGTCAAATAATGCTGGAATTAAAATAATTACCCTTCTGTTCAGAACGGTGAACTGTGTCTTGTTGCAGTGCATGCAGGTGGTAGCTTCGTTGTCGGGAACCCACACAGCGGCGTGAACTTCGACAGGTTTCTTTCCGCCTAAAAGATAAAAAATCCATAAGACAATGATTGTTTGATCGTTACTATTTTTAGGAGGAAGAATATGCTTACTTTTTCTCAGCAAATCCTCAATACACTTTGTTATATGCGCCATCCATTCTTGCTTCTCTGTGCCGGTAGCAGCATAAACAGCAAACGACTTTGTTACCGTTTTAATGAGCCACCCATTTCGAAACTCTACAAACAACGACAATTTAATGGGTCGAACGATTGTGGGCGGAGCGACCCAAAAAGTTACCATGCGGTGAATGATGGAAAGTTGAAAAAAAGCATAGAATTTTGGGATCTGCGCGGTGGAATGTGACACTTATAGCAATTTATGTTTACACAGTCGAAGTAACTCGAAACTACTTACGTCCATCGTCCGCCAATGATTCTAGCTTTACTTCCTCCAGTGGTATTATGTGTTGCTTGTTGTACTATTTCATCCAAGATCAAATTACACAAGTGTTATTTTCTTAAGTATGCGCTAAACCAACTAATATTTATTATTGTTTGCTCTGTGCATTGAACTCCGGTCTATAATTTACCTTTTTTTTATTGATCATTATGTTACCGTAAACAAGAATATCATTGAAGAGAAAGAATTGACGAGGCTTCGGCTTTTTTCTACACATCTTAGTTAGGACTCCCTCTCCCACCAATACTCTGCCCGGTACAGCCAGAGACTAAAAAATTTTGAGAGCATTCACATTTCCACGATAATGCATTTCACTTGTTGTTTTCAAAATTTTTGTCGATTGCTGAGTTTAGATTTAATTGTTAATAATTGAAGAGAACATCGATGATAGGGTTATGGAAATTAATCTGTAAAATTTATGGAATCAAGGTGAGTGAAGTTTATGAAGAATTTTCAAGGACTGAGATGAAAATTAATGTCGAAACTTCGGGAACCTAAATTAGGACTTTTATTTATTTCCGGATTGTTGCATATACGAAAAAAACAGCCTCTTACCTGTCCCGAACTGCCGAAGCAGTTTTCCACCATTGCAATTCGCCTGGCATTGGCCTCGCTGTTAACTGTTAACACACGAAATAATTCTCGTGAATATCACGATAGTTTGAGCACAAAAAAAAAATTGCACATTGGGTATTGAAAAGAGAGGAAATATCGGAACGAGAAAAAAATTGATCACGATTGAAAAATGAGGCAATCAGACAATTTGATTGATCGCACGACTTAGTTCACTCTATACGCGGAGGCGATAGCTGTCAAAAACACAGCCCACGAACAGCCGCCTATAAGAGACTCTCTCCCAACAGCCACGATTTCGAGACGCTGGGAGATCGTTTACAATCGAATTTTTTTCTCCATATCTCAACGATATTGTCCATGCGAATGTAATAAGATTTATCAATATCACGAATAATCGGTGAATATTTATCAATTTTAATAATAGAAAAAGAGACGAAAGAGTCGCGAACTAACCAAGTCGGTCAACCATGGTCCCATGAATCAGGGCCGACAACAGCAGGAAGTATGAATCATGTCGTCACCACTTTCTCGTCGCGAGAGAGGGAGAGAGAGATATCTGTCATTTTTTTTGCCCGCCAAATACGAAGCTACAAATGAGATAAATTAAAAATAAATCATAAAATAATTAAAAGCTCATTTAAACGTTCCATTCGAATTGGCCTTCGCCTTGAGTATGAACAATTGTTTTTCAACCCATCGAATTAAGTTCGTTTATTCTCCAGAGCAATTTTTTCCGTTTGTATAAACTTGACAAATATATAGACGCTTCATGATTGCATGTTGGCAAATAGTGCGATTTATTTGTATCGAATCCTCGAATGAATAGAATGCAATCTATCTGAATATAATAAAACGTCCGAAATGCGAGCTATAGAAAAATTGTGAGATGAAAATCATAAATTTGTCCGTCCTGACGTTTTTTTTATCACATAATGGGTGTATTGCCAAAATTTATCAAGAATACGAATATCGAATTCAAGGTCACTCGACATCTTTGATTTAACGCAGTATGCGTGTGTTTTGTACATCGATTATATTAAATTCGTCATTGTGCAACTTCGCTGAGAGAGCGCTTACAAGCAAATCATTCAATTATGACGTGTCTACCCGGAATCACGTATCGTGACGCAGTTGTAAACTCTTCATTCCAATGTATATAAATAGAGTGTTTCTTTTAGTACGTAATTAAGCGTAAATCAATTACGATTACGATTTACAACTTAAAGCCAGGGACTTTTGTCGTCAGTTCTGCCAAATGTGAGAGAAAAATATCTAGATCGAAAGACTTGGGGAATTTTAGTTTCTCGGAGACGGTCTGCGGAATCGATGGACTACAATCATATGACTGTGTCTGGGGCGTAACGAGACAGATTCTTCGCTCTGATCTCCGAAAAAATTGGGATATCCAAAAAACAACGCACATCTTTGGACACTGTGATCAAGTCGTGAATTTTCTTCTCTGTCAAAATGAAGGTCTGTGGCCCTAAATACGCCCTTTGCGGCTTGATCGTCTCGGTTTGGGGGATCATACAACTCGTAAGTATTTTTATCCGTTTCCCTGCAAAATTTTGCCACCGTCCCAATATCCAAAAATTTGGTAAACGTTCCATTCGGTTCAAAAGAGATTCTCAATCATTTTCCAATCGCCACGCTTTTCTCAGTTCTCCAGAGCAATTTCCCTAACCTCCTATACATTATTCACCTCTTTCCCGCTTGATAAAAAAATACATCGCGATTACTCGAGACTTTGAATTTACCAAATCACGAAATTTACGCACACAGATCCGAATCCACGATCCTACGTCTAAGACCTTCAACGAATATTTCCATCCTCCCTATTTTTCACTATGCAGTCTCTCAAATTTCTGTTAAAATTCCAAATTTCAACGAAAATTACACATCCCCTGATGAAATCTCCTAATGCACAGATCTGTCCATTTGCTCCATTTTCTGACCAATGGTGTTCGTTGACATGTTTCTTTATACCCTATACCGCAGCAAAAAAAAAAGTTTCCGCAACTTTTTTACGTGCGGTCATAAATAATCTATAAACTGGAGCAAGCAAATATCTGTTGGATGTGGAAAATATTATTTCAAAAACTGTCAACTCCACTTTTTACCTTTTTTTCATTACTCCAAGGTCTTTGTTTTCCATTGAAAAAGTTGATTTTTTGGAGCGTTTCTGCAGATCGCAGCTCCCAAACACTGACCAGAAATACTAGTTTCCAACAAGGACAAAAGTATCCATGAAATTAAATTTTATTCAATTATTTATTGACCTACTCGGTTTGTTTTTGTTCACAGCTCTTAATGGGAATTTTCTTCTGGGTAAGAAGCGTCGCGCTCATAGAGGATTTGCCGCTGGAAGACATGAAGTTCACTGCGGCAAAAGATTTCTATAGTGCGGCAGACAGAGGATACATGCAAAATGCTTACAACTGTTGGATAGCGGCTTGTATTTACGTCTTGACGTTCCTTCTCTCGGGCCACCAGTTTTACATGAATTCTCGAACGTCTTTGAGCGTTTAGAAAGCATTTTTTTCGTTCGACGATGGATTCATGTACATTGCCGAGTGAGGAGAAATTGTCAGCGAGAGTCAAGGTCGAATTTGTGTTGTAATGATTTCACCTTGAATTTTCGTTGAACGAGAGATTCGGAAACTATACGCGATTGAGTTTATAGGGATGCGTTGAAAAGGAGAAAAGAATAAAATGTATAAAACCACCGAAACTCGCGCTTGTCAAATATTTTAATTGTAGATACGAAATTACGTTTATTAAATAAATCGCGATCGTCGAACGTTTTCTTTTTGACCGTACTTCGGCTCAAAATATTTATCAGTTCAGTTTTCCAACGAGTCGTACACATTGAAATGTTATTCATTATTAAGAAACTGGATTTTATCCGGTACATTCCAATTTCGTCAGTGAAAACAGACAAGAATACGAGAATAATTGTACCATACAGTATATCTGATTGTCGATTTCGTTTGTAGCGAAAAAAAAAGTTTTTGTTGCGAAGCCTGAAAATAAGTATGAAATGAATAAAAATATGATATATCAGAAAAATTTCGTCAGCTTATTATGAAAATTCACTGCATTCAATCTGTGTCACTCGCATAGTTTTTATGTCGAGTGTTCTACGTTTGAAATACATCACGTGCTCACTTTGTCAGAGTGGGAAGGTGCAATGTTGCAGGCTTTAAAAAATCTCCAAGAGATGGCATAGGGTTAGAATTCTCGATTGGAAGGCTCCAAAACGTGGTAAATCAGGTGCATGATTAGCGGGTCAATTGTAATCGTGATTATTGTCCGGACATGCCGGTTGTATTCTATCTTAAGTATTATCTTACACACATAAGAATATGGGAATATAATTCTGTTGCAGTCAAAGAAAATATCACGAATTCGCGCGACGATATAGGTTGTTCCTGGTTCACTGCTAAATCTCCAGATTATTTCGGATCGAAAACACATTCTGGCCCGCACAAATAATGTTCTAAGTGTTAAGAATGGCGAATAAATTAGTGGAACAAGTATTAGAATATTTGGCTCAACACGAAGAGGCCAATTCGCTCGATTTAGTAGGAATCATCGATGATGACCATCAGAAAATCATCGGAGCTATCAAGAGCCTTGAGACTCTACCAGATGTGAGTTTTGGTCCACAGTGAACAACTTTCTCCGGACCATTTTCATTAAACTTAAGAAAAAATGTGACTAAATTTTTTCCCTGGAGTGAAAACCAATTTTTTCAAGGTCATCTGTGTCGAACAAACGAGTCGAAGGAAATGGGAGCCAACGGAAGAAGGCCAACATGTTATCGAGAACGGGAGCCACGAAGCTGCGCTCTACAATGCAATTCCTGAAGGCGGAATCGTACAGGCAGAGCTCATGAAAAATCTACCATATGCCAAGGTCGGATTATCCAAAGCCCTTCAAGCTGGCTGGGTCAAACTTTCTAAAAAAGACGGCACGCCCTTCCTCGACAAAAATACTCCGTCCATTGTGGATAACACTCAACTACACTTGAAAGATCTTGACGCTCTTCCCGATAATGTTAAGGCCGAGTACAAGAAAAGGAAACTCCTGCAGGAAGTGTAACTAAATTTTATAATTTTTCCTTCTGTGATTCCCGAAATTACCTAAACTTTTTTAACTTCTTGAGTTTTTTTTTCCGTACCCATTTGTTTCGGAATATTAAGATAGATTAGTGCACTAATTTGTCAATTTTTCTGCAGCATCATCAAAAGTTCGATCGTAAGAAAAGGGCCGAATTTCAGTACGAAAATTGAGAAACAAGAGGCTGATTTAACGGCAGATTTACTGGTGAGTGGGGCGTGGAAAGAAAAGAAATTTAAACCCTACAATTTCGATGCCCTTGGCACCTCTCTAGAGGTTGGTCATTTACATCCGTTGTTGAAAGTTCGTACGGAGTTCCGGAAGATTTTCCTGGAAATGGGGTAAGTTTTTTTTTTTAAACTTGACCCACATGCGGTGGGACAATTTTCTGTATCGATGATTTTGTAGTTTCACGGAAATGCCTACAAACAACTTCGTGGAAAGCTCGTTCTGGAACTTTGATGCTCTTTTCCAACCGCAGCAACACCCAGCCCGAGATGCACACGACACTTTCTTCATTTCGAGTACGTCAACTGCCTTTTTAGCACTTTGATTCCATGGAAAGCATTTTATCGCTTGATCTTCTCGTCCCAACTGTTTTACAACTTGATTGCAAATCTTTTGGCTTCTATTTGATTGCTTTTTTTTCGATTTTCCTTCAGAACCAAAAACCAGCAACAATTTCCCGAAAGAATACATGGAAAAGGTGAAAAACGTACACAGCACAGGTGGCTATGGATCTCAGGGCTACAGATACGACTGGAAAATCGATGAAGCTCAAAAAAATCTTTTGCGAACTCATACGACAGCCGTCAGTGCCCGAATGCTTTATAAGCTCATGCAAGAAGTGAGTTTTTCCGTTTATTTCCCGGAAATTCCGAACAATATTAAGCCGCGCCGTGACGATATTTAATCACAAATTTGAAGAATTAAATCGTTTCGGACTTTTGTTGGGACATTTTCAAAATGAAGAACGCGTCGTTGATCGAGACTAATTTTCGTGGATTTTACAGGGCGAGTTCAAACCCGTCCGATACTTCAGTATAGATCGCGTATTTCGTAACGAGACGCTGGACGCGACCCATCTCGCAGAATTTCACCAAGTCGAAGGTGTGATTGCCGATTACAATTTGACTTTGGGAGATTTGATTGGAACGCTCTACGAGTTTTTCAAAAAGCTTGGAATCGAGCAGCTCGAGTTCAAGCCAGCGTATAATCCTTACACCGAGCCGAGCATGGAGATTTTCTGTTTCCATAAGGGACTTGGGAAGTGGATTGAAATCGGCAACAGTGGAATGTTCCGACCAGAAATGTTGTTGCCGATGGGCTTGCCCGAAAATGTCAACGTCATCGCCTGGGGCTTGTCGCTAGAACGGTAAATAATTCCTCCTTACCGACAAATCCTTAGTCGCGGGCTTTAAGTCGATCAGTTCGTGCTCTTTGTTACATTTTTATTTGTTCCTAATAGGCCCACGATGATAAAATACGAGTTAAACAATATAAGAGATCTGGTTGGTTCGAAAGTCGATCTTCAGATGGTCTACGACAATCCAGTGTGTCGACTCGAAAAGTAAATATCGTTTACAATCCTATAAGGTATTTATGATTTACAATGATTGAAGAAAGAGAAACTCTTCAAAAATGGAATATGCATTCGATTAAATATCTGTTCTGCTGTTTTTGAGCGCGAGATCGTTTCCGAAAAACTCAGAAACGATTTACTACAATTCTTTGAAACTGAAATGAAGCCTAGAAAAGTTTTTCGTGTATTTTTTGTAGAATGAACTGAACTAATCTTTCCATCAAGTCACCTTCTGAACTAAAAATTTCTCGCTTATAATGTGGCGTTTTCCGAGTCCGGTATCCCCAAGAAATGATAGCCCAGGCGCTGATATCGGATTTTTTAAAATTGCAGATCCGGCCCGAGAATTCCTCTGTGGAAAAAACTGCACAAACCAATAAAAGAGCTAAGCGTACGCGCAGGAAGAGAAAGTATCGTGATATTTTGCGATCCAAAATATCCGATGTACTGTTTAGAATCGCTGCTTCGATTAGCACGAGAAAAACTAAGGCCACGGGTGAAAATTTACACGCATTCGTCGGTGTTAGGGAAAAGTTCGAAATTAGAAGGTTTTTGTCAAGATTTTCGAGGTCTAATTGAGAATTCGGAATTGGAAATAGATTTCATCTGGAAATCTGTGGGTCTCGATCCAATTGTGAGGTTACCGGAAGGTCGTGAAATTCGTGGTGAAATAAATTCTGCGCGGTACTTAAATCGTTTGATCGAAGTCAAAATTCCTGGGGTCTTAACGTACGAAACAAAAGGTGCGCTTTACGCGAGTAAAATAGACTCTCTGCTCGATAGTATTCACGGCATTTTGCATGGCATTGATAAACGTAGATTAGACGTGATTAAAAATCGAAAAAATCGTTATATTCTCGGCGATGAGATATCACTTGTTGACGTAATCCTTCAGTCTCATGAATCGAATCTGAACAATCGATGAAAAGAAATAATAAATACATTTATACACAATGGGTGAACGGTTTTCTGTATCGATGAAATATATTTTTCCTGAAACTTCGACACAATCATTTACTTCAACTATTTATTATTCGCAAGATTTTTAAATAAACCTTACAGCGTTTTTCTGAGTGTTTGATATATTTTTTTTAATGTCACAAAAATTTTCGACGAACCGCGACCGGAAAATGATTCCCGGAATTCATTTGTTTTCATCGGTTTGGAATCGAACTGATTGAAAATTGTGAAAAAATAAAAACGATTGGTACAATTTTGGGATTCTGTAAATTCTCACGGCGTGAATCTCGAAGGAAGATCGAGAAGTATTGTTGACAAATATGAGAGATAGTTTTTCAAATTTCTGAAGGAACATTACGACGAAAAGTTCGATGTAAAAATTGAAATTTTGAAAAGGATGGTGTCTGCCCTCTCTGTATGAATTAAAAAGCATTGGAAGTTCTGAAATAATCCGTGGCTGTTAGTGGTGGCGGCGCGATGATCGCAGTAGTAGTGGCCGGATCACGGTCAAAATGGCGATGATCGGCGGTCAGATTGGCGCTGGATGACACGGAGGAAGTGCGCGTAGAGTTTCAGTGTTATCATTATATATCTCTCGCTATAACGAACAAAGCTCTCGAAAAATAAAGAAAAAAAACAATTGAGGAACCGTTGGCAGAAAATGGTAATTTGACGGGTTGGTTATTGATCAAGAAAAAAATAATTGATGATTAGTGTTTAGTGATACACAACAGCTTCGAGGGGAAAAAAACAGATTCAGAGACTGAGTGTGCGTGCGTGTGTGTTGTATGAGTGTGTGGGTTTTTCGTATGTGTAAGAGACAGAGAGGGAGAGAGAGAGACGGAGACCGTTAAGTGAAAACGGTGGGTTGCACGAGAGAGCACCACCGCTCGTGAATTTCTCGTTTCGTCCTGTTTTTTCCTAAGTTATTTTTTGTAATCCTGTCAAGTTTTGTTTTTCGTGTGTTTTCGTCGAAAATCCCCTTTTTTTCACACCCTAACGCTGCCGTTTCGTACGGCCGCGATGCCCGTTACGAGCGGCACGAAAAATCCTGAGGAGTGCATCGGGATCGCTATCGACACGAGGCATAATAGAATCACGAGCATCGAGCAATACGTCGGTGATCCACAGGACAGTGCTTTAGTCGTTAGGTAAGGGAAAGAATATAAACAAATATATTTATTTTTTCAAAAAGTGTAATGATAACAACGATCAAAATGTGGACGATAATGCAGAGAGGGCTTATTCGCCGTTGATTTCACGACTAAATCTCGAAGTTTAATGAACGCAAAGCATCGCGAGGCTCATCAAACAACTATCCTCTTTTTTTCATCCCACCCCCTCCTCTTTTTTCTCCATATACTCCCTCCTCCTCCTCGTCTTTCACCGTCTCTTTCTCTCTCGCTCTCGGCCGTTCTCTCTCCGCGAACGCTCGAGACGTTTCTCGTTCGGAGTTTTCTCTCGTGTGCCCTCCTTTATAACCGCCATTTCCGCGAAAATAACTTGAATTATTATTTCTTCTTGATCGACTAAGTTGACAATCCGATCGTCGATCTTTCGTGGGACGAGGGCGGGAGGGGGAAAGAAAAAAAATTGCGTCTCGATGTGCTTTTCGCGAGGACACGAGACAAGGATAAATCGAGAAAGACAGACTGACAAAGACGGAGATAGAGCAAGAGAAAAAGAGAGAAAAGGGAGAGAGGAGAAAATAAGCGTTATTGCGCGAATTCCGTGACTCGCGCGAAACCCTCTTTGTTGTGTTGACTCTTGTAAAACTCGAGAGGAAAAATTTCACGGAAAGCGCGTTTGATAGGTTATAACTGGATCGCAATAGGCAACTCTCGGGAGTGCGAGGGAGAAGTGCGCCAGACATGACGATGCAAGTTGATTCAACTCGAGATCATTGAATTTAACGCCGCTTTGTCTCTTCGGATTTCCTCAGTCAATGTGTTTTTTTTTCGCGTTTGAAATCTTTTTTTTCGACCCTTCGTCTGAAATTTTTCTTTCGTCTTCGTCCCCCTTTTTTTTGAGATGTTGAACCAACACGCCAAGACAAGTACGTGAGTATATCGCGAGCGTGACGCAACTCAAGATTAAACTTCCAATCGTATTTATTATTTTATTCCATTCGCTTTTTTTTTCGACCATTTTGCCGATTATCGTGCCAAGCTGGCAATCCAATATTACGAATTTCAAGGTCAACACGGAAGTACGCTTTTCCTTACACATTCCAACCATTTTTTTTTCTTCAATGCCCACAGAAAATCATGAATCTCAAAGATTACAGTTAGGTTAGCTGTTAAGTTGGAAAAACTCGAATCTTCCAGTTTTAACTCATTTCTTTCATCTCACAGTTACTTTTAGTTCAAGTCCTGACAAGAAGTAATCCTTCAGGATGAAGATCGACAGAAGCAGATTAAAAAAATGCACTTCCGACGCGGTGAGAAAATAACCTCAAAAACATTTTCCCTTCCATTTTCTGCGCAGCTTCGGTTATCAATATCAACCGTCGAAATGTTTTTTGTTCTCACAGCCTGTGGAATGCCAGGCGCTCATCAGCAAACTAAGATCTTGCTCCCACACGGAGCTCCTGGAAGAATTGAAACAGCTGGATGCATGGACTTTTGGAAAATGCGAGCTTTTTCACTGGATAGATGTTCTCGATCTGAGCGACAGCATTCTCGAAGAAGCTGTCGCCAGAAGCGCGGACAACCCGTGGGAACTTGCCTGCGATTTGCCCCAAAATCGAGAGGTTTTCATTGACTTTTTACCAACAAAACAATAAAATTTAAATAATGTTCAAGACTGACAGAGTTTATTTTCCCACAGGCTAAAGAACTTCTCCTTTGGGTTCTTCATTTCACATCCTTACTTATCGAGCACTCGTTTTCGCGACATTTGTACAACAGTATGGAACACCTTGTGACTTTATTGTCCAGTTGCGATATGCACGTTGTTCTCGGTGTTTTAAATCTTCTCTACATGTTCAGCAAACGAAGCAACTTCATATCGCGTTTAAACAACGAGAAAAGGCAGGCTTTGCTTAGCAGGCTTAACCACTTGGCTGAGGTTCGTAGTTGGCATGAAATCAAATGAGAAAAACGAAGAAAAAAACAAACTGGAAACACGAAATTGTAATAAAATGACTCAATAAATTTTCATTCACGTTTATAGAGCTGGGGTGGAAAGGAAAATGGTTTTGGCTTAGCGGACTGTTGCAAGGAACATCCAGAAAAGGTAAAAATCACTCCGAGACGAAAGGAAAAGAATAAAAACATAGATGAATTGGAACTAATTGAGATTTTCCCTTCCAGAGCTTTCCAGCCAGTGCGACAACCCTGCACTTTGAATATTACGCGGAAAATAATGCCACCCCGACGGAAGGATCCGCGAGCTCTACGACAACAACGACGGCGACGACGACAGGGAACACGAGTACACCGCCCTCCGCGCCAATAACATCGAGTATCGGTGGTTCGAGCACCAAGAAAATGGGCCAAACTAATCTCGTGACTTATATACACATCGAGAACGTCGATAAACTTGGCAAGACGCCAGCTCAGATAATGAATGATTTGTTGAAAGTTTACAACGTGCCGACCGATCGACAGGTCAACATTTTAATTACGAAACACACATTTTTATTGGAAATCCATGATCAAATGCCTTTTAAATTGAATTTATCAATTAGTTATGAATAATTCCAGTTTATCCGCTCACTCATTCATTTACTCGATTTTCAAATATATTCTTGTATTTTGTTTTTTCATAGATGGCACTTTTGACACACATAAGATTGGCCCACAGTTTTTCGGACTATCGAAGACGATTGCAGTGCGTACAAGCTCGGCTGCAAGCTCTCTCGGTCCTTGTATACAACAATGCCTTGCAAGAAAATGCTCATAGCCTGCTTCACGCTGGCCTTTTAGAAGAGCTTGTCGAACTTCTCGAACTCCCTCATCCTCATCTCGTCGAGATCAGAGCTGCTGCACTGCGTACCCTGACCAGTATAATTCATCTGGATCGCAATCCCCATTTTCCCAAGTGAGTCAAACCTCCGGCAGCAAATCCGCAAAGATTTTTTTAACTATTTTGTACCGAAAGTTCGTGCCTTGGCCACTGGATGATTTCAGGATCTCGGAACTTCTCGTACGTGGCTCGTACGTAGAAAAATGGCGAAATTTATTTATGTTTTTTTTTTTCTTCAGGAAACCTGGCTCTCGCTTGAACATGATAATCGACGTTACTGGCGCGAGTTCCTATCACGGTTTTCTACCAGTTCTTGTACGTACGTGCATAACGACTCTGACCTCGCCACAACCAGACGGTCAACCTTTCCCTTTGCCGTTGGCAACGGCTCTCTTCAGTTTTCTCTATCATCTCGCGAGTTACGAGGCTGGTGGCGAAGCCCTGGTTAGCTGCGGCATGATGGAGAGCCTCCTCAAAGTGATCAATTGGCCGGGAACCGAATTAGAACACATTACGGTTGGTTGCAATGATTTTTGTCTCATTAAGATTCCTGGGAGTTGGTAAAATATGGGAAATAAGTATTTGTTGTTCCAGCCGCTTTCGTAGAGGGGAATGAATGCGAAAAACTCGGAAAAACCGAATTTTTTTACCTCTAAAATGTTTTTCGTCGATGAAAAGATGTTTAAAAATTGTTTCGAGTGTTTTTTACATGTTTTGAATGTTGTTTGACTTTCAGTTCGTAACCCGAGCAGTGAGAGTGATAGATTTGATAACAAACATCGACATGCAAGGATTCCAGGCTCACGGTGGCCTCGGAAGTTTCATAAACCGTTTGGACATGGAAATAAACGTTTGTAAAAAAGAACAACCGTTTGAGATCGAGCCAACGATTTCGTCGGCTCAAGAGAATTCACAGACGTTGAGAGAATCGAAAAATGGAGATACGAGCGAAGATCCTGGTCCGTCGCGTTTGTCGAACGAAGCCTTCGCCGACCACGAGGAAGCTTCTAACCCCATGGAATTTTCTGAGGATGAAAACACCAATTCCAAGCCCGAAACGAAGAGCGAACAACAACAAGACTTCTCGGCAGCTCGATCCGGCAAAACTTGTTTACCTCAACGAGCTGCTCTCCTCAAATCGATGTTGAACTTCTTGAAAAAAGCTATTCAAGATCCTGCCTTCTCGGACAGCATCAGACACGTCATGGAAGGAACTTTACCATCTTCGTTGAAACACATCATTAGCAACGCTGAATATTATGGACCTTCTCTGTTTTTACTCGCTACCGACGTCGTCACCGTTTATGTCTTTCAAGAACCTTCCTTGTTGTCCTCCCTCCAGGATAACGGACTCACGGAAGTTGTGCTTCATGCCCTTCTCGTCAAAGATGTGAGTAAACTCTCTCCACCATCTCTTAAATAAAATGAAATTTATTAGTTGATTTTATAATTCATTAATTTAATATTAAATAAAATGAAAATAAGTAATACGAATGAGAAAAAAAACATAACAATTAAAAAACTGAGGAAAAATTCTTCACATTTTTATGGCGAAGTAAAATAATTGCATATTCAATCAAATTTTGTGTATTTTTAAGGTTCCTGCAACGAGGGAAGTGCTAGGATCGTTGCCAAATGTGTTCAGTGCCCTGTGTCTAAATCTTCGTGGTCTCGAGTCGTTTTCAAAGAGACGACCATTCGAGAGAGTATTTAACGTGCTTTTGTCGCCGGTTTATCTGTCAGCGATGCGTCGTCGTCGTAGCGCGGATCCGCTGGGTGACACAGCATCGAATTTGGGTAACGCGATGGACGAGCTGATGAGACATCAGCCTTCGTTAAAGTCCGACGCGATAGGCGCGATAATAAAGTTGTTGGAAGAGTTGTGTGTTTTGGGTTGCGATCCTCGTTACGTGTGTTGGCGAGCGGCTGGCAAATCAGAGAACTCGCCGTCGAATACGAGCGCGAATAGTCGACAATCGTCGGGTCAATCGGTCGGAGTTGGAGTCGGAGATACCGGCGGAGGACGAGGCGGAGGCGGAGGAAGCAGCAGCGACGAGGAGGAAGAAGACGAGGAAGAGGCGAGCACGAGCTCACATCCTCAACGAGAGGATCAACCTTCGCCGTCTCCTGCTCAACCGGGACCGCCGCCACAACCTCGAGAGAAAACTCCAATCGCACTCGTCGATTACATTCACAATGTTATGAAATTCCTCGACGCTATTCTCAGCAACAACACCACCGACGATCATTGCAGAGAATTCGTGGCGCAAAAAGGCCTCGTGCCTCTTTTGTCGATCCTTGGTCTACCCAACTTGCCCGTCGATTATCCCGTCGCCCAAGCCGCTCAGGCTGTCGCCTCCGTTTGCAAAAGTATTCTCAACCTGGCACACGAGCCTCTCGTCCTTAAAACCGGACTTTCCCAGCTCAACGAAGTCCTCAACCTCCTAAAACCTCTTCATAATCACATGGAGTCTCCCGGAGGCTCGGTGCTTCTCCACGAGCTCGCAACCGCCCCAAACCTTGAGACAGCTTTTACGAGCGACACCGCCACGCCGCTTCTGCACGCTATGAACGCTGCCCACGGCTACGTCGTAATGTTCGTCCACGTTTGTCGCACGAGTCAAATCGAAATGCGAAATTTATCGATCAATCATTGGGGCTCCGATCTCGGACTCACCGTCCTTCAAGGACTCTCCGAACTTTACATGTCCCTCGTTTGGGAAAGCACTTTACTTCTCGCGCTTTGCAGCGACGACATCATACCAGCCGGTTGTGATTTCGGTAAAGAAGACATGGACAGATTATTGCCACCGGAATTGAGAAACGAAACGAGCTCGGAAAGTCCCGCTTCGCCGAGCAATGTGGTCGCTGTCGGCGATATGGGCAGCAACGGAATGACCACAGCGATGGAAGCTCTTACGACCGACCCGCCACCGATTTCTATGGAAATCGACGAAAATAAACAGAGCGTCGTTGCCTCAGACAGGACAACACCGAACGCTCATCAATTAAAATATATCAAACCTCTTCTCGGCGCTTCCTCGAGACTCGGACGTGCTCTAGCTGAACTGTTTGGCCTTTTGGTAAAGCTCTGCATGGGTTCACCGATAAGACAACGTCGAGCCCAACAATCACCGATGATGCCGACGATCCCGAATTCAGCAGCGCGCGGAGTCGCTTGTGCTCTCAATATCCTCCTAACTCGTGGATTGTCTTGGGACAAACTTCCACCATCGCCCATACCAAAGTTCAAGCTTACTTTTCTCATTTGCTCCGTCGGATTCACGTCGCCGATGTTGTTCGACGAAAAACGTCATCCTTATCACCTGATGCTACAGAAATTCGTACAATTGGGCGGAAGAAACGCTTTCTTTGCGACATTTCGCTGGGCGCTCTCGGGCGGCGGACAGTTCGAATTGACGGAAGGTCTAGAACATCCTAATCTACCGGACGGCACAGGCGAGTTTCTCGATGCTTGGTTAATGCTTCTCGAGAAAATGGTCAATCCGAAAGCCATTTTGGACTCGCCACACGTTGGACTACCCAAGTGTACCGGCGTCTACAACGCTTATCGATCTTTCGATCCAATCAAGTATCTCACGGACATACATAAAAAAGCATTCGAGGCTGTGATGCTGATGTGGGGAAAAAAGCCACTGAAGAACTACGGCGCGCGTATGACCGAATCGATACTATCGATCCTGCGCCACATACTCCGGGGCGAAAAAATCATCAAGGAACGTACGGAGGAGGAAGAGGGCGACGAGACTTCAGCAACGTCGGGAACAGCAGCGACGAGCAGCAACGCAACAGCTTCAACAAGAACGGGAACTCCAGCAGCGACTACGGAACGCCGCGAGGAACCGGATCCCGAAGTAAATCCCGAACATTTGAGACAATTGATGGACATGGGCTTCAGTCGAGCTCACTGCATCGAAGCCCTTTTGCACACTTTGACTGTGGAGCAAGCCACCGATTATTTGCTCTCGAATCCCGTGACTTTACGAAGATCCGAGGCTCCCTCGAGCGACACCAATGCCCAAGGTTTGATAATGGATCTCGAGATGGTCGACGACGATCAGATAATGCACGCGATTGCCATGTCCTTGGGCGATAGCGATCCTAAAAAGACAGCAGCCCCAGAGGAGCCGGTAAAAGAAGTGACGATCACCAAGACAATCGACGATTTCACCCACAGTGCCCTCGAGCAGTGTCTCAATCTTTTGGATCTCATGCCCGACACAGTTTATCGAATTTGCGATCTTCTCGTGACAATTGCCAAGAGAAACGGCGAAGAATGGAGGGACAATATGTTGCGACAATTGATCCGGGAAATTGGTGACTTGGTCGACCATCTGATCGGCATCGCCGAGACACAGGACGAAACCGCTGGCTCTCGTCTCGTCGAGTGCGAAGAAGCCAACAAAGTCGCTGGCCGAATTTATCTTTATACTCTCTTCTTCGAGGGAACGTTCCAAGAGATGAGAGTGCCATGCGCTCAGATCGTCGAGAATTGCTCGACTCTGGATAAACTCGTACGCCTCTTGGTCGTCAGCGAAGGACCTCTCACAAGCAACAAACAAAAAATAACGAAAGAAGCTGGTAAAGATAATTCTACTGCAACGAAAACACCCAAGTGGCTCGCACCTCTCCTCCTTCTCATCGATCGTTTGGAAAAGGTCGCGGTTCTCACACAGAGAAAACAAATAATGCACAAAGTGACTAATCGCGTCTGGAAATGGTTCGATCTGACGACAGGAAAATGGATGCCTTATTCGCCCATGAACAATCGATTGATCAACGAAGCCTATTGGGCCGGTGAACCGACCGTCAGAATCACTTGTTCCAGGCGACGATATCTCATCAGTTTCTCGTGCATGACTCAAGTCAACGAGGACAGTGACAATAGACGACCCATCACAATGGGTTTCAAATTCAACTCTACGAATAACGAAGACGCCAGCTCGGGTTCCGACTCAAATATGGACACGGAAGAGAGCCCTACCGAGGAAAAACGCAATACCGTTGTCCAAGGACTCGATCCCAGCATAGCACCGAGCATAGTCCGTGCTTGCGTCAAATTACTCGCTATACCCGTTGACCGTGACGCTCTTCACGCTCTCATGAAAGTTTGCCTTCGACTTACACGAGACTACAAAAATGCAGCAGTTTTTGCTCGCGAGGGTGGTGTCCAATTGTTACTCGACATGACTCAAGCCAGCAGTTTTATCGGTTGCGTCAGTCTCAGTACTCTTTTGATACGACATACGATCGAGGAGGAACGAACTCTTCGATTGGCCATGGAGAAGGTCGTACGATCACGTACGCAAATTATTATCCCACCGGCTTACAAGGAAATTCTTTTTATGACGCGACAAATAAGCAGCGCTGTTTGCCGAGACCCTGAACTTTACCGAGACGTTTGCGAGAGTATATTGCGAGTCGATGTTGGAGTTTTGAAGCGCGACGAAGTCGACAATAGTCTCGTCGTCAAGGCATTGCCCTCTAATCATTCCTCGGCAATGCCAATGGTCGAAGAAACCTCGATAAACGTTATTCACGACTTATTGAACGCTCTCATCAAGCCCGTGCCCGTATTTCCGGAAGAGACTACCGCCGCCTCGGGCACACCTACCGGAAGTCCGGAAAAGAAAAGTAACTCCCAAACTACGGCGGGCATCGGTGCCACTGCGAGCACGAGCAGCAGTAGCAACTCGAGGCGTGACATAGTAAGAAACAGCGCAACCTCGACCAACGGGCCCCTCGACGATGACGACCAGATAACGCCCATGAAAATTTATCCCGATTACGTTAACAACGGCAAGATCGAACCGGAAGAAGCGAAAAAACCACTTTTGCCCAAATCAGCGATTTTGAAAATGCTCGCTGAATCAGTTCGATCCTACGGCGCGGTTGCTAACTTAATTGCTGAACATTCGTACCGCGCTGGACAGAGCGAAATGGTGCCTGAAAGTGTCACCGCTCTTGGCTTCCTTCTCGACAAATTGCTGCCAGTTTTGCCTGAGAATTCTGGTGACAGACAGTGCAGCAGTATGGCGAGAATGTTGATTGCTGCGATCGCCTCGTGCAATCACTCGCCCGAGGCACAGACCATTCTCGTCACCGAGGTCAAAGCCGCTCTCACTAGGACTCTCGGACTTCCCGAGTGCTCAGAAAAACACGCTCAATTGCAATTGCTCATCGGTCTCATATCGACCATGATCGATAGTTGTCCACCAACTTCGCAGACGCAATTGCGCACTCCGCTCAAGGTTCACCAGTATAACAACGTCAATTACATCGTAAGAATCATGCTGAGGAAAGGCATTATCACAGACTTGGCCAAAATACCGCACAGCCTTGATCTCTCCAGCCCGAACATGGCCGGCACGATAAACGCCGCGTTGAAGCCCCTCGAAACCCTTTCTCGCATCATAAATCAACCCATGCCTGGCGCGGTCAGCAACAAATTACCCAAGCCGAAGATTCGCATGGTCCAAGAAGAGCCAATCGGCGATCAAACCGGAACTACCACGTCCGATGCAACTCATGCTGTCGGTGAAGAGGCCAACGAAGATGCCGAAAATACCGAACACGATATATCCCTCAATGCCGAGAGTCTCGAACCAACTTCCGAGAGTCAAGTCCACGAGGAAGGCGACGAAGCTGCACTCGAAGACATCATGGATCAACTTCTCGAGAGGTAGTTACGCCAATCTGATTCTAAACAGTTAAAAATTCTGCAATCAAATAATTCCCATCGATTTCACAGCAGCCTGGGAAATTTCCAAAACAGCTGTTTTTGTTGTCTACAAAATTATTTCCTCACCATCCCTTTACTGGTCCAATTTCGGCATTTTAATGAAAATTATTTCGAACGAATTTTTCGATTTAGTCTCAGTGTTGATAATCCAGCAGTGTTCTATTCCCCAGAGACGGCTCGGCCGTGGCGGAAGAGCCACAATCGAGATCTCACAGACCAATGGACATCGATGACGAGAGCCTGGCCATGAGAGACGCTCAGGACGATTTTGATCCGACTCGCGACACCACCGTAAGAGTTACGAGACGTTTAACTTATTTTCTCCTCAACAAGTTTATCAATTTACGTTATGGATGACTCAACTTGTTTTTTTTCTCTCGTCATTACGCAGGAGGATTTGATAAGTTCGGATTCTGACTCTGACGGCGATCCCTCCGAGGACAATGAAGATGAGGTTCACGACGATGAGGATGAAGAAGAAGAGGAAGAGGATGATGGTGAGTTTTATTTATTTATTTATTGACCAGAAATTATTAATAACAAGATTTTCGAAAATTTATTGGAAATTTGAATGATTTTGTAAAAAAAAAATTCATCAACTTCTTAGGTGAAGAAAACGAAGAGGAAGAAGATGAGGACGAGGAAGGTTCTTCAAATTACGAGGACGAGGGAGGCGATTTGTACGACGACGTCGGTGAAGGAGTTTTCCGTATGTTACCATCCAATGAAAGAGACGGTGGCAACGTCGTAATGATTCATCACAATTACGACAACCCTGACAATAATGCGACGAACCCAGCGTCCACCAGGCCAAGTCACTCCTGGAGTACGAGCTTTCCTCTTCCCCTTGGGCTTTTCGAGGATGTACCAGTCGCCGAGAGCAACGGTAAATATTCGTCAAGATCCTCCTTGAATTTCTGTTTTTGTTTTTTTTTTTTTTTTTTTTTTTTTTTTTTTTTTTTTTTTTTTTTTTTTTTTTTTTTTTTTTTTTTATTTTTTTTTGTTTTTTTTTTTTTTTTTTTTTTCAGTTTGGATACTGCCAACGCACGTGCTCAGCGACCGTTCCGGAATCGCAGATTCCAATATCTGCAATGGCCCAATCAGCGAAGCCCGAATCCACCGGTTATTTTACAAAGGTGTGTTATTTGAGTCAAAATTAAATTTTCTTACTTTTTCGATATTTGTTAAAGAAAGTCTTTTTATTCGAAATGTGTAATTTTTGTTTATTTTTAAATATTCTCTTATTCTAGGTGATAATTTTATCAAACCCCGTCGTTGAGTTTTCTTTTAATTCATCCAGTTTTGAAAATCAATAAGACTTTTTCACAGACTGCTGGTACCAGCCGCGCAAACTTTGCCCTTGGCAGCTAGTCAGGTATTGGCCTCAACTTTCCGTGATACTCGGGTCGTCGTGATGGACAACACTCTTGGTATTCTAGGCAATCAAGAGGAGGAGCAAATCGATCTTGTGGTAAGTGCCGAAGCAAATTATTGTAATATTTGCCAACGAGTTGTAAACTCGCAGGTATTTTTTAACTCGATAAATAATTGGCCAGGATCAGTCGGGCTATTTGTTCGGTCCGAGTCTCGCAGCGACCCTCAACAACATACCGACAGCTTTGCACTGGTGGATCGAGGAGAGCAAGCTCCTCGACGGTGATTCACAGCCCGATTGTTGCGTCGGTGTAGTCCACAAGCTCGTGCCCGGCCTTGAGAAACGACGGAACGCTGAGCTTGCCGAACGTAAAGAAAAACGTAAAAAACAACACGGTGCGGAAAAAGATGCTGAAAAAGACGCTAAGGACGCGAAGGAAGCACCGAAGAATGGTGAATGTGCGTTTTTATTCAACGATTTTTGCGATCACTTCGAATTATTATGATTTTTTTACTACAATCGCACTATTTTCATGCAGCCGGAACGTCGATTCTCATCCCAACCGAACAACAACAAAGGCCATCCGGTTATATTATCCAAAGGCCGGAAAATACGAGAAGATTTATTGCTGCCGTGGAGGCTGCTTTCGAAACAGTTCGTGTCGAAAACAACCGCGACGAAAACATAATCGGTAATATTGAAAATCAATTTGTTTTTTTCATTAAAATTTCGATGAAAATAGTAGAAAATCTCTTGCGAAATTCTAGATCTGTTTTTGTCATTCCGTCATTTTGGATATTTGATCGTAAAACTGAAGATTTCGGAAGAAAAATCATCTTTTGTTTTTCAAAGTTAGGAAATCGAATATTTCATCGATGAGGATAATTGATAAAATTTTGTTTGTCTCTGTAACAAGAAGTAACCGGGGAGATGGAAGTCACAGTGCAGGATGACGAGGAAAGGACACCAACGCCTCCGCCGCCACCGCCTCCTCCGCCTCCGCCGCCGCTGCCTCAAGAGCAGCAACTCGAAGTTCGAGATCCTCGCCTGGCAAGTCGGAACGCGACCCTTGAGCTGGCGGAGAGTATAATCGATTCGGTGCTGCATCCAAGCACCGAGGAAGCGATACGATTGCGTCGTTTAACGACCAACCGTGAGGCGGATGTGTCGAATGTGAATAGACTTGAGAACAGAAACGCGACTTCGAGTCCATCGCCTTTGTTGACTGACTTTGCGCCACCGGCGGAAACCGAAGCTGCTGCTGCTGCTGCTGCTAATGAGTCGAGGGACCCGCACGCTTGGGTGCAAAGGCTTATCGCTTTGGAGCACACGAGACGGGAAAGAAACGCTAACGTAGTAGTCGCCCAAGATCCTACATCGTCCACGTCCGAGAGCAACGATACGATACTCGAGGAAACCCCAACGATTGCAGAACAATCGACACAGTTCACCGTCACACCGAATCCCGGATCACAGGCGAGCTCACAAAGCTCACAACAACAACCGCAACCGACGAGCGGTAATCAAGAATTACAGTTGCCCGATGGAGTCGATCCGTCGTTCCTAGCGGCTCTACCGGAAGAAATGCGCGACGAGGTAATCGCTGAACACCTTAGACTCCAGAGAATACGTCAACGTGCACAACCATCCGTCGTCGAAGAAGTCACCGGTCCGGTCGAGGTTAATCCTGAATTCCTCGCTGCTTTGCCACCCGCGATACAGGAAGAGGTTCTCGCCCAGCAACGCCTCGAGCAACAACGTCACGCTGCCGCATCCGCCAATCCCGAAGATCCAGTAGACGCCGCTGCATTCTTCCAAAACTTACAACCCTCTCTTCGGCAAGCGATCCTCGCCGATATGGAAGAATCGCAAATTTCAGTTTTACCACCGGATCTCGCTCAAGAAGCTCAAAACTTACGTCGCGAGTGGGAAGCCCGCAACCGACACATGATGCAAGAGAGATTCTTGAATCATGTCAGTCAGGGAAACACCGCTCTTTCGAGCATCCTCAGAACTTCTGGAAGAGGACGCGGTGGCACTCGTTATTCGATCCATTCGGTGCCCCAACGAGCTCAATGGCATTCTTGGAATCCACGAGGTGAAACAAGCATTTCTCATCAAAGCGCTGGCTTGAGATTGCGCGGTAGACAACTTCTCGATCACGAGTCCATGGCTTGCCTTCTGGTTCTTCTCTTTGTCGACGAACCGAAAATCAACACCCTCAGGCTCCATCGAGTCATTAGGAATTTGTGCTATCACGGCAGCACCAGAGAATGGGTCGTCAAGGCTCTCTTGAACATCATGGAGAGAAGCAACGACGAGAACAAAGAAATTATGCCGGATTTCACCGGCAAAATCAAGAGGAAAGGACTTCATCCAGCTATCGAATATTGGTAAGTCAAAGTTTTCCCCAACGCCCCGTGAAACTCATTTTATTCCCGAGAAAAATGTAAAAACAAAAAATTCTCTTACCCTAGAAAATAATCTCGATCGCTCTCATTGATTTTTGCAATTTTTCTTTCCTCGCAGCTCTCCAAAGTTATCGGAAACGAGAAATAACTTGCAATCGTGGTTGAACATAAGCATAGACGCGGCACTTGGCTGTAGGGCAAACGTTTTCCACGTAGTGAGGCACAGTGGCAAAAAGTCCGACCGTCAGGGCAACGTCATAGCTATACATCCACAAGCTGCTCCAACGGTTTGCAGACATACATTGGAGCTTTTGATATCCCTTGCGAAGAGTTTCCCGGGATATTTCGTCCCGACGAAATCGAAGGACAACGAAGACAAGAATAAGGACAAAGATGCGAGTGGAGCGAGTAAGGAAGAAGCAAGCGGAGCCAAGCCAAAATCCACAACGAAATCGGGCAGGAGCGATTTACCAGATTTTTGGGATATGTTGTTGAAGCTCGATTCGTGCGCCTCGAAAAAAGGCAAATCGGTAACGAGAACCCACTCAAATTCGACCTTGGGAATCGAACCGGAACAGGGGCTGACCTCGTTCGAAGCTTCCGCTTTCGGGCAATTGATCTCGATGCTCCATTGGTCCGTCGTTCGACGAAGCAGCCAATTGACCGACAAACTGTTGCGCTTGTTGTCCCTAATCTCCATCGGCCTTACCGAAGTCAATTCATTCAGACGTCAGGACAATGCGAAAAACAAAAAAACCGAACCGAGCAAAGAACAAAGCGTCGCAGCACCCGAAGGCCATCTCCGTCTCGCTGTTCAAGTTCTCACGAGCAAGAGCTGCTCCGAGGAAGGCCTCGAAGATGCTACCGCTCTTCTTCTCAATCTTTCACACTGTCCCGATCCCACTCGACAGCTCATACTCAAACTGTTACTGGAAGGAGCCATGGAACTCGCTAATATGGTTTGCGAACATATTAATGATTTGATGATGGAACTCAAAGTTCTCAATCGTGAATTGCGGCGAAGAAACTCCTTGGAGGAACAACCCTCCACAAGCGCGGGTGGATCCGCACGAGGAATTCTTCTCGACAGGTAAATTTGACAATGCTCATCGATGCCTATTAATGAATAAATGAAGAAATTATAAAACATAATGAATTATTAATTAATTAATTAGTTGATTGCATGATAAAAATAAAAATTACATTGTCTCATGCTCCTCGAATAATTTCACTAAGATTTTTGTCCTCAAAGATTAATTTAAAATATTCGTTTGATTTAAAATTGCAGATTCACGCACGATAGTGTGATCGTAACTGCGCCGAGCAAAGTAAAGGCTGGCACTGATCTCCAGCTCCCATCGATGAGTGCACTTGTTAGCAAGACATCTAGTCAGGCGTTCTTCTTACGGATACTTAAAGTCATTGTACAGATAAGAGAGGCGGTGCGTTTAGCGAATAAGAAGAAAACCGAAACGGCCATAGCTGCCGCTGCTGCTGCGGCCGTTGTGGCTGCTGCAAACAAGGCGGCCTCAACAACAGCTACGCCGACGACGACCACCACCACAACAACGACAACAACTACGACGACTCCACAACCAGCTACGGGAACTGCAATGGAAACTGCCGTCCCCAGCCAACTTCGAAAAGCCCGTAAGTATATAATTTCAGTATTCACAACAATAGAAAACATAAAATTGTCAAGGTCATCGATTAATTCAGAATAATAACGACAAAATAACAATTTTACAGCTCCTGTCGCAGAAAACGCGACAGCCGATACTGTCGCTATGGATACGGCTCAAGCCACCACTGCCCAGACGGAATCCCCCGAAGGATCATGTTCTCGAAGTGGTAAATTGATCAAAAAAACCTTTTTTATTTTAATGTCCTCCGAATTTGCGCATTAAACGATAATTACGTTCACAGAAGAGGAACCTCCAGCACTTCCGCTTCTCAGCGAAAGCCTCGTGTTGGACAACTTATGGGAAACGTTGAGCGCCTGTTTGTTGGAATTGGAACACACACCCGATCATCATGCCGTCCTCGTTCTGCAGCCCGCTGTCGAAGCTTTCTTCCTTGTACATTCATCTTCGAGTACAGCATCCCGAGAACGCAACAACGAGACCAACGCCGAAACCCGAGAAGTTGCTCCTGAAATGGCCCCTGTCTCGCCCATTTATTCAGACAGCGAAGGAACTTCGCAACCCGAAGCCGCCACCAGCAATACATCGTGGGACATCACACCTACACCACAAAAGGCCTTACCGTCCGATCAGTTGAAGTTCCTCAAGTTCGCAGGTAATTTATTATTTACTGAGCAATTCATCTAGAAATAGGAATATCGCAACCGCGCAAACACATTTTTCCTTACGGTGATGCCTCCTTATGGAACTGAGGGTAAAGCGTAATAATTCTTTACCAAATTATTCTCACAGAAACCCACAGAACAGTCTTGAATCAAATCCTCCGTCAAACCACCACTCACCTTGCTGACGGACCATTTTCCGTTCTCGTCGATCATACCAGAGTCTTGGACTTTGACGTTAAGAGACGATACTTTAGAACCGAGCTTGAACGAATGGACGAGGGTATAAGACGCGAAGAACTGGCTGTTCACGTGCGTAGGAGTCACGTTTTCGAAGACTCGTTCAGAGAACTCCATCGTAGAAACGCCGACGATTGGAAAAATCGATTTTACATTGTTTTCGAAGGTACGAAATTTTTCGAGATTACAGAATCATCAAATTTTCCGGAACATAGATTAAAAAAAAAAAAACAAAAAATAACCCAATTCGTTTCGTAAGCTCATAATCTTTCTGTCGCGGTTCTAGGCGAGGAAGGACAAGACGCCGGAGGTCTCCTCAGAGAATGGTACGTCATCATATCCCGAGAAATTTTCAATCCCATGTACGCTCTGTTCACGGTCAGCCCCGGCGATCGCGTCACGTACATGATTAATTCGTCGTCGCACTGCAATCCTAACCATTTGTGCTATTACAAATTCGTCGGTCGTGTCATTGGTGAGTATTGATCGATAAAAACGATTTTTATTGAATTTGTTCACCTGAAAACTGTCATCGCAAATCGTTAGAAAACTACAAATAACTTGATGACACGATGTACGGCGATTAAATGTTTACCGTTGTTCTAAAAAAAAAAACAGCGAAAGCGATTTATGACAACAAACTGCTGGAATGTTACTTTACGAGAAGTTTCTACAAACACATTCTCGGCATCCTGGTAAAGCACACGGACATGGAGAGCGAAGACTACAGTTTCTATAAAGGCCTCGTATACCTGACTGAGCACAATATTTACGAACTCGGTTACGAGCTCACATTCTCCGCGGAGGTAAATTTCGAGCGTTTCTTGTTGCTTTCAATTATGATTGAATTTTTTTAGTGTACCCATTGACATTTCTCGTGTATTAAAAATCATCGCAGGTCAACGAATTCGGTGTCAACGACGTGAGGGATCTGATACCAAATGGGCGTAACATCGTCGTTACAGAAGAAACCAAACTCGAATACATCAGGCTCGTTTGTCAAATGAAAATGACCGGAGCTATTCGCAAACAGTAAGTTTTTTTTTCTGGTTTTTCATTATTTCAAAAACCGAACAGGAATAATTGTGATTATTTTTCTTCTATAGACTGAACGCGTTTTTGGATGGTTTCTACGACATAATACCAAAACGACTGATTTCGATATTCAACGAGCAAGAGCTGGAACTCTTAATAAGTGGATTACCAAACGTTGACATTGAGGATCTAAGAACCAACACGGAATATCACAAATACAGTCCGACGTCGTTGCAGGTAACGATCACACAAGCCAAGACATGAACTAATTTGTAAATTTGTCAAGTTTGCTTCTTACGAGTTTTTAACGATCCAATTTGCTTGAAAACTAGATCCAATGGTTCTGGCGAGCCCTGCGCGGTTTCGATCAAGCCGACCGAGCGAAATTCTTGCAATTCGTGACTGGAACGTCCAAAGTGCCGTTGCAAGGATTTGGGGCGTTGGAAGGTATGAACGGAGTTCAGAAGTTCCAAATTCATCGGGACGACAGGTCCACGGATCGTTTACCTTCGGCTCATACGTGGTAAGCGTTTTTTCACCGAAAAATCTTGGAATTCACATTTTATTTGATTCAATCAATCAAAAATGAATTTTTTTCCAGTTTCAATCAACTCGATTTGCCAGTATATGAGACGTACGACAAGCTGCGCAGCAATCTACTTAAGGCAATCCACGAGTGCAGCGAAGGCTTCGGTTTTGCATAAACACAGAATCTGTGTGGCAATTATAATCCCAACGTGCAAATGTCCATCATCGGGGCGGCGAGGGTTCGATTAATTCGGTAAAAATTAAAGAGAGAAAATAAAACGGGCAGGGGATCGTATTTCGTAGGTCCGAATTTTTCGGGCCACGAGTACGACGTCAAAAATGATAAAATCTCTCCGATCCCGTCGCGAGTCCGAAGGAACAATAAGAGGATAAATTCATCGACACGAGTGGAGAGAACGGCTCGAGGAAAAGAAAACCCGAAAAACCGTATGGCTGAACGACGAGAAGAACAAAAAAACGGCTCGTCTTCTCTCGGATCCTGGAGCGACGAGAATTCCGTCGGATTATTGAGCGACCATACTCACGCGTGTATGTACATACTATAATGTAACCGATCGAGAATGTAATTTAACCAATAATCGATTTACGACGCTATCGCTATCCGCATATGTCAGAGTTTATTTTGTTCAGATGAATCAAGATGACAAATGCTAGAGCTTTTGAATTCATGATTCAACGAGATCGCGAGGGCTCGTAATGCGTCGGTTCGACTAAGACTCGTGCGTGCAAAAGTGGTAAAAAAGGTAAAAAAAAAAAAAAAAAAATTCAAAAAAAAATACAAGAAAAGAAATTGAATTTGGGACGAGGGAGGATGATTGATGAACGACAGAAATGAAATGGGGATAAAGTAAAACTATTAAGTTCACGTATAAGTGTAATAAGTAGGCATCTTGGCACGATTAAGTGGCAAAGGGAGGGAATAATATAAGTCGATAAACGAAATAAAAGCAACAACAACAAAATGTAATATACTGCGCTTGAAATTAATCAGTGACGAAGCCCACACAATCACGCATTGTATCCGGTTCGATAGCTCGAGTCCTACGTCATTTCAAGTTACAAAAGAAATAAATAAAATAAATATTTGAAAAAAAAAGAAAAAAAAAGAAAAAACAACACGAAAGAGACCATCGACCATCCCATTATCACAATGCGGCGTCTTCTCATTTTGTCTTATCATTTTTTTTTGCGATTACCGTACCAGAGCGATACGAATGAGTCACTAAAATCCGAGCGAGGAGGAGATAAAGAGTGAGAATGGGTGAGTGATTGCAAATAATGTGTGAACGGTGAAAGATTGATGAACCAACAATAACAACAACCACAGCAACACACGAACAACAATATAACGAGACAGCGAAGAGCCTAATGAAAAAAAAAGTAAGAAGAATTTGAGAAAAAACAAAAAGCAACAAAAACTGAAATACCAATATCTACATTATGAACGATATCCTGTCCCTTGACAGACGTATGGTTGTACACTATTAGTATTAATAATTATAAATAATTTGTATTGCATAATAGTACGTTTTAAGTAATATCATTTTAATATTAATCTTTCGAAATGTGATGTTAAAACGAAACAAAAAGAATAAACGAAATTGTACTTTTTTTTTCTCCCTTCAATTCTAATGGAATAAAGTTAACAGTTTAAAGAAACATCACTATCCACCAAATTAGTTGGAACGTTTGACATTTAATTGAAGAGCGAGAGAAAGAGAGAGAGAGAGAGAGAGAGAACGAGAGAAATTAAATTGATAATACGATTATTGATAATGCACATATTATAATGTCGCTTTACTGTGGGGCTCCCCTCCCTTTGGAAATTGTTATGAGGTTGTTGCTTGAGAATCTCCGAAATAAACTAATGTTGTGTCTCTTATAAATAATATGCTTCCTTAAAATTTAGCGTCCTTCCTCGCTGCAATTTCTTCACACAAATGCTCATAGTCCTTCGGAGGTTGTTGCGTTTTGGTAGGAAAAGACAGTCATAACAAGAAAATATATATTTCTGATTTACAAGTACAACATGTGCGGTTTAATATTATTCGAGTCTTTCTTCTTTTCGGTCTCGCCACGCTCGATCGTTCGCTATTGACTGTACAGACCGATCCATAAATGGAAACAGCACGCGTTCACGAAACCTTCCACTAGACTGTACACTTCGTTTACGCTAAACGGCGTCATCGCTGTTTCTGCGGATTTTCGATACACCGCGTACAGCTCCTACAATTCAAGAAATTTTCCTTGTCAACAACGATCGCATCCGATTTTCTAGTTCATTAATCAAAGAGGAATCCCCATAGAACGAGAGCCACCAAAATATTCGATTTATTGAATATTTGTCATGAGAATTCTTTAAATATTATCGGCAAGCACTACTTACTCCTCGAGAAGTTTGGAGATCAATTGTGAGCATCATGAAAGCTTGCAGATAGCTCGGATGAAGGATGAGATGATGAGTAACGCTACCATCAGGACTGTTGAATTGTTTGTGATGCTCCTGATATTTGTTCTGTAAAACCTTGGCCAAGCCCTGATACCAGGCTATGGGTTGGTTAACAAGCGGATTCAATCTCGAGTCAATCGAAGAGAGAGGTTCGACGCGTGCCAACGATCGCAATTCCATAAACTCCGTGTAGCTCATGCTCGATTTGTTCTCCAAAAGTTTGTTCCACAGCAAATGAGTTCGACAGTGCAAACTGCCACGTTCGATCATGTCCGTGATGTGATCACGTGCTGTACGAGCTTGAGTCGTAATGAGTTGCTGCATGAGTTGCTCGTGGGATGAATAGTAACCGAGATAATTAATGGATTCTTGTCGAATTTGTCCGGGATGAGGAGAACTAGTAGTGTCAGGGGTTATTGATGGTCCGGTGTTTTGAATGAGGGAACTCGGCACAGGCGGTGGCGTCGGAGCAACCGATTGACAAGCTCCGTCTCCCTCGTCTTCCGGCCAGTTTTCACATTTCGTCGAATCTATCGATTCTTGATTGTCCTCGTTCAAGCCCGACAAATTCCCTTCAATAACCGAGTTCTTTCTTGCTCCTTGGCAAATTTGCGAATTTGAATTACACTCCAGAATACTGTCGCTCTGAGAACTCGTTTCCGATCTCTCGACGTTGTAAACTGTACGGAATTTGCCTAATTTATTATTTTCAACCTCTCTCTTCGGATACAATTCTCTCTTGCTCGTCAACATCAAATAGTACTTTAAAGTTATTTCCGATTTTTCTATATGCGCTGGCTGCTCCAGCCGCGATACGATCAGCGCTACGTCAAAATCGTCTGTGTACTTTGTGTCCTGTGAGTCACAGTAACTGACTAATGATGTGCTCTGCAATCGTACCAAGACGTACTCGCTGTCTCGGGAATCCAAGGATTCTTCGGCCATTCCGAACACTTGCATTCCATAGGTTTTCTCATGGGACAGTAAATACGAGTACAATGTGTGAGCTGGTGTTGTCAGATTACTCACGGTTATAACATCTACGTGGCAAAAATATACTTTCAGAATTCTTCCACCAAATTCGCATTGAATTTCATTTTTTCATGTTTTTATGTCAAATAAATGATCGTCTGGTTTTTGCTTACCACTGTGAACAAGATTCCTCGCATAATTCGGTGCTTTGCTATAATATTTAACGAAATCATCGAGAAACCGTGTCAGATGATATCCTTGCTGCAAAGACCATTGCCCAGTGCCGGCGATGTAGGAATGAATGCAACGGAGATGGAAATCGTACGTGAACGAATGCAGATGCATGTCGACCTTAATCTTATCACAGGCATCAACGAAGCTCAGCATAAACTGAAAAATCCAAATCAACACATTAAAATTGCTGTCTTGAATGATTCTGAAGTAAAAAACTGCTCGCAACTTGCCTGATTGACTAGAGCACTGCTGGTTTTTGTTTGTAGACGGCTACACTCGACGATACGAAGTTTTACAGTGAAGAAAGGCTCCGCAAGATGAATTTCGAAAAAGAGAACACCACCGAGCATCGATTTTTTTAGATAACAGTTGGGACTGTGTTTTGTCTCTGCGTCACTGCAAAATACCAAACAATGACGTTCCGATTATAATCAAATAAAAATGATAAGCAAATAATAAGAAAAATGGGATGAATTTTTGACGAACCTTTGTCTTCCTTCGTCTATGTGCACGGGATTAAATCCCAAAACTTGAAGGTACTGTTTGTACTCATCAAGCATTGAAACGCACAACTGTTGATGCCAAGCCGTCAAAATGTTGTCGCTGTGGCTCGGGCCGGACTCCATTTTCCAAGGACTCGTTTGTGCCATTTGTTGCTGCGATAGGGCCATTGGAAATAAAGAAGAAACTGGCGTTAGAGAGTGATCTCTCGTAGCCGCTGATTGTAATCTCCATTGAGGCAAAAACAGCAGTGGTGTGTGACAGTAATGAATTAAACGTGAATGTTGTTTGAACGCGTACAGATTGACCGATGATATAGGAATGTTCGGTCCTGAACTTCGGCTTTGCCACATTGCGTATAATCTGGTCAATTCCTCTGTTGTCAAAAAACAAAAAAAAAACAAAAAATGCATTTATACGTTTCTTCGGGTTATCAATCCAATGTGAAGAGAAAGGCCAGCGAATCATATTTACCTTTTGATTTTTTTTCGCGTTGCTGAACATCCTGGAGGTCATAAGCAGCCTTGACAACGGAATCAACATTCTGGGGATAGTGAGGGTTGGGTTTGGCATCTCTCAACGATTGGCCAGCGATCCGATCCCAAGAGTGTTGATACGGCCCAATTTTCGATAAATTGTGACTACGATTCGCAGTTCGCGACCATTCCTTTGCCTCGGTGGACGAGACATGAGTGAATTTTATTAAGCTCTCAATATCTGCGCTTTGACAATATTGCGAGCCAGTCTCGTCCCGCCGATACGTTTGTTGTACCGGCTGATGATGAAATATCCCCAACTTTTGCATAATTATGTTCGAGTGTAGCGTGGACCTTGAGGCCAACCACGTACCCAAATTTGTCGCTTGTTTCGTGAGCTTTTCCCATCGCTCCTTCGACCAGTTGTACATGTACAGAACGAACTGTGAATGAAAAGAATAAATGAGTTCGTTGTACGAAAATTGAATTAAAATCGAGCAATCAATTCTCAGTATCGTGGAAAAAGTTTTCTTTACGCTCCCGTACATTGTCGGTCTGCACTCTGACTAGCAGCAATCGTTGTCGTGGGACAAGTTTCGACTCCTGAATCAGTGGATTGAATTTCTGTAGCAATTTTTGATCTGAAAATATTTGAAGCCTCTATCATTTATTTGTTTAAATTTAAAACATAAATGAGAAACTCAAAACTACCTTTTGGCACGAGTATTTCCGGTTCGATAGATTTACTAAAAGTCGATTCCCACTGACGAAAATTGCGGGCAACGATGATGGATTTTGTGTAAGTTTCTTTCGTTTCTTTGGACAAGTCGCAAGGCACATAAACGAGAGGTTGTTCAGTACCGTCCGTAGTGACAACGGTGGCTCGTTTTTCATCATCTCCGGTGGACGATACTGTTGGATTAAAAGCCAATAATCCGTCGGTGGGTAATAATTCATCAAGGACGAATGGTTGCCTGCTGCGGAGAACGAAAGCTCGTGACTCGGTGTCTGAAGCGTTGACACGAATGAGACTTTGAATTTCTTTCAGGATCGTGGGAATGGCGTGTCTATTCTGAAAATTAACGACGTGTTTCTTCACCGAGGACACGCCCATTTGAAGGG
The DNA here is from genome assembly GCA_030522525.1 of Campopleginae sp. 14b. NCBI lineage: Eukaryota > Metazoa > Arthropoda > Insecta > Hymenoptera > Ichneumonidae > Campopleginae sp. 14b. The sequence goes on from JAPYYS010000225.1 coordinate 268,450, forward strand.
CAAATTGAAACCAATGGGCCATTGTCGTGTGGTATATTTCGTGCAAATTTCCTTCTTCTCCGAGCTCGTGATTATGGAATTCTTCCTTAATCACAGTAGACGTAATGTCTCCAGAGCTTCTTGGCTCTCCCTCGGCTTTTTCATTTTTTTTTTCTGAATTTGTCAGTGGCGTAGGCAACAGATTGTACTCGGTTATCAAATCCCACGTAGCATGTTTTATGGCTGATCGTAATTTATCGATTAAAGTTTCTAAATTGACTCGGCCTTGCTTCCAAATACGAAATTCGATCGGGGCATCGGGGACGGAAGAAGAACGGTTTTCAGCTTCGTACGTCGATGTAGAGACAATTTTTTCAAAGTCTTGAATTCTTAAAAAGGCTGGAAAATAACGTTTTTCTCGGAGTGATCGATCGACCGAGGAGTCAGTGATAGCGAGAGCTATGCAAGCGATCCCACGACTTCCGCTCGAGTGGCTCTGATTGTAGATGAAAATATCGTTTTCGGCGACTCGGAGACTTGAGCCTTCTGGCTGTGAATAATCTTGTAAATGATAGTGAGCTCGTGGATCGGTGTATTTTGGAATGTGCAAAAACTGGAGGATGTTCTGTCGGAGGTAATAAGCGAGTGCGTCCATGTGTGGCAAACAATGCGGCTGGACAGAGAGTTGAATGTAACTTTCGGGTGGTTTGTATGGTTTTTGGATGAAATGAACGTCAGCTGGTGTGAGTTTGCACATTGGATTTCTGGCCAGCATGACCGAAACAACTTCGAGGACTGCGTCGTCCAAACGATTCTGTAAAACTTGAACGAGCTCTTTTTTTATTTCCAATCCGGGCTCGAATATTCCATGAACTACGAGAACGATCGAATCGTCCGATTTGCTAAGATAATCCGAGTCTTTCTCGCCGAAAGAACGAACTCTCGGCCTCGTGTCGACCGTTCTCGTTTGATCAACGCGCAGGCTCGTTGCTCGAACCTGTGACAAAGATGCGACGCTGCTACTCCGGGATACCATCAGACGTTCGTCACTCTCTGACAATTTGTTCTGCAACGGTTTGCCATGACTCGTTTGCTCGTGCAATCTCAGGTAAAAAACGTTCGCTTTGTTCTCCCGATAAACGAACATGTTGCTTCGGTTGTTCACCGAAAAACGGTTCAAGACTCCGTGCAACGCTTTGATTCCTCTTGATAAGCCCGACCTCCCGGGCCCGGTTTTTAAATGTGGATGTAAATAAAATGTCACCTCCCATACACCCGGACATCGGAACATCCCTGGTGTCATGCTCGATGCGTTCTCATTGTTCGGAACCAATCCCGCTGACTCAATCGCCGAATCTCCTCGCCACGAAGGATCCTCCTGCGACTCAGCTTCCAATAAAGAATCGCAGTTCCTCGTATCGTGTAGACTCTCCAACAACAAATATTGATTTACTCGACGACAAATCGCTGTTATTTGGGCGACGACCATTTTTTGCACTTGGCGGTATCGATCCACTTCCGAGGAGACAAATTCCAAGAACCTGCGGACGTACAACATTTCTATTCTATCGCCTGTTTGAAAAAGCCTTGAAAAATATGACAATCATGCATTTTCTCTTGTGGGTGAATTTTTTAATCAATTTCTCCCGCGAACCTGCAGTGAAAATAAACGTCGACGTGGTCGTTGTTCACTTGAAGAATGAGCCAGAAATTCGGCAAAAGGGTTCTACGTTCGTCAAGATCAACGAGCCAATTGCAATCGTCCTCAGAATTACTGCTGTCGCCTTCGTAACCGTCATCGGTTCCGGGATGGCCATCCCCGATACTCGAAATCTCGGAATTGCAGCCGGGCGGGTCACCAGAATCCTGTTTGCTCGTACGGCTGTTCGCGTCATGAGATGTACTGGCTGGATCATCCATGTCCAAAAATATTCCGGCTGCTCACAAACAAAGACACGTGTAAATAACTGTGACAGGAAAATTTCATTAAAAGAATGAAAATTACAGCGTTGACGCTTCCAAAACTCCTTCGTGGTTTCTCTAAAGAAAAAAAATAAAATCGATTTTTCAGACAACTCACATCGCTCCTCCTTTCCCGTTGACTCATCATTCTCATTCCTTGAGACCTCGCCCGATTCTTCGCGAAGACCAGTTTCCGGAACGAACGGATTTTTAACAAGATAAAAAAAATTTGGTGTCTGTCGTATGGAGTAACGGTTGATTTGTAAATGTTGGAGTTCCTGGTAAAACGTGGGTGAGCTATTCTTCGAGGCGTACACGAACTGCAGCGGAACTTTATCTTTGTGACAACTGGGGCGATCGTTTGAATCAGAAACATGTTGAGCAACAAACTTGAGGGTTTCTTCGCTCGGTGGTGATTTGTCGAGCAGGGCTGTAGCTATTTCGTCCTTCAAAAGCCACTCGATCTCGGCGGTGAGGTTCGTGATGGCGTGATGCTGATGCAAAGGTAAATGATCGATTCTTTCTCTGGCTGGTTCGTTTTCGGAGTTTTGGGTGTCATTTCCGGGACTGCTTTCGCTTTCGGTACGTGCACTGCCGGCCGGAGAAGCGCTGCGGAATGAGGTCGTTCTCAAGGGACCGTTCCCACGTTCGAGATTGATCTCCAGAACTTCTTTCGGCAAATTCAGGCAAATGATGTCGAGAGTGATTTTGAAATCGTCGGAATTACACTCCAAATAATCGTCCAGACATTGACGGATTTCTGTGAGGCACGTGGGCAACAATTTGACAGGAATACTCGCCAGAGTGGACCGCACGTGCACCGAACAACTCAGTTGGAGAAAAAGTGGCTGTTCCTTCGTTCTGTTCAAGTCTTCACGTAAATCACTTATCAAGGACTCGGTCGAATCATAGCACGGCCTTTTGGCCTCTTCGTGAGCTACGCTCGTCACCGGCCACGTCGCGTTCGTCACTTGATTCGCCTTGCCCGATGGGTTGTCCATTTTACAATCGTTCGTCTCCGAATGGAACGTGAATCCTTCGAGATCGTCCTCGCTGTCTGACCTCTGATACTCCATCTGATCCTGTCAATATTTATAATCATAATTCCATTTTATCGTTCACGAAGAAATTGATTTAACAATTGGCAAGAAATCTTCTACATTTTTTTCTTTTCATGTCGTTAGAAAGAATAAATGTTGCTCTAACCATTCTGTCCGAGTTGTGCGACGGCGAGCAGTAATAAAATTCTGGATGAGCCGGTACCGGCTCGAAAGCCACAGTGATAATCCGTCGGAATTTTTCTTTTATCAAATTGTGAAGAGGTTGAGCGTCGACGCACATCGAGCTCATGAGATGATTGCTCCATTCGGTGTTGGACGAGTTGCCGAGATGTCGGCAAACCGTTCGCAAATAATCTGTTATGTTTATTTCAATGAGAGCCTCTTCGCACTGTTCGACAGCAGCTTCCATATCCTCGTAAGACAGAGGCAATTGAAGAGCCAAGGATTTATATACCGCAACGACGTAACAGTGGCAATGCGCGAGGCTGAGTAGTTTACAGTGTTCTATGAGGCTTCGCTGATCTGGATTTTTCGAAACAATTAAAAAATTCACGTTAACGTGAAATACTCAACAAATAACAAAGCGTCAACTAATCCAAACCATTGAACACGTTTTTCAACGTCAAAAAATATATTTTGAGTGCCCCTGTGGGGAAATCTTTTGCAAAGTCGATATTTGAAGTTTCCCGTTAGGCAAACTATCAATGACATTTCCGTTCCGTTGGGCTAAGGCGAATGCGACGTAATCAACTTATTTGCTTTACTAAAAATAAAAGAAAAAAGAATGGACGTCGTATTACAAATTTACCGTTTGACAAGTTATCAGAATCTTCGCTCTTGGGTTCGGGTGATGTGGGTTTACCGTCATTTCCGGATTTAAGATTGACATAGTCTTCGCGAACCTGTTCGCCGAGGGTAAAGGTATGATCTTCGTAAGTGTCCTTAATCCGTGGGGATCTTGCTTTGTTGATTAAAACTTCGATGAGCAGCGCAAGCGAACAATCGTAAACGTAGACCGGAAGTATTAAACGGGGTTTGGCATTACTCGGCATGATATTCCGGCGTCTCTCGACTTTGGGTGTGCTCTCCGCCGTTGTCGTTAAACTCGGGATATTCAACTCGAAATCGCTCATTTGTAAATCTGTCGATGTTCTCAAAAGCCTCGGACTATCGCCCGGCGAGAGCGAATCCCCTGTGGGATCTTCCCTCATTTCACGTATCGGTGTCAAAGCCTCTAACAGTTCATTCGTTTTTCCCAATCTTATAATATCCTCGTCCGTCTCGCACGAAGACATCATGGACTTTACGTCCTTGTCCGTGGCTGGAATCATCGTGATTATCACGTGCGTCACGCTTACACCCTTCACGAAACACCTCCAACGTATTTTGTTCCTAGTCTTTTCGTCTGCAATTATTTACAGAAGAAAAATACGTCACTAATCAGTAATTCAAGGACAACATTGTGACGGAGTTCAGAATTGATTAAAATAGTTAATTTTGCAACACAATTTCGAATTTGAACATAAAATTGACGAAAATTATGAATTTATTTGCGCCAACGCACCCAAACGGAAAAATGTAATAAAAATTTCGAAAATGATTGAAAAGAATGAAATTTTGCGATGGGATTCGTGGAAAATAAAGGAAAGTACCTATGAATGGGGAGAAAGGTAACGAAGGTCCATCGTCCCGAGGTCTGGCGAGCAACATTTCGGTGAATCTTTGCGATTCTCGATCGTTGAGCAAGAGTTCTTTACTGTGAAGACGTTTCATGTGCTCGAGTAAAATATCCATGAGAATACTATTGGCATCGTCTCTTTCCTCGTCGGTATAATTTGGTCCTAGTGACGAAAATAAATGCACCAAGAATGTCAGTGGCCTTGAATATTTAAGGGGCATGCATTGGAGGCGAGAAATAAATGGTAATGATTATCTAACCATCCGCGAACATGGAATAAAGAAGCTCGGCCTGATGACATTTCGGCAAAATGTTCAAAGTATCAAAATTGAAAAACATCGGATGAATTCGCTGATCCGGAATCGGTAAACCCTCCAGCAACCCCTCAGACACTGTTGATTGTCTCGGGACTCTCGAGCTCGATAACCAGCCGTTCGACTGGCCATACTGCGGGGCTTGATACTGATATCCATTATTTATTTCGGAATTATTTTCGCTCGGTTCTATTTGACTCAGTAAGCTCAGATGTTCTAATGTCAGAAGAGCGTTGATGCATTCCTCGTCAACCAACGAAATCTGTATGAGATGGAACATTTGGAAAAACAAATAAAATTTATAGCACGAGAAATTTTTATAAATTTTTCGAAAGGTTTAATAAATAAATTCAATTTTTATTACAATAAATATTCTCCTTAATCTTATAATTATTTGGTGTCGCATGCAGTAGAGTTTTGTTTTGTATTAACGGTTTGTTTACATATTTGCATCCATCGTCGATAACATAATCAGAAAAATATTCACATTTGTATACAATTTTCCCGGTACAAAGGCATTGCACTAAAATTTTAGAAAAAAATCATATATCCCAAAGTTTCTGTCCTTCGATAGTCACAACTCGGTCGAAAAATAAACGTTTGCAGGTTTCGAGGAGCCAGGAATAAGTTGGAGGAGTTGAATCTCACTTTAATACGAAGCGTAGAGACCACTTCTCCACTTGAACCATGACGCCTCCTTTAAATGTGTTTTTTTAAAAAAAAATTTCGAAACCATAAAATTCCAGGCTTTTAACTCTTCGTTGATGGTAAAATTTCGATGAAGAAGAAGCAGAAGGAGATCGACGACTCTCCGTATCACCTCGAGCTGGAAGAGTTAGATCTGACAATTACCCAAAGATGGGAAACTCAACTCACTGCCGAAATCTTAACTTCCAGCTCAAGGCGAAACGGCCATTTTCACGAGAAGATATAACGACAACGTCCTGGCACTTTATCGAGCAAACCCACGATTTGGTAGCAGAGTTCCGAGCATTAACTACCGCAACTTTTTATCACAAACGTGGCGACACCAACGACTGTTATAATTATTACATTGATCAATTGTCTGAATTTTCAAAAATAAACGTTTGCTGTTACAACAAAATTCTCGAAAAAAAATGGTTACCAAATACTTTTTTTTTTTACCAAAAATATTGAAATTTTTCATTGAATTTTTTAGTCACTGGTTATGAGAAAATAAAACACACCGGTTCATACAGTCGTTGATGTCTTCGCCGAGACTAATGCGTTTTTTTGTGACCAAATTATCCTTTTCACGGATGAAAGAAGCGATGAAAAAATAAGAACCGGAAAACGAGAGGAAGAAGGTGTGCGATCGTCACGAAACATGATGAGAGGTAAATCCGATATACTAGCAGGCCCAAGAGACAAGCTGGGCCCTATATATACCTGAGACGAGTGTGACTGATAGGAAAACCCCGTCCTAGGTCCCTCATCGATATCCAAGCCCCACCCTGATAACGATAACCACGTATACATTTGTGATAAACGTTTGTAGACGTATATACGTATCCAAGAGATATATCTGTAATCACGACCGATCCCTGGCAAGAGGGATTTTTGGGTAATCACATTTTTTAATCCACACGAGAATATAGCAAGAGAATTTTTTTTTATTGAACAAAAAATTCCTTATCGAGCCGACTCAACGAAGAAAAAACGTCCTATATTTTTATTATCAGCTGTTCCTTATTTTTTCATTAACAATCTCTTTTCTATGCAGTCCAGTCTTTTTCTTTAGTCCATTGCACGTATCAAGGCCATTATTGATGCGATAAATGTGAGGGGTACCGTAAGACAGGGTTCTCAAAATTAATCGAGTTAATTTTATCACTATCTTTATCCCAAGTGTTCGTGGAGAATACTGTCACGGCGTCTCAAAATGTAGTCTACGAGCTCGCAAAAAGAAGTGGGTGAGAGAGAGATGGAGAGCATCGCAGTTTGATATCTCTGTGTCGATCGACACCCGGACGAAAATATACGAGATAACGTTGCAAAGGTAGATTACGCAATTTTTTTTCCTGCTTCGTTTCGTTCCCAAGCAGAAGAGTGTAAAACCTGACGAAGCTAATTTTTTTCTTGCTACCCTTGTCAGAGCCAGAAAAATCCATTGCGATTTAATTCTTTCGATCCATAGAGTTCGCCCGTGACCTCGAACAAATAAAAGTCTATCAGTGCCGAAAAATGAAGAACAAAGGTAAATTCTTAATTCTCGATCCGCCGAATTTTCATTGGGAGATCAAAGATCAACGATTATTCGAAAAATATTCAAGAATCTTGTATTCGTCGTATCTCAATTCGTTATCTTCGTTAAGAATTTCTCAATCGATCAACACTCCACGATTCAGCTTTTTAAAATAATAGTCGAATTATCTCGAGGCCAGTTGGCTCGAAGAAATTACGAAAGAGAGTTAGAGAAACCGAGACATTCTTTCTTCGGTAATCTCTGACCAATGTTTGACGAGTGAGATAGAGGATAGAAACCCCCGAGAAGGAACCTCGACAAAATAAACCACTTCAGAAAAGAGCTCTCGCAGCCTATTCCTCGTTCGTGTGGATAAACCATTTTTTTATGTTTACGGATTACTGGAAAAAATTTTATATCAGCGCCTGCGATAAGTAATACGTGTGTACACCAGAAGAGAAAGACTTGGAAAAAAAAAACGATGGATTCTTTTTTGTGATAATAAAAAAAAGTATTGCAGCCTTTCATCTCTTACTCCACTAGATATACAGGTGAAACTGCGACCAATCAAAGTTACCTACGTCGAGTGACAATCCTGTTTTCCGATAGGACAGAAAAAATGTCCATTTTAAGAATTCTTCTGTAATTTTTTGTAAAAAAAAAACATTGCGATCCATTAGGATTCGTTTTGTTGTGTATCGATCATTCGTGAGACTTTGCGAAGAAGCTTATGTCGTTTTTATCATCGACAGGTAAAATTGAGAATTGAGACAAAGTCGCAGGCATTCATTATCTTTCAAGACGCCATAAACCGTAATGCCCAATTTTCGAGAAAGTCACCTCGAAGACTATATTGTCTGCAAATATTTCTCTACGCTTCAATGTCTCGCAAAACCCTCATAAAAACCGTGAGACGTTCTTTTATTTCACTCGAAAAATACTGTTTTCCAAATATTTTGAATTCTCCGAAATTTTCTCATTCCCAACGAACAATAAGCCCATAGCTTTTATTTTTTAAGCATAAATTATTCGAAAAACAAAGCAACTCTATTGTTTGTGTTAAATTTATTTTATGCTGGCGAGGATCCGCCTCCCGATCGTTCACGTTTCTGTAAAATTGCTTTTCACCAAAGTTGACCAATGAAAATAAATCAAGGAAATAATCATCTACATATTCTTTAATTCTGGACACCATAATCCATTTTTTCTTTTGTCAAATAAAGTCCACGGGTTCATGGAACGCAATGATTCTTGATCATCGTGTGGACGTCTGTGCATGACTGTGCAAGTATTGATCCTAGATATCTTATCAGTCGTCCGAGTATCTGAGTTTCGAGAATTATGTGAAAAATCTTATCGATTCGAGCCGGTTGAGCATCAACGTTGAACTTTCGTCGTTGATCGATCAATCAGGCGGAACGAGAGACGTTATCGAAGATGGATGCAACGACAAAAACTTCCAAATTTGGGGAAATTTGAGGAAAAACATTGAAAAATTGGTCCAATTAATAATAATTGGCTTTATGCTTTACTTACCGCTTCCGGTAATTGATGATACGTGAGATTATCGATGTAAGAGGCAGTTGGCTGAGCTGGTAATTTGGCTTGACCACATTGTGGTTCGATCCAGACTTCTGTGACTATTTGAAAATCGCCGGTGCCTTCGTTCTCCTCGTTTCCCACTTCGCCATCAGCGGTACCTGAAAGGGCCAAGTAAAATCGGAATTTTCTTTGTTTTTTGCGGTTCAATAAAAAATTCTATTGAACATCCAGATTCTTTAAACTAGAGTTTATGTGAATAACGTAAAAGATAAATGCAATAAAGAAATAAATCAAATATTCTTGGTCTCGTTCTTCGACGAGCTTGGTATCATTTTTATTAACTTTTTTTTTTGTTCCAACTCCCGGGAATCTCCGGAAATAACGTTACTAATTGATTTCTCGGAAACTCCGGATTATACCTTCGTCTGTGTCGTCATCCGAATCGCTGTCGCGATCAAGACTCGGATTCGTGATGACGTGAGGCGGAAATAGAACGTACTGAATGGTGCAAGTGTGTGAACAATTGTCGGTCGAACCACGCATTTGTATTTCCATCACCATGTTTATTATTCCAGCTGATGAATAGGCGAAGCTGAAACCTTCAGCCAACCGCATTCTGTGGATCAGTTGCTCAATTATCATAGACGTCGATATCAAATAAATTATATCAATAAACTTCCCGGTTTGTCATTCCCCGTTGAACTCATGAATGAAAAAAAATGAAAAAATTTCAGTGACTAAATTTTCACTCGACTTTCATGCGTCGATTCAAACAAAGTAATTGGGCTGATTTTCAAAGTTGGTTGCCTGCAAAAATGTGCCGCAAAAAGCATAGAATTGATTTTTTACGTGAAAATCATACGCGTTTGTTTTCAGCGAGCACCGAAAATACTTGCTTGGTAATAGTGGCGAGAATCCTTGCGATGGCGGTGGTATTGAGCCTTGGCAAGACAATTCCTGGTATCGTTTGAACAAGTGGTTTTTTCACGTTCCATAGCCATCGATTGTGATAGAGATATCTGGAGAGCGTAGTGGTAAGAATACCGCCGGGTATTTGTGTGCCTCGAACAGGAACGGGTTGGGTGCCATCAGGAAAGATTACGGTGTTCAAATCGATGGGTACGCGTTCGTATCTGATGAGGATTCGTTCTAAAGCTTTGTGGATAATGGCGCAACAGGGAGTCTCGTTTTGTTCGGTGGGTCGATTGGGAAGCGTCAGTTTCGAGAGCCTCTCGAGGAGATCGACGACAACGTTGTGGCGTACTGCGCCTTCGGTTCCTCCGGAGAACGCGACGTTCAGAACCACGCAGAGAGCTTTGCAATTGATCCTTATGACTGAAAACGAAACCGGCGGTTTCTCAGCCTCCCGATAAATGAATTGGACGTACGTGTGATTTTCAACCAGCACGAAAGTCGACCAATTTTTTAGCATCGCGTATAGCACCGCAGCTGCTTGACGACATTGCACACACTGAAATCTGCCGCTTTGGTTCGCTTGATGAAGATATTTCGGCAATGGTCGGTCGTGCGACAATATTAACGTGATTTTTTGAGAGTGCATCCATCTAGCCCATTGTTGAGGATCCAACGAGACTACCGGTTGCCAAATTTTGCCGAATTGAGGACACGCAGCTTCGCTGAAAAATTGCTGCATCGTTAGCTAATCATTTTCCACTTCCTTGACAATATTTTCAATGACGTGATTATGAGAAGATAAAAGAACAGATCCAAGAGTGAGAATTCAGTTGAAAAAATGGTCGATTCACCTTAATTGAATGGTGTTTCCAGCGGACGGATAAGAAGGCAGATAGAAAACTGGCATTCCGCTTCTTATCGTGTCAGAAACATTGTACCACGTCCACCCTAATTCGGGAAACCAACTAAAATGAGCCAGCATATTGTCATTTTCGGTGAGGGCGGTCAGCGCGGACCAAAACCGTGAAACAACGTTTTGCCGGTACTGAGACTTGAGCGGTTTTTTCGAGAGGCAGGTTATGTCATGAAGGAACTCGTAAGGAGCTGGAAAATGAGTTGAGATTTAAATAAGACATTTATAAACGTTGATCGACGGTAGAAAGAAAGAAACAAACTTCACCTTCGATCGTGATTGTGTATTGTATCGTGTTCGATACCGCTAAAGATTTCGGAGGCCACGAAGTCGACGCGAGATATTCAATGGATACCTGACTTTTCCACGGAAGGATGAAGCAAATTTCAAGGACACCGTCCCGTATGGCGACTCTTTTGATGAGATATCCGTCGCGCAACCGACAGCACAGTAAACTGCTCAGCGTGCACGTTACTTTGTCGTCTATTTGTTTCTTCCGCAACAAGTGCGGTCGTTGATGACCATAGAAGAGAGAATTTCCAGTACGCCAGACGTTCAGTTCTGCCGAGGGTTCGCAATTCTCATTTCGGTACAATTGCCAGCAGATAAAACTTCGATGATACATGTTCATCTCGCCACCGAATGCCGCAGTCTGAAAATCCAAAAAAAACGATACTTCTTTCGTGAAAGAATCAACATTTGGGAATTCCTAGTTTCGCAAATTACGTTACTAGTTCGTGCCGAAGGAAAAAGATCCAACTTACATCTTGAGGAACGAAAGGCATGTAAGTGCCAAGAGTAGCAGTTGCAATGAAGCACAATAAATCTTGATAAGGTACGAGGCCATTCGCGCAATGTGGATGATAAGCGCTGCCCAGATGTATGAAGCTGCAGGCGACGGTTGTAGCACGAAGTTGTTGAACAACCGAATCGAGAACGTGAATATCGGCGACTCCGACTATGCCGTCGGAAATGACGATTAAATCTGTGTGAAAAAAAGTATGGAGGTTTGATTTACCGCGATGAAGGAAAAACCGTCGGGGCGAAATGATCGGAACTTACGAGCACAGCTGTGCTCTGGCAAAAGAGCCAGCGCGAGCATTCCGTATCTGAGCATATTGATGAAACTTGCTTCCGGTGAGACCATACAAACATTAACCATCGATCCAGCGGCGTTGATTCCTATACTGCTTCCAGCTTCCTCGAAAAGTCCGCCGACGAGTTGGTCACTTTCTGCTTTCATCGCTTCCAGTTGTTGATTCGCCATTCCCGAAACGAGAGCGATTTTTTTTTCTAAAAGGTTCAACTGTCTCTCAACGAACTCCAAAAGATATCCCACATTTTCTGTGTTCAACAACCACCCCTGAACCAACACTTGCTGCGCCGGATTCGTAAAAAAAGGTGTGTGAACTATCACAGTCAAATGGATTTCCGGCCTCATCACATGATCGCTGCTCCCTGGAACTGTAAACTGTGTTTGTACATTAGAATCTTGTCTCACTTTCTGACTGCACGAGTAATTTTTGCCGATTTCATCAAAAAATTTCGATCATAATCATTTTTACATTTCCTTTTTTGTTCCTGTTCCATTTTGCTGCCAGATTTCAATGTTTTTAACAAACGATATTATGCTTGAAAAAAGTTAAAATACTCACGGGCTTTGTAACATTCTCTAAGAACCGTTTGGTCGCTAAATACACTTCGTCTATCACAATTTCTCCGTGCTGAATATCCTGTAATTGGAGAGAATTTTTTATTCCAATGATACTTCTCAAGGAGGACACCGTTTCATTTTCTCATCAACATTTTAATAAAATTCTTTGAATTAATTTTTCTTATATTGCATAAGGATCGCCATGGTGTGGAAAAAAAGTCTTTTTTTATGATTAGAAACTTACAACTGTCCCCAATGAAGGACTCAGATCCAAGCACAAAACGATTCTGTATTTGTGAGCAAGAAAAATCACTCCTGTTGACTTGGTCACTTTGTATCTGTATAAGCAGTTGGTCTGAACACTCCAAGAATTCGGAGGATTCCTTGGTAAGACAGACACGATAAGAAGCTCGGGAGCTTCTTCGTTTTCCACATCGGAGACCTGTATGGAAACTATGGTCTCCAAATGTTCCAGAATCCATTGAGCTCGAACATTGCGTGATATCGGGAAACCTTTTTTCATAAGCAGGAAAACTGTAGCAGCCTCCAGAACGAGCTTTCCCTGGGACACAACACAGTGTTCAGAGTTTTGTGCCAAAATTGTGACATGTCAGATGGAACTTTTTTTCATATTTTTGTAGATTTATATTCATAATGTATCATTAAGAGAGAAATGCATTGATTATTTGAATAACGTGGGGAAAATACCTCATACTCGGGACTGTCCATGATGATGATTCGAAACAACAACAATGTTTATACATTATCGACGTGAAACCTCATCACGTTCGTACGGCGATCGAAACAATTGAAAGCGTCAATTTTCATAACATTATTGTTGACATAACGCCGTTGAGATTTGTTACGATTTCACGCACTACGACGAACCACTCGTTCTAAAACTATTCGTCCAACTAATCATTCATATGTAAAAAATGAAGTCTCGGACGCAATCTCATTTGACTGATAAACTGATTAAATTAATTGTAACCTATAAACATTGCGAGCTTGTGTACGATTGAGACAAGTTTTCGATCTCGTGTGCGTATCGTATGAGCACGCGAATATAAAAACATCGACACTTATACCGACGTAGTAGAATGACGTGCACGTGGTCAAGAAAACATGACATAGAAAATGAGCACACGCACAATTTTCTTGATCGCTCCTACGATCAGCTGTTGTTTTCCCTTTTTTCTTTTTTTGCAATTGTTTGAAAGTGCAGCAATGGCAATTCACAATTTACATTTGAGTATTATAATGAGGATAATAATGACAGCAACATAACAAGAACAACAATAGTAATAGTGATAATAATGCAATAATATTGTGCAAGTTGAGTGTGTGGCAAGATTCGATTTTCACGATCCAAGCGGAGGAATTTTTGAATCGAAAATAATCTCTATCATATCGACGCTCGCTCTGGGCTCTTTACAATTTTTACCAACTGCGAACATCTTGTTTGATAATTATATAATTCGAAGTTCCGTTTTTTCCTGCAGCAGCGCCACTCGCTGCAACCTCATGTTTACATTTCACGAGCTATTTTCCAAACGACGAAGCGGTTCAAGAGAATCATTTGTTTTTTTTTGTTCACCTTGTTTGCCTGAATAATTCCGAAAATCGATCAAAATCAATATTTTTCTATGAATCATTCTTAAGTCATTTTCCTATGTTGAATGCGATTGTAAACAAATTGAATCGAAAGGGATTATTACCTTGCACGTGCCAATTCTTAGGTTAGAATCATCCGTGTTCGAAATTATTCGAAAAAATAGTTTTCCGTTAGGAAAAGAATATAATGCTTTCGAAAATGTTGCCACCGGGCGTAATGGAAAAACAATCACCGAATGAAAATGCTAGAAAAAAGGATAAACAAACGAGTGACAAAACAAATGATGATGACAATAAAATTGTAAAGGAAAACCCCGCAACGCCTTGCGTTAATTCGAATTGGGAAAAATTTCAAAGTGTCCTTGGGCAACAAGATTCAACAGAAAAGCAACCGAAACGACAACACGCTCATTCAACCAAAAGTTCAAGTTCTCTTCGGAAAACACCGAGGATGGTCGTTCCCGTTCGTTTGAGTGAGGTAACAATTTTTTTCGTTCATTTTAGCTCTTTCCAAAACATTTGCGCGTGACCTGAAATAAATTCTCAATCCCTAACCTCAAAATCGTATTGAAAACGAAATTTACCGTTGCATTTGCACGTCAAACTGATCCCCAACGATTGTCCGTCAGGTTAACAAGACCAACAATATTTTTGTGGAAGACGAGTCAAAGTTAAACAAAGAATTAACAAAACAAATAGCCATGGACTGTGAAATGGTGGGCATCGGTGACGGAACAGAGAGTATGTTGGCCCGAGTATCTCTGGTTAATCGTCACGGAGCTTGCGTATACGACAAGTACGTCAAGCCGAGGGAAAAAGTTCAGGACTACAGAACGGCGGTGAGCGGAATTCGTCCGCACCATTTGGCTGATGGAGAAGATTTCAAACTGGTGCAAACGCAAGTCGCAGAATTGTTGCGCGGCAGACTGCTGATAGGACATGCTCTGAAAAACGATCTAGACGTCTTGTTCCTCTCGCATCCAAGGAGACACTTGAGAGACACGTCACGCTACAAGCCATTCAGAAAATTAGTTAGAGGAAATACTCCAAGCCTGAAAAGATTGGCTGCCGAATTGTTGGGCCTCGATATCCAAAGCGGTGAGCACAATTCGATCGAAGACGCGAGAACAGCCATGCAATTGTACGTACTGTACAAAAACCAATGGGAGAATGACTTTTATTCTAAATCCAGTGGCCGTTGACCGATCCGACCGAATTTTATATATTTATATATTTATATTTATGCCTTTGCCATGTCCACAAATTTCCAAGATAAATTTCCGTTGAATTGAGAAAAAAAAAAGTCTTTCAAGATTTATAAAATCACACAAACCGTTTCGTACTTTGAAAAACGCGTTTTTCACACGTTTCATGTACATATTATACTAATCATACGCAATGATTCATTATAAGTGTTACGTATTGTAATAAAGTTAATTTTTTGCATAAACTTTCATCTATTTATTTATTTATTTCGAGCCACGTGTCCCTGCGTCTTGATTAAATCCGATTCACAATTTTTCGACCTCGAATCAAGAAACGCATTACAGTAATCAGTTTCACATATTTTTATGACCCAATCGAGAGAAAAGGAAAGTTGATGCTAGTTTTGAAGGAATTTTGAAAGTTGACAACCGTCCGAGTTCTCCGTGAAATTACACTGTCGTACGTGATACGTATTTTTCGGAATCTCCCGATTGCTGCCTGGTTGTGACGATAACGACGAAGAGAAAAAAATCAGAAACAACATACATCGTTATCACTGCGATACATACGAGCTAGGTCGAAGGTCAATCATCTCGTTAAAAAAAATCCAACAGTTCAAGGCGAAACAATCATGACTAAAAGAGTTGCCACCAACGGGACAGACCTTGTTATCGTCCCCAATAGACTCTACCCAATAGATACTTTTTACTTTGCTCTAATCCCACTCTCGAGTCATACTCCTTTCTGACTCGTGAAGCCGCGTACCATTAATCGTGCACTACGCTTCGTAAGTTCGGGTGTAGGAGGGGAAAAAAAAATTCTTATATCTTTACCATCTGTTATTCGAATCCGTTGAGCGACGTTGCTCTGGCTTACTATCGTAGATAACGTACAAATATTATTTTTCTATCGTAAATTCGGTTACACGTGTTTTTTTTTCCTCCAGTAAGAATTCAGATTCCTCCGAGTGTATGGAAAAATTTGAATCAGTGCAAAAACGATTATAATAATTATTACTGTGATTACAACGAAACGAAAAATTTTCTTCGCTCAACGAAGCTCCCCCAAAATCCGGGTTTACAGATAATTGTTGACTGATACGAGAAAGCGGCGATTAAACCTTCTCAACGAGACTTGTATTTCAGCTCTCGAACGTTTCACTTTCATGGCATATCTGTTTTGTGAGAGTCGCGAGTGACGATTGAATTCGAAAGGATACTCGTAATTTCCTCTGGACCACTTATTCGACATAGGAGGATTTTCAAATACGTCTCCAGAAGTGGAATCCGCTGACCACGAATAAAAAGTTGAACATACTGGTGGACTAGGATTTTTTTCTTCAATAAAAAAAAAGGAAAAATAATCAAGGATGCGTGTGGCTGTGATTGGCGCGGGTTCAGCAGGACTCGCAGCTCTTCGACATTGCACTGACAGCAAAGTCAATCAGGATAACAAAGCCATCAAAATTACCGAAGTCGTGTGTTTCGAAAAAACTGACAAAATCGGTGGCACTTGGGTTTACGAAAAAAATGTTGGCCTTGATGCGTATGGCTTACCCATTCACTCGAGCATGTACGACAGCCTGAGGTGAGGTTGAACAAAGTCATTCGTTTATTTATTTCAACGTTTTTAATTTTAATAATCAATGGAAACTTTTTTTATTAATATTCAATAAATTTTCTATTTATTTCAGAACCAATCTGCCCAAAGAAGTGATGGGTTATCCTGATTTCCCTATATCGATAACTGAATCAAAAAGCTATTTGACTCGCACTGAGATCCTCGAGTTTTTGAACCGTTACTGCGACAATTTTAAACTTCGACAACACATTCGCGTGAGTTGGCTAATTTTTACAAATTTTTCCATCACTTGAAATCGGAAAGCTTCTGAAAACGTGGAAATAAAAAAACTGTTTTGTCAAGTTCCATCACAACGTCGAAACGGTGGAGCCACTCGGAGTTCCCGGAGAAACGGGAAGCAATCTCGCAGCTCCGAAATGGTCGGTCAAGGTCAGAGACTTGACGAACAAAGGAATATTGAAGGACGAGATATTCGATGCTGTTATGGTTTGCAATGGTCATTATTTCGAGCCGAGTGTGCCTTCTATGAACGGTCACGATGTTCTCAAAGGCCAACAGCTTCACAGTCACGATTATCGTGTGCCTGATACCTTCGAGGGAAAAACTGTTGCTGTCATTGGTGCCGGTCCCTCGGGTATACCGCAAAAACTTTTCCATATTCATTTTATTTCACAATTCTCTCCAGGGCCTGTCCAAGGTTTAGATTGCTGACGAAAAAATTCAAAACAATTAAAAATGAAAGATTTCGCTGTCTTAAAATCCCCTGGGGTTCATCGACAGGCATGGACTTGACTCTGGAAATATCGAAGAAGGCTAAACATGTGATACTGAGTCACCACAGCAAAGATCCTATCTGCACAGTATTTCCAGCCAATGTCGCCCAAGTATTATTTTTTCAGCATTATAATTTTTCACTCCAAGCTCGCTCCATAACGTCTCTGTAATAATGACGTTCTTTCTTCCTAGAAACCTGATATTAAACAACTGACAGAAAACGGTGTCATTTATTCTGATGGAACGAGTGAATCAGTCGATATTGTATTGTACTGCACAGGTACACGTCGATTTTGATTTCCCAATGAATATTCGTCGATATTCACAAATGAGAATTCCCGCAGAAGCAATAGTTTTCAGTTAACAACAATCGAGTCGTTATCGATCTTTCTTTTTTTTAGGCTACAAATATAGTTTTCCGTTTCTGGCTGAAAGTTGTAAAGTGAAAGTGGAGAATAATATGGTAACCCCACTGTGGAAACATTTGGTTTCGACAGAAAATGTGACCCTCGGTTTGGTGGGTTTGCCCTTCTACGTGTGCGCCTTCAGCATGTTTGATTTGCAAGTGAGTTTCAAGCTTTTTTTCTTTTTCTACCTTTGTCCGAACGTCAATGGAAAATGTGAGAATAAAATTGAATGGCAGGTACGTTTTCTGCTGCGATTTTGGTTGGGAGAGAAAAAGTTTCCGTCGAAGGAAACAATGCTGGCTGAGGAGAGCGCCGAGCTCGCTAGAAGGAAAAGCGAAGGTCTTGGCAAGCGTCACTTCCACATGATGGGACCGCAGCAAGGTGAATACTACGAGGATCTCGCAAACGTAACTGGCATAACTCCGCTGCCACCTGTACTGACGAAAGTACACAACGAAAGTAGCAAAAGATTTCTCGACGATCTTGTTCATTACCGAGAAGATCGTTATCAAGTTTTGGACGATTTCAATTTCATTCAGCTGTAAATTTGAAATGAAATAAAATCGAATAATACGAATCCCAGAAATGTTTGAAATCATCGAATTATCTCTATTCAAGATAGATAAAATACAATATTTTTCTCTATGACGATGCCACCTTTTTGACAATGATATAGTACAATAAAGCGAGTGGTATAGATTATTGTTTACTACGAGATATTGATCATTAATTTTATTCACTTAATCGCATATATATATATATATCTATACGATGTATATGAATATATATATATATATATATACACACACTCAGCTCATGTTGTTTGTTTTTATTTCGTGTATTATCCATGATTTATGTTCTGCTAGTAATAAATTATAAACACCTCACTATCGTTTGATCGAATTTCTTCCATTTCTTAAATTATTTTCTCCGTGTTTCTCGCGCGTTCTTTTCTTCCTATAATTCATATATGTTAAACCATAGAAATCTTTGAACTACATCAAATTTTATAACGAATTTTCATCATTTTGACGTTTTTTTCTTCTCTCTCTCTCTCTCTCTCTCTCTCTCCCTTTTGCGCTCTCTTTCTCATACATAATAAATCCTGCACTAGGAAATATATGACATCATTAAAACTTGCCATTTTACAACTCTAAACGGTAGTCCCTATTATTTACACAAATGCACACAGAAATTGCAGGGTGTATTCTTGTTGTTGATGGTTTTTCGGTTTTTCATCTGTTTTCTTTCTGTTTTGGTTTTAGTAACGAGTAGCCCAATGTTGAAGACAGTCGATGGTGATGGAATTTAAACAGTCATGTCTCTTGTGTAGAAAATTTCGCTGTGGCCCAGTTTGGGCTCTTTTCGTGGATCGTAGTAAAGAATTTTTCAAATCACTAGATTTAAAATGAAATTTTGCACGAAAATCTTCACACAGAGATGAGAAATGTATGAAATTAAAGTTTTTACGTTCTGCCAATGAATTTGCACACGAAAAAAAGTTTCACAGTCACAGGATTTTTGTTTCGTTGAAACAGTGTTCGGTATTGTTATGTTACATAAAAAACACAATGTCGCGACGGTTCCTGACTCTTCATAGGGACAGAACAGGAGAGCTGTTGGACGAGAGGGAGGGGAACAATTTCTTGCGGTTTAAAATAAAGAAAAAGTACGAAATAGAATAATTGTCATAATCTGTGACCAACGATTTGGCAAGCAATTTGGGAAATTCGCTGATTTTCTTTTATTATAAAAGATGATCGTTGTCCCCTCTCTCCCTTAAAACAGCGGAATTTAATGTACAAAATGCGGTCGCCCGAAAAACTCATCGAATCGAGGTTTGAATGCACTGAATTTTTTACACATAAAATAATAATATGACATGCGAGGGAACTCGCAAAGTTGAATTATTTGCGCAATGAGTGAGCACACGTGAATTTTGTTCTTCTTTGATATCTTTACCTTTTTTTTACACTATTATTAACTAAGAATACAAAGTACTTTGCGTGCGTTATTCTATTTGCATGTTTTCTCCATTTTATTTATTCACTTATTTTGTTATCCGGCAATATTGTATAAAGGAAGGCATTCTCAATTATCCTTAAGTGGCAAACGACTGTGGAACAGGATATCCACACGTGAAACAAACGGACGAATAATAAAAAGGGGCGAAATGAATTTTTGCAAATGAGAAATAGTTTGTTCACAGCAGAGCGTAGAGAAAAAATAATAAAAAATGAAAAGAAAGTAAAAGGGCACTGATGAAATGAATTCAATCGATTTGGTTCCTGACTTCGCAGCCGTGATGGGAAGATGCGAATGAAATAGTAACATGTGCATTCGTTCTTTCGAAGACAAAATGGGAGCCGCAATAATTACTTTTCCTTGCATTTTCTTTCTCTCTGACTTTTTCCTTATAGTTTTCGTGATTCTTACATACATTAGGGAAGAGCTAAGCTATAGTACAAACTGTATATCCCCCCGAGCTGTTTAATCGCAGCAAAATTCAATGTACACAAATCTAAGAATTGTCGATTTCTTATTGTTTCTTGTTCTTTTCATTTAGCAGTTTTTTGTTTTATCTTTCCTGTATAGACATGCATTATGACAATTATATATAATTATTTATTTAATGAACTTGATGGATCACTCAGCGAGGAACGAGATAAGCGACGAGCCCACGCGTTCCTCGGCTAAAAGAAAAAGATTTGGGAAAAGAAACTTGGCGGTTTACTTTTCTTTAGTCCCGTGAAAAGTTTTACTTTATGTACAATGGCCGTGGGGCCTGTGGTAAGAAAAAAAAATAAAATAAAATAAAAATCACGTACGGACGTTAAATCTTCTCCGGGAGATTTCCTCCCTCGGTAGATAAATTCTCTCTTAGATGGCGCGATCAAAACGCCCAAAGTTCTGATATTTTCTCGCCTCGTCGTTGAGAAATTTGACGTTAACGTTACGAACGATCGATTACACACTTGAGGACGGTCGTGAGGAAGGAACACTAGGAGTTTGCGTTCGGCGGTGGTGGCCTCCGGTCGTAATCCCTCCTGTAATCTTTACTCGCTCGCCAATCACTCGGGTATCCTTCGTTTTGGTATCCTCGACCACGGAAATGACCTTGTGGCATTTCCGATGATGGATAACCTCCCGGACCACTGGGGTTACCGTAATTTCCTGGACCCCCATACCCGTATCCTCCTTGAGGTCCCGAAGGATATCTATTGTAGTATTCGCTGGAAAAAAAATGTATTCAAATTCCCCGTCAAGGTTACGAAAAAATTTCAAAATTGTTCGTTTCTTTCATTTTTATACTTAAAAACGAAAATCAACGAGGAATCTTGATGAATAATCGAATCTTACTTTCGTTTGTCGTTTATATGCATTCCACGGTCACGATCCCGATCTCGTTCTCTGTCCCGGTGATAACCACCTGACATTCTACCGTACGATTCGATTCTTTCACGTTTGTGCTCAATAAACCTGCAAGAAAGTGGGATTTTTATTTTTGGGGCAAAGTTTTTGAGTTTGGAGTTGAAACTGGATTGTGGCAAGAAGTCTTCTTTTTTTTGGTGTAGAGAATTAGAAAAAAATGAAACCTGTTATCTCGAGGGTCTCTGAGGTCTCTGGCTGGAGGCCAATGATCTTCCTCTCGACTGCCACTGTAATGTCCACCTGCGGCGTACCCGCCGCTGTCTCTTCGGATCCTCTCGTCCTTGTTGCTAGCGGATAATCTGTCGATGCTTCTCTCACCGTGATTCGGTCTGTCCCTGTCACGATCTCTGTCGCGATCACGTTCACGTTTTCCCTCTTTGTGCTTGAGTTCCTTGGGCTCTTTCTGCCGCGACGTATCGAGACTGTTCGAGGTTGACGTATTGGAATTGGGCGTAGAAGGAATTGGAGTGATGGTGAGACCTCCGATCGTGACGCTCGTCGTATTCGAACTATTGGCTGCGGCAACCGCGCTCGCTGTAGTAACGTGCTTTTTACTGGGAATGCTGCTGTTGGAATTTTCCTCTATTTCTTCGATCCTTCGTTTGGCCGATCTCGACTTTTCAGCGTTGGTCGTTTCCGCGTTATGTTTATCGGTGTGCTTCTCGTGTTTTCTCGAGTGTCCCGTCAGTGGCTCTTCTTTTTTCTCTGGACTGGAGGACGGTCCTTCTTCGCCGGTTCTCATCGCGTGTTTGTAAAGTTTGTAGAGCTTTTTCGCGTCGAAAACCGTGAATTTCGAGACAAAGTACCACAAATTGCTTCTCCACTCTTTTATTTGTTCGGGATCTTTGTAGACGGACAAACATGTGTTTATCTGATTGCCAATTTGTATGAGATACTGGCGAGTACGATCGAGCTGATCGGCTTCGCTCAAAGCCTCCTCGGGCTTGTCGAGAGCCTTGAGAGCTTTTTTAACGGGACGCATTTTCTCTTTACATTCGTTAAATATCGAAGGATCTAAACCGCCCAATACATCGAGAGCCCTGGGCTCGTTGTTCGCCGTGAAATGCATCGGTCCGACCGCTTGTTTGTTATTTTTTTTGTTTCTTTTGTTGCCTTCTTTCTTGTCCCTTTTGACTCTCTTTTTTCTGTCCTCGATCGCACCGTCGCTTTCCTCCTTCGTCGTTGGTTCCTTCCTCGCCGCAACCTCTTCTTCTCGCTCTTTTTTAACCGCGGGTTTCTCCACTTTTGGCTTTGGTTTTTTGCTCTCGTCGCCCGAACTATCCTCTTCGACTATAATTTCTTTCGTTATCGCACTTTTGATTTCTTTTTGCTTTCTCGGCTTTCTCATTCTCGTTACACCGAGCTTAGCGTCCATCTGCTTCTTCAAAACTTTTAACAGATATTCTGCTCGCGCGTTCAATTGTTTCAACCGAGGCTTCGTGTCGTTTGGAAGAATTTTATCACCCAGTTTCAAACTCGGGTCCATTTTTATCGCCTCCCACGAACCCATACCGTGGGCATAAATTCCTCGGAGTAACCTCGAGTCGTCCTCAGAGGTCCAGTCGCAATCGAAATTGGCTGTTTTCAGTTTTGCGTCGAGATGCCAATTGGCTCGTTGTTCCGGATCCGCTGGTAACGCTTGGTCCAACGGCTCGAGTTCTTTGGTCGCTGCGGACAAGGATTTCGCGTTCACCATGACACCGCCGACCTTGAAAGTCGGGCCTTTACCTCGTTTTCTTCCTTTGCCCTCCTTCACAGGCTTTTTGCCGTCTTCCTCGGCAGCTGCGGCCGCCGCAGCAGCTTTGTTCTCCTTGGCGATGCTTTCGAAATCCGCGATACAAGCCTCGCACCTCGTCCGCAATTGTTCAGCGAGCCATTTCAATTCGGTTACTGGTTTTTCCTGCAATTCCGCATCGGCAGCGATATCGTCGATTCTTTTTGCCGGAGCGGTGAATTTTTTGTAACTTTTAACAAAACGACGAATTTCCACGTCGGTAAAACTCTTGACAACCTCGCGAGGCAGGACTCTCGGTCTGCCACGTTTCTTTGGCCGATCGTCGTCGTCTTCGTCCTCCTCCGAACCGTCAGCGTCGCTTCCTGTTTCGTCATTATCGTCACTCTCCTCCGATTGCATCTTTCTTCGTTTTCTTCCTCGTTCTTCTCGGCTCGACTGATTCAACTGTTGAAGAGTTTTCCGACTTCTAGGCGGTAAATACAAATCCTCCATTTCCTTTGATTTCGCGTGTTCCTCGACTTTAGCACGGAAATTTTCTGGAATTATTTCCGCCCAGTCTTTACTCTCGTCGTCATTGTCAGCCGTTGACAACAGTGGCTCGGGTTCTTCCTCGAAAGCGGCGAAACTCGCGACTTTGAACGCGGATAAAAGTTCGTCTCCAACGGTCGTTGGTGCTTCGTCCCGGGTCTCAGCTCTTCGTAAAATTTCGTCAATGTCGCACGTCGGTTCCTCGTCGCCATCTTCTTCGTCCTTGAACAATTCTTCGGCACCGAATTTCAGAATTGCGTTCAGGTCCTCCTTGTTGAAAGGATTATTGTTCGTCCCAGGACTTTTCTTGTCTAGGACTGTGCGACCCGTCGTGTCCATTCTCTGGATAACCAAATGATCCAGCACCATTTTCTGCTTGGCACGCTCCACGATCTCTTCTTCGACCGAGTTCTTCGTTACCAAACGATAAATATTGACTTGATTCTTTTGACCGATACGATGAGCACGTGCTTGGGCTTGAAGATCGTTCTGGGGATTCCAGTCAGAATCAAAGATGATGACGGTGTCTGCTGTGGCGAGATTAATGCCAAGACCACCAGCTCTCGTCGACAGCAAGAAGCAAAAGTCTGAGGAGCCTTCGGCGTTGAAATGATCCAAAGCTTGTTTCCTCAATTCACCCTTGATGCTCCCGTCCAAACGTTGAAAGGGAAAATGCCTCTTTTGTAAATATTCACCGAGTATATCGAGCATCCTAACCATTTGGCTAAAGATCAATACTCTGTGTCCAGTTTCGCGCAATCTGACCAAAAGTTTGTCCAATAAAACGAGCTTCCCGGAGCCTCTTATGATCGACTGAAGATAATCCTCGTCAGCGTCTCTCCTATCGGATTCCATGGGTTTCGTGAGAAACGCGTGATTGCAGCACTTTTTCAGTTCGATAACGATATTGATGAAAGTCATTGTCGAGCCCTTGACACCTTTTCTCAAAGCGTTGTAATTTTTGGTCAAGATCCATTTATAATATTGTTTTTGCAACGTAGTCATTTCGACGCGCAATATTTGCTCGACTTTGGCAGGCAATGATTTTTCGACGTCTTTTTTGACGCGTCTCAGAATAAAGGGTTCGAGTTGCTTGTGCAGTTTCGAGTAACCTTTTTGGGCAGCGTTGTCGTGTTCTTTTTCGAATTCTTCCCAATTGTTGAACTTGCTCGGCATTATAAAGTGCAAGAGTGCCCATAATTCTTTCAAACTATTTTGCAAGGGTGTTCCGGTGATGAGGAGTCGATGATTCGTGTGAAATTCCATGAGTGCTTTGTACAAAAGAGAATCATCGTTTTTGAGACGATGGGCCTCGTCCACGAGAATCACCGCCCAATTGAGAGCTCCCAGGAGCGCTTTGTCCTTCAGTACGATCTCGTAAGTCGTCAATATCGCGTTGAACTTCAATCTCTTCGAGCTGTAACACCATTCGTACTCGCGGATAACGTTACGCGACGTAACGTCGCCGAGATACGTTACAAAATTCATATCCGGCGCCCACTGAGTCATTTCTCGTTGCCACGACGTCATCGTCGACAATGGCACCACCAAAAGGAACGGCCCGTACAGCTGATGTGTGTGGAACAGATAATACAGGAAGCATATCGTTTGAATTGTTTTTCCCAAGCCCATCTCGTCCGCTAATATCACACTGTTCTCTTTGCACCACGAGTGAATCATCCAGTTCAGACCGTCCATCTGATAGTCTCGAAGCACGAGCTCTTTTCCAAATCCCATGTATTCCGGCTGCGATTTAACCTGATGAAACTTTGGTCTTGATTTTAATACTTTGCAATGTTTACTCGGTGTCCTCTTCGAGTCTTCTCTATCACGGAAATCCTTTATCATCTCTGGCCACTTCCGGATTATCAACGCACCGTCCTCCCACGTAGAATCTGCATAAGGCAGACTCTCCCATTTGCAATAATAATCCGGATGATCCGAATCCGGCTTGTTGTATTCGGCTGTAACAAAACATTTACTTTCATTCATGCTGCACTAGTTTTTCGTCATTCGCTTCGAAAATAATCGAAAAATCACAACTTGCCTATTATCCTTTCTACATTGTTGTAACTCTTGAGGAGCTCCTGTTGCAATTCTGCCTGACATTCGAAATAATCGATGTCCTCGGGCCCGGCGTACGCTCTCCATTGTTGAATTTCTCTTTCACGTTTAATAAAATTATCTAGTTTCTTCAATCCTTTCACCTGCCAACAAAAAAACAAGTTTTCATTTTTTTTTCGTCCTCTAGATTGTATTTTTTTCAATACTTTTTCGTGATTCATTTTTAGCCATACTTTTTGAGCTTTCAACGATTCTTCGGACTCCCACGTATTGTGTATGTGAGACCATCCTTTCCACTTAATCAGGTACTGCATCTCGCTCTCCTCCGGGGCCAAATCTTTCGGATTTGGATCTCCATTCTCCTCGATAGCGTACACAGTCGTAACGTTACCCGTGACTGTAATTATTTCTCATATTACACAGGCATAAAAAAAAAAAAGAAAAAAACTTTTCCCCATTTTTTTTTTTTTTATTTTTGCGTCCCTGTTGGTCTTGAGATTACGTCAAGAGATAGAATTATAAATAGTTATTCACGAGAACGGACCTCCTTTTTTGCCTCTTCTTTGTGCAATAATACGCTCGATAGTTTCGGCATTGTCGGGTTCTGTTGGTTCGACCGTTGCCTCATCGACCTCCACTAAATCTTCGCTATCCGTACCCTCGTCGCTTTGCTCCTTATAGCTGACGGTTGTACCGGCCCGTCTGGTGATTTGTCTGAGCAAAAAAGCGAGCAAATGACGTTCGATTGAATTTTGTGTTGAAAAAATGCATGATTATGCAGAAAACTTTGATTCGGTATCGACAATCGATCGTCCTCACCTCCTATTGTCATCGCTATCGAAAGAAGAATTTTCCGAGGATTCGGAAACCCGTTTTTTTCGAGAACGAGAATTTTCTTTGATTTTTTGAGCTGCTCGACGATTTATGGATTTACTGGGAGGTGGTGGTGGTGCTCTTTTGCTATCCAAGTCGTCCGACTCTGAATCCGAACTCCCGGAATTCCACGAGTTTTGGGAACTGCGATAATTATTTAACAATTATTTCTTCTTTTTTTTATTGCATAATTATTTATTCTTGTTGCAAAAAATTCTAGCCCGGCAAATCCGCGAGGCCGCAGTTCCGGAAACGTAAGACTAAACTCAAACTGCTTACTTCCTGAAAAAATGAACGAAAAGAAAAAAAAAAGAATTCGCTGCGGTTCGTACTTACCTTTTTTTCTTAAATTTCTTCCGACCATCCGAATTTATTTCCGGCGGTGCTGCCAATCTCTCAGGCTCCTTTCTCGATCTTCCCGATCTCCTGATCCCATAAATGTCTGGATTCTCGTCCCATTCTCGGCTAGATTCGCTCTTATTTCTACGCTTTGGTTCTGTGCTGTGATTCGAACTTTTGCTCTGAAAGCTATCGCTGTGTGCGGGTGCATCGGACTTTTCCGATTTTTCCGAATCCGAACCTGTCGCCGAACCGGAACCACTCGACGAGCTAGAGTCACTGCGATTGTGCAGTCGGGACAATTTCACCTTTCATTCAATTGCTTCAATATTTTCTTATTACGTTTCTTTCTTCTATTTTTTCACTTTCTTCCTTCCTCTATCTCTTTACGCCGATATATTTTCATGGCACCTTAAAATTACTACTCTTGATTCAATTATTTCCTCGCACCTTATTTTCCGATTGAGGTTAATAATAAAGTATATTTCGTTCCGATTTATTTGAAGATTCCATGATGCGCAGCAACAGATTCGTCGTACGTGGAAAACAACAAATCAACTACTCGATTTCTAAGACTAATTTGTCGAATGGGATAGTAGTCAAAAATGAGTGAATGAAAAAATGTCTCGTTATACTTTAGGAACACGATTACATTATCACAATTTTTCGGATTAAATGAAAACGCATCTCTACAAAAAACAAAATTGATTTTCTGTTACGGAAAAAAAATATTTTAAATCTGCGACGCACAAAAAATCGATCAAAAAATCTCTCGTTATAATTCAGAATTATCATTATATTATCAGTTTCTTGGATTCAATAAGAACGTATCTTCAGAAGAAAATTGATTTCCTGTTACGGACAAAAAATATTTAAACATTGGGAGGGACAAAGAAATCGATAGAAAGTTGAAAAATAATGGGGGGAGAGAATCAAGGTCGAAAAATTACGCCTACCGAGTGGAGTTTTCATAAAAATAAAGAATTTCTAAAAATTTGAATTTCTTTAAGAAGAAAAATTGTCACGAGATTCTAGGTCGTTCCACGATTTCACTGGCGACAGTGATTTTTCAAACTTTATCTCGGAGTGGAAGAATGAAAAATGTCGAATGAGAAACTAGCAATATGATAAAATTGGTGCTGCATTAATGAAGCCACAGAGTTACAAACTAAATGTTTCTTTAAGTACAGTAGAATGGAACTTTTTCTTGAGGTGATAGAAAGCAATAAAATACCCACCTATCGCTTCCGGAACCTGATCCGGAATTACTGCCAGAAGAGCTACTGTCGCTTTTGCTCTCATTGTCAGAATCTGAGCCCGATTCCTTGCCGGATTCTGATTCTGTTTTCTGAAATGTATAATCAACGAATTCATCATCGAGTAAAACTGGCTCTAATTTTATTTTTCCCTCCGTTGTTGTTTGGAATATATTTTTTGAGATTCACGCTTTTTCGATCGCAGGAGTATATTTTTGTTTCAGCCACTTCGTTACGTCGAGGAATTATTCGGTATTTTTCAACATTTCGAGTTCTCAGAACGACGCTACTGTCGACCACCATTTTCTTGACCAAACCCGCCATCTTGATGATAATACGAATTGTACAAGCCGACGCGTTGCCATTCTTGAGATCAAATATTCGCCTGACTAAATATTGCTTCGTATAAATTTCTCTGCATTGAAAATTGACTCATCAATCAAATTACATTTTCGAATTAATTTTTCTGATGTTTTTTATTGCAAAATAAATCTTTGTTCTCATCAAAAACGTCCTGCACTTCAAAACATAATTCCACGTTGCCAATTCTGCTTTTTCAGAGGTTTGACCTTACGATTTCTTTTACTTTCAATACTCATCCATGTCTAAATAATTACAATACTAAAAAAAAACCAATTGCTTCGTTGCGGCTTTGTAAATTAAATTTCTCAAAACCAAGCAATTGATCATTTTTTTTTCAAGTCGCTCAGGAACCTTAGCAGCATAAACATGAATTGTTGAATCCTTACAATGAATTTTTTTACATGCCTGAGTACTCGAGGAGTGAAGTTTCATAAAAGGTACAAGGTTTTGTCATAAATTACACTCCGATGGTGCTCAAAATGTTTATTTAAACAGTCAAATAGTACAATCACATTTGTAACAGCTGAAATCGTAAACTCAGTAAAAAAAAAAAAAATTATGGAAGAATATACAATTTTAAGATTTTTGGTCTGGAAAATTATGCGACGCATGATTTTTTATATCTGATGAAACGATGAACTTGCGGGATATTTGTAAATTGAAATGAAAAGGACAACGGCAAGAATTTTGAAGAAAATTTTTGTGAAAACCGAATGGATAGCCACAATAATTTTCTAGTGTTATTTCTCTCGGCACACTTTTGAAAATTAAATGAGGATCAAATTTGGTAAAATTTCTGTCGCATAGAATTGTCTAATTGGAGAAAAATAAATAAATTAATGTGGAAGACGCCGAGTGGACTAGTCCAAAAAAATGTCTTGTTCATGAAAATGGTCATGAGATGAATTATTGCTTCCTTGAAATGCAAACACTTTTGGCTGATTATAATTTTGCCTTGTGACCGCTTGTGCTTGTCGAACTGGGACAGTATTTTGGTTGATAATTTGGGGAAAGAAAAATTGGGAAAATGTGACGACAAAGGAAACGCAATAAAGTTTGAGGAAAAATGAATGAAAAATGGTTGGGAGGGTTTATTGAGTTTGGCATGAAAAAGGATAGCGCAGCGAGCAATAATGTGGATGAAAGATGCAAGAGGTTAACGGATGAACAATGCTGAGGTCAAAGTTTGAGCTCAATTTGCAAAAATGGGTCCGTCACAAAATTGTGATTAGACCAATGTAGCGGATGAGGAAAATCATGAAGTATGAAAGAGAGCGATAATTAGGGTGGAACAATGATATTTTCATTGAAAAACGGTCGAAAGAATGAATGTAAACAAACTTGTAGGTTATTATGAAGGAGTGAAGACTTGGTGAAATTGTGAAAAATCTTACAAGCAGGACGACGATTTAACATTTTTCTAAGTAGCGTACGACCCCGCCCAATCACCTTTCACACAAATAAATAAATATCCACTAATAATTTGGGATTAATAACGCATTTTTTGGGCTAATATTTGGTGGCATGAAAAACGCATGTGGCAACGTGAATATCTCAATATTCCAAACAACACCGTCGAAAAGGTTATTATTGAATGATTTTTTGTTTTATCGCGTAATAGAAGCTCCGAATAAACTTAATTTTGAATTAAGAAGTCAAATAGTTTGGTCCTAAACACTATTGAACATTGAGTTCCTTTCGACAAACTCGCCTCCGAGCCCGATTTTCCCCACTCACCTGCATCGTTCCCGTCTACGCGTCTCACCTAGCCTCCTTATTATTCCTTTCACAGATCCCGAAACACTATTCTTCGTTTAAAACAAGTTTAATGCGTAAATACGATGGCCCCCGAGCTCATTACTGTACGAAAGTTGTTACTCAGACACCCGACATCGTAAAAAAATATCGAATTTAACACGTACTATATGGTCGCTGGCCCGAGCTTGGCCGCCATTTTGTGAACCCTCGTTTCGTTCTTCGTTCTTTAGTTCTCCCCGGCCATCCTCTCGCCCGTCTACCCATAATGCAACGTGCGCGCGCGCGCAACCGTACCTCTCCCCCGCTCTTCCCCTTCGCGGGCAGGCTAGTTCCGTACACCTCGTTTTCCGCCGCACCCCCTCCCCCCTTCACCGCCGCCCAACCTAATACGATTAAACGAGCTTCGCCGCAGTGCGCGTTCTTTTCTACTATCCTTCTCTCCCTCTTTCTTAATACATATATTTATGAATCTCAAGAGATTATATGGTTCATCGCGCAAATTCATTATATTCGCAGGAATTTCTGCAAACTTTAATTTCAGAATAAAAATCAATATCCCGAATAAGTTGAAATTTTCGCGCACTTTCTCCCGCGTCACGTGTGCGACCTCGATGCTTGTTTCGATTCGTTCTTTCTTTCTCCGACAATGCGTAGAAAATATAATTTAACGTGCAGGCGCTACGCCATTTTGATTTTACAAAGTACTTTACCCACAAGCCACCACACAATCAGCCATTCTGCCCGTACATCGGGACAGCTTGAAAATTCATGTAAACTTGTAAAAAAAATTGCGTTACAGAGCTATGTGTACACTTTTGTGTTTAGTCATAATCTTTTTTGTTTTTGCAAGTACCTTGTTAGAAAGCAGTGCTCCGTAGCCAGTTTTTGCACTTTAATCATGATTCGTAAATGGGGAACGTAAAACACCACCAAATATTCGTGACCCGCCCAAATTTATAGCAAAAAAAATGAGGCATGCATATTGATTGTCACCGTAAAAAGAATGATCAATTCAACGGAAACACAGAATACATTTTTCACTTTGTTGCACAAGATAAATTCACCAACGAGTAAAGTCGCTCGTCCACGAGCGTGCAGTAAAGTATCATATTTTACGTGGATTGTGAGGGAAGAAGAAAAAAAGTGGAAAATGAAAAAGAATGAGTCGACGAGTCTGCGAGAATAGAGCGCCGTCTACGGTGGGAAATCGTAAACCGCTCTTACGTAGGCTCGCGAAAATATAAGGAATATATATGTATATAGGTCAGGGAGAGCAGCGATTATAGAACAAGAGAATTTACCAAGGCAGCGTTCCAACTTAGAAAGATGTATTTACGATGCTAAATGAGGTTATTTACAGCAAATGCGTGCAGCGTTGTGTTGGAAAACTTTAAATCACCGGGACTGTGCGTAGTATTGTATTTTCAAAAATAAATAATGTTGAGTAAAGCGTTCGGAATGAGAGACGTAAAATATTACCCAAAGACCATTTGGCACATCAACACCGGAAAAGGAGGAGAAACCCAAACGTTCGATATACGACTACCGCGCCATTTCCGGTCGCGCATGCTTGCTTTTCAAACTATTCTTTTATCAAATCATTATCATTGGCGGGAAATTTAAATCTCCAATGAATATACTTTCACTTTTCACTCAATCGTCTAAGAATTTCCAAAAATTCAATTCCTACCAGAAATGGAGAGAATTTCGGTCTTTTTCGGATTCCATGCGTTTATTCACGATATTTCGGTTTCAGATAAAAAGTAAATTTGCCGCATCGTGTCAATGCTCGAGCTCCTTGGAAAATCTCTCGGGGTAAAGGTTCAGAAAAATAAACTTTCATCGATTGATATTTACTTCTATGATTACAACGTTCAACAGCAACTTTTTATTCAATGATCATGATTGCGTTTCGGTGAAATAAATGTAAAGAAATATTTAATTAATTCTTATTCAACATAGGATTCGGTTCCGGGGTAAAATCGTAAATGAAAAATTTGTTCTTCACGCAGTACTGGAGTAAAGTGTGTATCTACTAACTTGGAAAAAGTTTGACGGTAATTAAAAAGTGAATTATTCGGGATCGGCGGTTTTCTTGTCGCCCGATGAATCGCCCTCTTCCTCTTGGTCAGCTTCGTTTAACGCAGTGCTTTTGTTTTTTGACTTTGCATCCGGTACCCACAGTCCGCTGTCGACGCACCGTTTCATGTGGTGTTTGGCTTCCTCTTCAGGCATTTCCTCTATTGTCCGTTGCAGTAAAGGAATGTCTTGGGCCTCGAAGCATTTTTGCAGTGACTGTTCGGGAAGGCAGATTTTTCGCAATTAATAATTTACAGAAATTTTACTTTTTTTCTCATCGAATAAAGCAAATTGTTTCTTTACCTCGGGAAGACTCTCAAAGACTTCGACTGGGTCAAGGCCACCTGGGCCAAGACGAGCCAAACGTTCCTCTTCTTCTGCCTCCTTGAGAGCCTCCGCAACTTTTTCCGCTGCTCTCTTGCGTATCCGGTCTTTGAATGCTGCCAGCTCGTCGTCAAACGATTTTTTGTATTCAACCTCCGCTATTTGAATTCGGCTGAAGAACGAACCAACGCAGGCTCTCGGATCAACATCCAATTGCTTCGAAAGCTCCAGAATATATTGCATACAGATGCACTGATGAGCGACGTGCTTCATTAAGTCGTGTTTCTGGGTAAAATAAATTAATTTGTAAAACATGAAACGTATTTTCAGGGACTTTACGGTCAAAATTAGAGTCTCCAGGGATATAAGTTCATGGTAACGGCCTTGAGGCTGGTAAAGAGTGCAATTTCTGGAGCTCGTGGTACATTGGATCAGAAAAATTGAGAAATTTCTGAGTTTTATGGAAATTTCCTGCTCTCGAATGAGCAGGTTAAATTTGGGTAAACTTACGTCTTCCATTTCGAGATTGATGCACCAAATGACCAAATAGTTGGCAGTATTTTCGCAAACCAATTGCTGATATTCTTGGAGGAATTTCTTGCTGTCGTCATATCGTCTAAGCATTCCGAATTCTTTTAATTTCTTTTCGTTCTCCTTGACAAAATCCTTCATCCTTTTTTCCCTGACATCGTCGGGCAGATCGGATTCATCCTCCTTCCTCGTTGGTTTTGTGTTTATGACGGTTTTTGTGAATCCTTGATGGCCGATGGTGTCCACGTTCCAGGGTCTCAGCTTTTCCTTTTTCTTTAAATCCTCCTCTTTTTCTTTGATCTTCTTCTTCTCTAGTTCCAACTCCTCGACCGCTTTCTTCAGCGCAATCAACTCGTCCGTGTTGCATGGTATTCTTTTCTGTTTCTCCTCCAGAGCTTCCAGTTGGCTCTTACGCTCCTGCAGCTTTTTCTCCGTACTTGAAATATCAGTTTTTGTTTATCGACGAATGCATTACCCGTGGGATTATTTCAAAAGACTTTGGTTCCCGAACAAAGAAAAAGAGAAAGAAGACAAAACTTACTCGTTTTTCAAATTTTGAAATTCTTTCTGCTCTTTCTCCTGTTCCTCCATCCTTTCCACACGTGCTTGATGCCGCCATCTGAATAAAGACGGAGTATCGATATTTGGATGAGTGTCATCCTCATCGTCGGATATCTACACATTCAGAGTAGGATTGCAATTGTTAAAATTGTCAATGCAATTGCAACTTCGAGTGGCATGAATTGGGAAAGATTTTCAGAAAATATCAGACTGACAGTTTCTTTAGATATCACAAAATATAATGCATTTAGTTGGAAACATTTTTCTGAATGATTTTTTATGGAATTAAACGTATTCCAATGATACATATTTTCGGCCGATGCAATGAAAAGGATTGTCCAGATTTTTTTGGGTTATTTTGGAAACGATGGTAAAAATAAACGTGTCAGATGTGAAAATATAGCAGATTCAGAAATTATGATTTATAACCTTCAAAAGGAGTGTTTATTTGGAGTTAAACGTAATAGAGGCGATCGAAGGAGTTACCAGACGCACGGGGCTAAGAAAACTTCTGGAACTGTTCGCGCAGATCGAAGAAACTTTCTGGAAGCTTGTAACCAAGAAAACGTAGGGTTTGTGTATATTCTTACCTCAATATCCTTCCACTTGCTATAATCAACCATTTTTTAAGAAGCACGTAATTTGAAGATTCCACAAATACAAATTGGACAGGTTTATTAGATAAACGAACGAGGATTAAAGGCTTGACGGATATAAACGGAAATCTCGGTCCACTCGGTACGAATTTTTTTCCTGATAAAAAGCGAGGTTCGTTCACAATTGTCAAGAGATGATTTTTTCTTGCGGCGGCAAGCGGCAGTTACAGGATGTTCAGCGCTAGCTCACCAGAACAAAGTTTCCAAAAAGTTCGCGCGATGGCGCCACTTGGACCGTTTGATGGGCCATAAACATTTTTTCAACTTTTCTAAATAGAGTGGGGCAAAAACACGTGCTTCTGAGTGATTTTAAAGTCTTGTCTATCCAGACACATTATTGAAAGAATAAAATCTTGAATGTTTGAAGCTCGAGGAGAGAAATGGCTCTGTCAAGAGGTGAATACGATCGTACAATTCGCCTCAATCTCAAAAAACCGCTCGATCAATCCGGCCATCATAACAAAATACTTTGACATCATAATTTAACCTTTTTTTTCCAGAGCTGACCCGTAGACTGGAAACGAACGAAGAGCCACTAGCAAAACGTTTGAAATTAGCAGAAAACACATTTACGAGTGAAGATTTTCCTGTGACAAGGAAAGAAGATCTTGTTTTGAGATGGCTGTGCGAGCAAATACAAAAGGAGGAAAACAATTCTGCTCCAGCCTTGGGCACCCTAGCAAAATGTTTGAAATTCAAGAATTCTTCTCCTACAGTAATTCTGAAAACCGACGTCAAGCAAATTCTCGTCGATACTCTGGAGGCTCAATTATCCAGGGCGGAAACAACCAATCAAGGAGAAGTCATCGAGTCCTGCAAGATGATCTTTTCCAGCCGAGAAATGTATCGCTACTTCGGGACGAACCTCGCATCTTTCTCTCGATTAATTAACTCGCTAGTTGATTACATTCATGAGAAGAAGCCTCGAGATCACATTGATGGAGACAAATCATCAAATTCATCTCCACACCAAGACGAAGCACGTAACTGCGTGATCGAGGCTATTGAATGTCTTGTCACGTGTTACAAACAATCTGTCAATAAAGATGCAATTGCCGAGGTTTTGGTTTCCAAAATTCTGTATCCGTTGTGCAGTCTCGTTGACATAAACCGAAGTGACAAACTGGGAGCAGAGATACACAAATGTATCCAGCAATTGATATTTGGCAAAACAAGATATTTGCAGTTCAAAGATTACGTGGAAAACGACGGGGATGATTTTGTGACAAAGCTTTTTGCAGGGTTGAGCAAAAAAGCGGAAAGTAGCGAGGAGGATGTTACGGTTCTTGTATTTTTGTATATTTTCCGAGCGGCCAGTGGCTCTTACAAAAATGACCCAGCGACGATTGACCGGGTGTTGAGAAAGTTGATGGATTCTGCAGGTCCAGCCAAGGTCAAAGTCCTTGTAGCTGTTGGACAACAGTTGGCAAACGTTGGATTCGATTATCAAAACAAAATCGAGGATTCTACACTTTTTGAATATTTTCAAAGGTTCATCGATGAAGTTATTGTGACAGAAGAAATGAATGCTTTCCACTACGAAGCTCTCGAAACTATAGCCGTTCTCAATCCTCTGATCATCGAGACAAAAATGCAAAGTATTCTTAAACGCATTTTGTTGAAAGAAAAAAAAAACGCCGGCGAGATCGATTCTTACAGGAAACTCATGGTTGCCATAGTACAGGCTGGAGTTCGTTTGAGACGAGAACAAAAACTCATACCATGGATACTGAAAGCCATGGAGGAGGAACTTGAGTCGAGCGAGAATTTCAAGTTCGACGTCGCAGCGATTTTTCCTGTAGACTTCAAAATACAGTTCAGTCAATCCGTTGGGAATATGACGAGCATGCAAACTATCGGCGTACTCAGAACTCTCAATTTTCATCTTAACAATTGCGTTGAGTCGCTCGTTAAAAGTAAAAGTAAGTACTCGTCGGTTTGTTCGTCCTTCGGGTCGGATTTTCATCGCAAAAATTTTCACATCTCTACGACATTTTTTCGGCATTTCAGAAGTAATGAAAATGTTTATTTTCAGGAATCGGAACCGTCATGTTACAAGCCACCGTTGATTTAATGTCAGCGTACTTCGAGGGTGTTCGAATATTTGATCATTCTATTCCAGTTTCTGGCCAAGACAAATTCGTCCAAGGTCTCAAAGATTTTGGAAAAACGATCTCTCTACTAACCGAAAAAATCATAAAAAAAAGAGGCAATAAAAAAATGATCACGGCAGTGCTTACCGCCGTTTGGTACTGGGACAATATGCATACTTGGATGAAGTATTACGTGCCCGAAGCTGTACCGCACGAGCTCGATTTTCCGGTTTCTGAGAGTCAAATGGCAGAAATTTTGAAAAATATTGATAATTCCTCTTGTAAAAATGCGATGGTACAAGTTTTTCCCATTTTTCTTATCGAACTTTCTTATTAACGTTTCCTCGACTATTCTCGTAAATACGCATGATAAATAATGGATCTTAAATACCACAGAACAGGATTCTAGTCCAGAAAATCGGAAGAAACTTAGCAACCGACAATTCCTCGTCTGTGTCGCAATTGATCGGTGGTTTGGAAAGCTCTTGGTCCATCATCCTCGATCAAAGTCCTCAAATTTTAACAACAATGAACAATTCACAGATCGCAGAGTCAGCCAAACTTTTCTTGAATGATTTGAAATCGTCGAACATCGAAAACTCACAATCCACGAAGCGATTGAACGCGGAAATTGTGCAAAATGATGGGAGGTTTTTAAAAACTCTCGCGTATCAGATACTCGTTGATATATCGGAGGGAATAAGCGATAGCATGACGAAAACGATTGCAGCACACGTGAACGTGGTAAGTGCGGAATCTCATTCATAATTATAAAAACTTGGAATACGTACGAAACCGAACAATAATAAATTTCGATGGGTCCAGGTGAAAATCTTGAATCGCGGAAGTCTTTCCAAATTGACGAAGGAAATGAAAAGTGATTTGAGGACAAAACAATGGCAGACTTTGGACGAAGACTCGATGTTTGTGGTCGAAAAAGATTTGGAAATCTTGTTGCGTTTGCCGCTGAAATATTTTAGTCTTGATTTAAGGACGATTATCCTTCTCGTCATTTATTCCATCAAAAATGAGTGCAAACGCAATAAAGAGATTCTTCGGCTTTGTGCAGAAATCACAACGGGTATGTGAGATTAAATAATTCAATGAATTTCATGGGAAACTCCAAATTTTGTCATGAACGATAAAAAATGTTTTTGTAGACTTGTCGGAAAAATTGGATATCGATGTGATGGACGTGCTCGATCCGGATTCGCTGATTCACGAATTAACGCACGATAAATCTTTCCAAAGGGTCATTGAATCGTCCTTGAAAAATGTTTCCAGTTGGGAAACGTTGAAAAGTTTGATAAAAAAGTGTCAAATCAGTGACGATTCGGCTGCTCTATTGTTGGAATGTATCGAGCGAGTCAGACCAAAGCTCAAGAGCGAAGAGAAAGAAATTTTTAAAAAAGCTGAACAAAAACTGAGCAAGAAATTGCAGGAGAATCTTGATGGCGCATTAAAAGATCACAACGCCATTAGACGTTTGACTTTGGCTCTCACAGTCGCCACGACGGAGGGACAGATCCCGGACGTCTTGATGGCCACCACGAAATCCACTTTGAATGACATTTTCGTGGTAAACAATTTTCCATCGACTCCTTGCTCCTCATTTATTTTCCGATCATGTTACACGCCGTTTCATTTTAAGGCTGTTGGACCAAAAGACGATGAATTAGTCGCAGATGGACTCCGATTGATAAATGTGCTGCTGAAACTTCCTGGAAAATTAGAATTCAACGACGACATTGTTAACAACGTTTGGCCGCATGTTTTGAACAACCCCGTCAAAGAAATGGCTCTCCGTTTGTTGGAAAGAACGAAACCAAAGGCTTTGCAAAAACTTTTCACATCCCTCCGTGCAAAGACGGTGAGTGAAGTTGTTTGATTTGCAAAAAAAACCTCACTCTCCAATCGTCAAGAAATGACGTGATTTTTAAAAACTTTTCACAGATCGCCGCCCTCGGAGAATCGGACGAAGTGTCTTTCAAACGTTGCCTGATCGTCTGGGACTGTGTGGCGAGCATACAAATGGGAGGCGCTCGTCAAAAACTGCGAACAGCTGCCTTGCACGATTTGCTCCAAACTCTACAAATGTCAACGATTCCTGTCAATTTTTGGCCATATGTTTTGAAATTCGTGTACAGCACCCTCTCGGAATCTTTGCACGTTTTAGAGAAGAGTATCGATGTCGTGACTTTACTTGCTGATCGATCGCTCAACGAGGCAGAATTAATAGTTTGCGAAGATGTTCTCATTCTGTGCTCGGCTCTCGTGAAATTCAACGCAGCCATGATAACCGATCGATTGCCCATTCTGCTCGGATTATACAGAAAAATCGTCAGAATCGTCGTTCGCGAGTCGAGAAAGGACAACGATTCATCGAGGCTACGAATTCTCGGATGTTTGGCCATTGACATCGAAAAGTGAGTCCCAGAATTTCGAAAAATCGACGTTTCTGCATTTACGTTACTTTTATAATTTTCCAAAGTTGCCATATTGTAGTTCTCATTTCATTTGATGTTAAGAATTATTTCAAAGAAGAAAAATATCAAATATTAATGATTTATATATTTGTGGTTCAAGGTTAACGAATTCTCTAATCAAACTGAAGAAAGATTTGGCTCGAATTAGTCCTTACGTAATTGCCGATCTCGTTGGAATTTTTTCCGAAGGTGTTGTACCGCCAAAAGTTAAGGTAAAGAAAAGTCGCGTGCCATTTTGTTTGTTGATCAATCGATCAATGATCGTTTCGATAATTCTCATTAATCGATTTATTTTTTCCTCAAGGGACCTCTGGAAGATTCGGTGGGTCATTTCCTCAGCATTTCCGACCACCACGCCATTTCTCTGCTGTCGAGAACTCTGCCAACGGCTACACGCGCAATATTCCAAACTCTCTACGAGACTTACAATAAATTTCACAAGTTTACTGGCAAAATTTGATGTTTATATATTTTCGTACTGCGTCTACAGTGTGTTGATCGAAAAATTTTGAATAAAAATGGTCGAAACCAAAAAAGTGTGTATTCAGTCCTAGAGCCGTCGAAAATTTTGAGGAAACAAAAATATATTTTATTAAAGCTCGGTGAATCACGTCAGCAGCGAAACGAGCATTCATCAAAATTTTAGAGCAAAATTTTTTCATTTTATCTAATCTTTCAAGCTCCGCTCCAAAACGGAAAAGCATTCGATTTGCTATACGGTGTTTGATTCTTATTGTTTTCTGGTGCGCGCGCGCGTCGTCTGCTCCGACTACACCGACCATGCATAGCCGCATAAGATGAAGATACGAAAGCCGCGAAGTTATAAATTTTCTGAAATTTTATTAGCTACGGTATTGGGCACTATTGCTGGATTATACATTTGGGGCCCGGCGGTCGAAAAATATTGGGCCGAGCAAGAATCTAAAGAGGAAGAAAACAACGAACCACTAGAATGAGGTTTGTTCGACATTCTCGTAACTTAACCTAAAAAGTCGCTCCAAATAAAATGAGAAGTTTCAAGGAACAAAAGTTAATTAAGATGTGTTTTTTAAATCAGCAGAGAAAAAACGAGTAAAACGTCAATGATTACGCTGACAGAGCAAAAAAATTGAATATGCTGCGACACAGTAGATTGTTAATTCAAAAATGACTGAAAGATGCTGCTCAAAAATAATGGAATTAAATTAGAAATAAAAATTGTATCATCGACCAAAAAAAATACGAACTAATAAAAATAGTGACAATTCACGATCAAGATTTCTAGTGGGTAATACTTCTAATTGCAGTAGAAAAACTGGGCCAGTAAATACGAATCAGGGAATGTTCGTGTTAGCGGTGATGGGCCTGGGTGGATTAGCAGTAACGGTTCTGATAACCAAGTAAACAAATTTGATTCTTTGATTAGAATTTTTCCAAGTGAATGAATCTGTGCCGCATCACATTGTATTTTATTTACAGATACTTACTGAGGCCATACTTGGATGATAGGAAAAAGTGCCGGTCCAATGAATTTGCTGCAGCGTTGCTGCAAATGGAAGCAGAAATGGCAAATAATATTCGAGACAAAGGATCTTCATTGACGGAAGGAGAAAATCAGTGAAATGCCATGAGGACAAAAAAAACTTGACGCCGCAATTTTCAAACTTAGTTTTAAGGAATAAAGAAAACAAAATATCAAAAATATTGTACGACTTATTTATTGATTTTAAAAATTCTTGTTGTTTTCATCGCAAACATCCAAATGTTATTCTATTGCGATAACAGAATTTCTTAACCAGAAGACATAATCCATCATCCTACTCGACGGATCATTACATTCAGTATAACATTAGTGATGCAGAGTATTGATCGATAATCATGCCTAGTCAGTCTTCCAAAACGACTCGTAAAATGGGAACCATTCCATGACCCGCTTCCATTCGGTCATGTATACTATGCCGATACCAGCGGTTGCTCCGTAAGTCGCAGCCGAAGGAATCCTGCAGGAGAGAAACGATAATTCACCTCCAAAAGAATAAACGCAATATTACATAAGTGAAGTATCAAACGGAGTACTCTATGATCGAGTCTCCCACACGATCAGCTGTTCAGACTGGGTCTGCCTAAACGTTCGACGAAATAATTTCGCTTTTGTTTTTTATATCCTCACCACTTCACTGCCAACTCGAAATGCTTCTTTCCAATCATTTTTGTCACTTGGTGTCAGATCAACTTTGAAATCTGTTATTCGTACGTAAAAAGTTCACGAATTCGTGTCTCGATCGCTTCTACGACAGATTCTCAGATTTCTGGGGCTCGATGTCCGAAAAGAGTCGAGATGGTCTATGCACGAATGTTTTTTTTACTGAAAACTGCTTTACCGGCCGGGAAATGTGTTCACAAACATGAAAAAATGTGGTTGCTGTTTTCGTGGAAATCATCATAGGAGATTGAGGGATTGTCATTTATTTAGTTTTAGAGTGAATTTGCAGAATTACAAGACTCTCTCGTTTAGTTATGGATACTTAGCAGACATGATATGCTTGCATGATATCATATGGTTAGCAGAACAGTATCTGAACTTTTATTCCAATCAGTTTAGAATCTTTCAGGACGATTGCTAGATCGTAAATTTTTCGGTTTTGTTGTCGAAGTGGGCCTAACCAGCCCCATTTTTTATACCTGGCCAAGCTGAAATAAGAACTCTCGGGTTCTTCGGGATCAGTTCTTCCGAAATTTCTCCTCGATTCGGGGAAAGTTTTCCTTTCTCATGTTTTTTGCGACACTGTTGCCGAGTCTCCAAATATTTCCTTTGTGCCGCCTTCTCGATTTTGTCGTAGCGTTCAATACCTAATGCATTTCTTTTAGCGTTAATTCCGGTGGTCGGACGATCCGGGTCAGGATATAAATACAAAAAAGGAAAGTTCTTAACTGCGATAGAAAAAGTCATGTATATAGCGAATCCGCCTTCGATGTCCGAGCGTTGCTCACTGTATATTGTGACGCGTTGATGACCATCTTTTGTCGTTCATTCCTACTCCCCCCCTGCTTTAGAGCGATATAACCGGCATCTGCATAAAGGCTTTGCAGCTCGCAGGGTAAGGGGAATCGTGGTCATTAAATTTAGCAAGAACCAAAATAAGTTGTCGACCGTTTGCAGGTGCGAATAACCGGATAATTCGCTGTGGGGTGCATGCTATAAGTTTTGGAAACAAAACACTCCGTGGATCTTTGTAATCCCCACGTTTGCAGTGGATCAGACGATTATTCGAATGCAAAAACAACAAGAATTACGTCCTGTTAACTGACGCTTAATTGGCTTTTATTAATAATGAACGAATAAAGTCAAAACATCAGTGCATGTCCCAAACAATGCCTGAGCTGAGACAATAATAAGGAAAAAGTGATTCATTTCCTGTCTGTCAAGTAAACATATCACTCGCTTTTGTATAGACGGGCCTGGGAGAACTGCCGAGATGTGCAATTCTTCGAATCGGCAAGTGGCTCCGCCTGTCAGGAAAATGGACGAATTACTGAGAGCACGTGGTACGAAAGCAGCGTCGCGTTGCAACAATCCACATGAAAACGTGACATGAGGTCGGTTTTGCACGGCATAAACGCGCATACGCCGTCGACAAAGCGAGAGACGTCTCCGAGTTCCGAGCTGCAGGAGTCCAGTTTCGCTCGTCTCGTTGTACTTAATTTTCGTTTAATTTATCAATGCGGGCGTGCAAGCTCGCCACAAGATCATCCAATTTTTTTGTAATCTCGTTATCGTCTCCCCGTCGAGTTAACGAAACAGGAATATCTGAACAACAAGAACAGATAATCCCTCGCCGGAGATTGAGGAGATGAGAGAGAAAGCTTCGAAAATAGCGTGTCGGTGTTGTATCTGAGGTCGGTCGGGGAATAAAGAAAAAAAATCAAACAAAACAAACCCAAACGTGTGTTGTGGTGGAGTTGAGATTTGATTGTAAAAAAATAA
This sequence comes from Campopleginae sp. 14b, assembly GCA_030522525.1. Lineage (NCBI taxonomy): Eukaryota > Metazoa > Arthropoda > Insecta > Hymenoptera > Ichneumonidae > Campopleginae sp. 14b. The sequence continues at coordinate 311,298 of JAPYYS010000225.1, forward strand.
ATATAACCATCGTGTTCGTGAGATGAGCGCACGGAGAGCTCGAGTGTATTTTTAGCGGTGTTTTTGACATTTTTCATTTTAAATTGCGTTCAATTTAATCGAAGAATGTCCAATGTGACGATCGAAAAGGAAGCGCACAGTGTGTCTCTGCTGGACCATTTTTCTGTTGCTTTGAAGTTGCGAATGATTTTCCACAATTCGTGTTCGGTTACTACGCCTGTGACTTTCGCGAGTGCAATAATAAACGAAGTGAAGTGAAAAATACAGTTTCGCCCGGAGAATAGTTAAGAAGTCTGATCAGTGCAAAATAGACATGGCAACGCTTTTCGACAGTCCCTTTTTGAGCAACAGACTACGACATATCGAAGAACGTTACGAGGGGCCGACGACCTTCGGAAGATGCGATTGCACGAGTTACAGTTATTTAGCACTCAGTATCGTATTATTCACGATCGGTACGGCTATTACGCTATTAGCGATTGGCGACGTTGCCGATCGTCAAGCATTCTCGAATCTCAGTCACATGTGGCTCGTTGGACCGATTCTCATAGGTTCTGGTCTCATGCTCGCCGTCAAATGCATCTTATATCTCCGAAAAAAATCCGTTATTCGGATGATCTTCCATCAACGATTATTCCTGGTAAGATACAAACAATACAGAGCTAGCCAACATTCCTTTATTTTTTTATCACGTCTCGAGGTCGAAACCTTGAATTTCACGCATGACTCGCAAAGCTCAGAAACACGAACGTTTGCAAGAAAATAAAAAAAAAAAGCGTCCTAAGTAAGCCTTGGCGCAGCTTCTCTCTTTACTTTTCACATTCGTTTCGTTTATGATCTCGACGTACTGCATTTTTTCGAATTTCAATCATTCATACATATACGTAGCATTTCACGTGACATCGATGTTTATATTGCCGGATCGCATGAAAAATATATTGGCTGCTCAAATTTTTTGAAATCGTTCCAATTTCTTTTACAGTCTTTGTTTTCGCGTCGAATTATTTTCGCATTCCATTTCGTTTGGAAACTCGAATATCTTTTCCTGTTCCGATCACGAGCTCACATTTTTCTGTGGAGTTTTTTTTATATGAACGCTGTTTACTAGATACCGGGAAGGCGGGCATTTCCCAAAAGCTGAACTCACTGAATTCACTTTCTTTCCAAAAGTTGGTGTTTTTTTCTTCCAAGTTTCGTGAAAATTTCCGGAAATTAATCAAAAAGCAAACTTTTGCACGTGATTGTAACGAATTACTACGTGAGCACACGTTTTCGTGTTCCTTTCTATTTTCCGCCGTTTCTAGCACGTTGTAAACACGATTTTGTAAATTCACCAGTCATTAGGAAAGCAAAAGCAGGAGAGAAAGTTCTGAGTGAAATTTCGAATGCATGCGAATACGTATAATTATGAGCACGAAATCTCGACGAAGAGAAGACACGGGTGAATCGAGTTGGCCTAGAATTTCTTGCAGCTTGCGATATAAATAATCATAACTACTTAACCATTAAGACGAACGTTAAAAATATGAAAAAATTATGTGTGTTGAGTTCTCGACATTATCGCTCTTGGTTCTTTGGCCATAACGATCGAGCCTCTCGAGTTTTATAACCGCGATCAGCTGCATTTTGCCCGATCGTTTCTGCTTGCGTTTTTTTTCTTGTTTCTTTCCGCATTCTCTGGCAAAGATCCAAACGCATAAGAAATTCTTGTATTTTCCATTTTTGGTTAAGAGCGTGCGTGTGCTTGGATTATTTTCGACGAAAAAAATGACCAACAACCGATAAGGCGAATACTTGAACCATAAATATGGAGATTACAGAGAGAGATACCATTTTTTTGGCTAAGTTTCCGGTTAATACTAAGAAACGAAAATTTTACGAAAAAAAATACGCTTCTTATTCGGTTTCTCGTCTTTTTTCCTGCTCGTCAATTCATTGCTTTAAGGGTGTGATTAACATCTTTGTTTAGCAATTACAGGAATTAGCCACGGTTCAAGGAATGAACGGGTCTGGAACCGGCGTCATTGGGCCACCCTCGTACGAAATAATAACTCAAGGTCAGTGTACCAACGAGTTGCCACCTCCATCGTACGCGGAAGCAGTGGCTCTGCTCCAGCAAACTGGTATTCATGGTAAGTTTTTTTTTTACATGATGCTTCTTATTCCTGGCGTGACATTTTTTTTTTTTTTTTCAAAGACCGAAAATATTTTTCTTTTTTGTCATTTTTCGGGTGGCAAGAAAAAAACTAAATATTATTTTTTCATTGTTACAGATGGCAAACCCTCATCGGTGGATGACGTGGAAAGTGGAACTGACAGAACGAAACCGTGAATGCTCTCTCGGTTTCTGAGAAAATCTCATTTTATGAGGTCCTTAAGGACCTCAAAAAGTCACGTCCGATGAACCTTTGAGATCCTTGACGGACATAGAACGTCGAGAACGGCGTATTTTTTTATCGTGCAGCGCACACAGCAACGAGAAAATCATTGAATCATCAAAAGCACAAAATTCACCCGTTCAAAAATTTATTATTATCGTGTCTCGAGTCCCCGAGTCAAAGATCTTGAAAATTTCATTCTTTTTTTTTAAGTATTTTACACGCCGATAAATGGTTTGAGAGAGAAATTATGAATGAGCGGATATAAGGATGGAAGAGTTTGACAGGGAGTTAATTCTTTGTCAACTTCCCGATTCGCCCGAACTCCGGCTGCCGAGAATTGTCACGCTCGACGGACTTCGTGTCGAACGCGACGACGCAGACCCAATTCACAATGACGTTTTCAAGGCCGCCTTCAAATTACTCGATCGGAAACTCGAGATAATGTAATTTGCAGGATGCGCCGTTTTTTCTACGCTTCCAATAGAATTTACGACCGTTTAATCAATTAACTCAGCGAAAGGATCGGAGAGAAAGGGAGAGCGTTATTACTTCCCCGGTGCTAGCCACGATCGACGTAAAACTGTGCATTTCGGTTAATCCTTCTCTTTTACAATTATTTTGAATTTCGTACAAACCACAAATCCGTATTTTAATGTGTTTCGTACGTAAACTTACTTTTGTTAACTTAATTAATATGTAAGCAACGGAGGTCCCAAATTATCGTAGCCTATTCGAGTTTTTTGTTGTTGTAATTTGCAAAAGTTCATTAAAGAGTTATTCAAATTTAAAGAAAAAGAATTGCATCCTAACCACGATCGTCAATGTTGGGAAAAAACTTGCGAACAATGGGACCTCATTTTCGTCGTTTTTAGTTTGCGTTACAAAAACTTGGATGGTCTGTCAAGGCGCCTTAACAGTTGCTCGAGTCCCGGAGCGATGCCTGAGAATGAATTCTCCATTTCTTCTCACAGAGCCTCGAAGGGAAATTGTATTGTCTCGTTATTCTCCGATGAAGAGAAGAGAAGAACGCGAATCTTTACTTTTCCGGAAAAAGCTGAACTATGTTGGAGAAAAATGCTCATCAGGATATTTAGTGGCCGAACGGTTGATGGATCGCCTTAAATGGATACGATGAATCTAAACGAGTCAATGATTAGTGTTTTGAACGAAGTGTACTTGTTATTTTTTTCATGGCACTATTATTGTTAATGAATATTGGAGAAAAAATTGAAGACGGCGTCGACAACGAGTAGAAGATCGTGGCTTTGTTCGAGTCCTGGGTATGTCCTGGATAGCTTAATTCCTTATTGACGAAAGTCAATTACGACTGAGACCTTTTTCGTGCGAATATCGAGAGGATTGAAATTTTTTTTCATCCTTTTTCAACCGAATGTATAAAACGCCTTTGTTAAAAAAAAAAAAGTCGCTATTCCGTGACTTCCTTGTGCCTTATGCAATTTCGTAATGTTTTCACTAATGATCTGAACAGATGAGGGACGAAAAAGTAAGGACACGAACAAAGTGGCTCGTTCCTATGCTCATGACGTGGTTCAATGTTTTTATTTATTTCTGCCATTCTCCGGAAGATTAATCATAAGAAAAATGAGGAGGTGTACGCATAGTCTAGACATTTAAGAGGCAAAGGAATTTTGTAAGAATTTTTACGTCAAATTCGCTTGAACAGGACGAAGAAACTTGTGAATTTGAACTTTTGGATAATGATCAATATTTTTTGAACTTTCACCGTTTGAACCATTGAGACTGCTGTTGCCTTAGATTGTATTTTATATCTCGAGATATATTTATGTGAGTGATTGAAATTCAAACGTAAACCCATTCGACAGTATTAATTAAACTGGAAATATGTTTGTACTTAGATATTCAAGGATTGCAAATGATCTGTGTGTTTTGCAAAAAAAAAATATATTTTCTCAAGAATCTAGAAATGATTTTTCACGTCCAATTCTCTTGCAATAAACTGACAATCAAGAACCAGAACTGCAGAAAATGCGCTTCGATTTCGACTAACTTATCAACATGGATTGTCGTGTATTTTTTTTACGCTTCATTACCCGTTTGAAACTTCAATAAGATTGTCGTATTTGTATTAAAACATAGAAACTCCATGAGAACATAATTGAAACCGATTTTCGATGAGAAATATTGCGAAACCAACGAACCGGAAGAGGGTGACGATATTTTTCAACGCCTTTGAGTGAAACAGGTAAATTTTCTACCCACTTCACCGTAACTCGAAAAATAATCAAACAAATTAATCATAGTAGTAATACGATGCCAAAATGATAAAAAAACGAAGAATCCTCAATAATCGCACACAAAATCCGTGGCATTTCCCATGAAATTATACATATAATAATAAGATTGAGAATGCCAATTGTCTCACCAAATCAACTTAATTTTTTACGAACATACAATTGTGATTATAATGTATATATTTATAAACCAGTGACACTGAGAAATATAAACTTTCATTATCGAACCTTCCAGTTTCGTCATTCACGTTTTTTCCATCAATCCTTTATACTACGGATCGTCCACGACCAGAGTTTTAGTTCGGGTCAAATTGACCCGCAGACTTTAAACAATAAAAAGACAGTTTTTCATTATTTTTCAAAATGTATTTTTAGTAAATAGTCCTCGAGCGTTGCAAATACACTGTACGAGAATGCAAGATAGACAAATCGTAATTGTGAGTTGGCAAAGAAAATATTATCGACGTGGGATCTTCGGGAAAAACAAACGAAAATAGTTGATTTTATATGTATTATAAATGAGCGACGGCGAGCATTTCTTCCTGATGAATTAAATGAGTTGTGTTGTTAACGAGACCCATGAGTTTTGACAACGAAGCAGCCCATGCATCGAGAAGTGCTGCAGGCTCTTGAGTTCCGGTGAATCTTACAACACCCGCTGGTCGGTCTGTACGAGCATTTATTATTCCTGATTCAACGAGTTTACACAAACTCGCCTCCGTCTCCTGGATCGGAAGGTCCAGCAATTCTGACATTCGCGTCAGAGTTATTTTCGTGTAGTACTTTGCCATTATTCGGATATTCTGTGGGACAGAACAAATTTCAAAAAATCAAAAGTCGCCCGAACGAGCTCGAGTAGAAAAATAAATTTTCACCAAAACGGAATGCAAAAATAAAAGAAAAACTGTTGAAAAGTGAACGAACTGTATTGGCTTTAAGAAAATAAGGATTTTTTAAACTCACGTGTTCTACGACGCGATTTCGAAGTTCGGTCCAACGTTTGCGACCAGCTTCGGTCGAGTCGCTAAATACTTCAGTGCTTTTGAGCTCCTTCTCGTAAATTTCGCACAAACCCGACCATTTGATGAGCTCGGGGTTAACAAAAAGTCGTAGCAGTTCTCTGTGAAATAATGGTTCATTCGTTTTGGCTGTAATTCGAAAATCCTTGTTGCGGAATATTGGAGAAATAAATAAAAATGAATACTGACTTGTAGGTCGGTATATCGTCGATAAATTTGTCAGCCAATAGTCTATGTGTCATGTCAGCCTGCTCGGGTTCGTGAGCCGCGAGTACGAGATACATAACTGCTCGGGACATTGCTGCTTTACGTTTTTCCGGGAACTCTTTAACTGCCGGAGTTTCAAGGACCGCGCGATTGTGACGGCAGAGCTCCAGATACCATCCCTCGTGGCGGGCTAATTCCATCATCAAACTGTCACAAGAGTACGTTTATTTCATCAGTCAAACACGAACAATTCGGAGAATTTTCGCCGGCGAACGTTGTCAATCTAAAATCATCACTCTTCGATAACTCACTCGTAATATTTCAGTTTGAGTAATTGGGTCTCCACGTCTTTCTCGTCGTCGAAGAACTTGATGTTTATCTTTTTTGCTATAATTTGTGTACGAACGTAATCCTGCTTAGCCAGACAGAGACGCATTTGTTCGAGGATCAAGGAAGCTTTTTCGAGACGAGTCATACTGCCATAAGTCTCGACCTGAGACGAAATTTTTTTTTCAATTGACATGACATTTCTGAAGCGCATAAATATTAAATATTTGGTAAAAAATATTCGATGTTAACCTGTAATTCGAGCATAACGGTGGTCGCCCCTGTGAGGTCCCCGTCTTCTTCTTTCAGTTTTGCTAGACGGTGAGTCAGGCGAGCTCGTTCAACCTCCACATAAATCTGAAAAGAAACACAGCAGAGGTATGAGAGCGATGATTGCAAAACTATTGAAAGAAATGGATTTTTAAGGAATTTCAATTCACCTTTCCTTCAGTCACCGAGCGTAACGTCTCGATAAGTTTTATCATGGTCTCACGGTCCGGAGTTTTGTCTATATAAGTATAACACTCCTGAACCATTTTCGTCACAGCCTGTTTGAGCTGAGATCTTCGTTTGGACAACAAAACGATATGCTCGTTCAATGCAGACCAATTTTTAGCTTCGAAACAAATTTCTACTATCGCCACAAGAATCCTCGAGGTCGATAGCATGTCGCTTGCCTGAAACACAAAAGAAAATTGTACCGTATCACAAAAATGTTGTTTTTCCAGTCAGAAAGTCCAGAATTTCTAATTCTTTTTGTTTTACCGTTCTTGCAAGTTTTTCCAAAGCCAACAATTGATCCAGTGCATCATGGAGCTTTCCCTCTTGCGCCAATTTTTTACACTCTGGGATTTTTGTGTCGCAGTTGGTTGCGTAGTCGACATCCATCATTACTATCTTCCCGGTATCGTTAGCCGAGTCCATCATGATTATTATCTCAATTTCCTACAAAAATGTTTAGAAACGTTTTTCCAAATACAATGGTTATCAAAGTGGAGGAATTAATCGATGAAAAAGAATGGAAATTCGTTTTCGAAGATCTTTGCATAGGATTGTTACGAAAATGGCATTTGCCGTTTAAGGGATGCATCATTACAATGCACTTTTTTCAAATTTTTCTCAACACATCTGGGTCAAATTTTCATAAGGGATATATGGAATATATGGAAACATAACAAAAATAGAGGGAAAACTATAAAATAGTCTGCAAATATGGAGATAACGTGCGGAGAGAGAAGAATAGTGGCGATGTTTTTAAAAGTGAGGTTAGGATCGACGAGGCAAAAAAATTGTTTAGGAAATACGAAAAGTGAAGCAGAAGGGATATCGTGAGTCTTATTCCTCTTCAATAAATGAAAATTAAAAACAACTCACTTATCAAGAATCACTGAATTGTTTGGATGATTGATTTTAAAGGACGATAAACAAAACTGTCAGCCGGATGACACGAGTAGTCCTCCGGATGACTGGCAACAAAATGAGTGCGATAACAATTTGAGTATTAAAAATATCAAATACTTACAGCGATTCACAGTGAGAAGCGTCGATCAAACGAAAGACAATTAATTTGCTAATGGTTAATCCTTGCGGATCAACAAAACTTCATTCAACAATGTAAAATGTAAAATTGTGACCAGTCGGCTTGGAACACAATGGACAATGGTCGAGTAAGATAGACACTGCAAAGTGTTTCCAGTGGCTACGCACCGATGGCGCTAGCGGTGACTGACGCGATTTTCGCGCTTTTTCCATCTCTTTTTGGCAGTCAAAAAAGCGGTTATTTCATTACATAAGAAAACAAACACATTCCAGATAAAATCTCAGTTACACAGTGAATCTTCCAGTTTCCCCACACACTATTCGTCAGCCGAGTAGCGAAGAAGAATTAAGAATCCATCGTCGTATCATGGAAGATCGCATCGAAGAGTATTATCTGTATTTAACGATCAATAAAATTCTTCGATTACATATACTTGATCTAGAATGAGGAAAAAAAAGTAGTCTGCCTCAGGAAGGGTTACCTTGGCTGTCATATAAATAGTTGTAAACATATATATATTCATAACACTTGAATCGTTCATCGTCATTCAATGTGTATAGATACGGCACATACACACTCAACCTGTTTTCCTGGATTGGAAGGTCGTGTCGATCGGTATAAGGGATAATAAAAATACTACTTGAGAGATATAGTGATATACAGCCATTTTTATTGGGAGTCGGCGAATACATGGATGTGAGCGTGTGTGTTGCTGCGACAGTGAGAATAAATAACAGTGAATTTTCGTGGGATTGTGAATTGCTACACATATATATCGGATATATGATTGTTGATACGTGCGCCGAATGTGAAACCGATTGCGGAATCAGTTGACACTTGGTGAATCGCGCGTGTGTGGACCGGGAGAATGAGAGAGAGGGATATCACAAAAGTGACTGTCCCCCGCGATTCAAGAGGAACACAGTCGAGAGTTGGAATAATAATCTGGCGTCCCTAGCATGGATACATATGTACACACATACATATATGTATACGCGTGAGTATATCATAATTTTAACAGGGATGAAACTGGGAGGGGCTTTTACAGCTGTACAAATGGGAATTGGGTATCCCGCCGAATCCATACGATATGCACCTTCTGGTGACGTCAACGGATCGATGTTTCTATCAGTTTTGCCTTCGCGAATACCGGTCAAACTTTTTATCGCGTAATCGATCAGATACTTTTTTTTTTCGTTGAATTCCGCACAATTGATCATTCCTCACAGAGATTCATAAATGACAGTTTACCGTTCAGATTTTCCTGAATAAATCAAAAAATTAGAAACTATTTATAGCAGCGAGACAGTTTGAAAGAAAAATAGAAGGAAAATGAAAGAATGTCGGATCCCTGACGTAAGTGGCTTCGGAATTTTGTATGCACAAGTTTCGTGTATGTGTTTGCCAACAATAAAAACTTTTAGTTCGTACACCGTTTCGAAGGCTGAAGGTATTTCGTATTCAACAGTTATCGTGTACAGTGCAAGTGGAACTAGGCACCGCGATTTCCGTGAAAGAAGGCAGGGGAGAGATGTAACGAAAGTTGGTTATTTTGCTAGTGTCGTCCGCTCGGCTCGAATAACATCTTTAAAATAGAGGTGAGGCAGCGAAGAGTTGTCAGAGCTTTTTCGAACAATGAAAAATCGAGTCGCGTGTACTTTCCGCTTCGAAATGTGCCACGAATGTGCTATTCTTTAAGCGACGTTGTAGTTTCCTCAGTTTTGACGGGTGTGACGCGTGAAAGACTCTTGTCAAACATGAGTTTTACAACATTTGAGCTCGTATAATACGAAGCAGACACGTTGTCCGCTCGCCACTCGATCCTATACACGATTATATTCGTGTGTGTATATAACAGTAACCAGATACGTAGTTATGCGAATACGAGCAATGAAGCTAGAAGTAAAGCACACACGGGTGTATATAAATGCTGTATGCAGCGCCGCCGATGACCCACCAACACTGATATTCAATGACGTATTTTACCGCGGCCCTACCCTGCTGACAAGGGGGCTCTCAAGGGGGCACTTTGTTCTCATCTCCCCTCGCCCTTTTCCACTATCCTTCCCCGCTTTCGAGCCAGCATACCTTGGTAACTGTATGTCAATGCATTTAAAGAGGCAGTCCGCGACGTTCCAGCAGGTATATACGTCAATTCTTCCATCGACTATGCCAAGCGATTACGTATGACACATAAGAGCTCAGCGTTTGCCTGTCGAGTGTTTTTTAAAGAGACGCCCTGACGTCATCTCTGGTAAAAAACAAAAGAATAAAAATGAGAGAGAGAGAGGCGAAACTATCGACGTTCTCACTTCGACCGCCCGGCAACAACTGGGCTTCCTCCCTCCCCCACTCTCTCGATCGTGTCGCCAACAACGCCATCTCCTTTTTCTTTGCCCCCCCCCCCCCCGTCCACCTTTTTACTCGCTCACTTCTCGTCCAGCTCCTTCCACTCTCTCTCCTTCTTTCTCTCTTTCTTTCTGTCCCTCACACCCTCGCTATATTTGCCTCGCTGATTCTTTGTCGTATCGTGTGGTGCAACAGTGACAGCTGGCTGTATTCACGACTAACGGTTTTCGCTCGCTCGTAACCTTTACCGGGCGGTCGATGCCCGTGTCGACTACTCAATAGCTTCTAGGTCTCGTGTTTAATTTACGATACTACAATAACTCGCTCTTTCTACAGCTTATCTTTTTTCCTCTTTTTTTCTCTCTCCATTCTCTTACTCCCTTACTTTTTATTACACGATCCTCTGTTTATCGTCGCTTCTTTGATTCTGCAGATACCTGCGTGTGCATATACCTACACACAACACTCAGAGCCTCTTAAATGTCACTACCAACGAATGAATGGAATTTCTTGAAACTTTTTGCATCGCGAGCCTCGTCGACAGATTGTAGAGATAGACCTAATTTCTTTTTCCCATTTTTTTATCGAAATGGAACGTCGTATTTTCGATCGACCACTGTCCAAATCTGGGGGAATATTCAATCTTCAATTAATTCACAAATTATTATCGTCTTTTAAGTGGAAACTAAAAATTCTCGCTCGCGTTGAAAATGTTTGTTAAACTCGTTTCTATTGAAAGTGTCGATTGGCAAGATAAATCGATTTCCCGAAAATCGAAGGAGCCAAGGGACGGAAATAAAGTTCGCGGATAAGCCGTATAAGACAATTGGACGCGTTTAGCCCGATTGCACAACACCGGACTCTATCTTTTCATATCGATTATGTGTAGGAAACACCCTTCGACCTCCCACCAATTCAATCTCTCTCTTGCTCCCTCTCACGCCTAGCTCTTCCTCTATCCTTTCATCGCTTTGGCTCAATCAATCGTATGATACCGGAAGTGATATTGAAACGTTTGAAAACAAGCCACCGCGCTCTGACGTTGAATAGAAAAATCGAAAAAACGCTTGCATTTTATTTTTATGCTCTCGACTTTTTTTTTCTCATCAACTTTTCATTCTCGTGTGAAAATTCAACGCTTCGCCATTGCGCCAAATAACAGGATTCGAAAAAAAAGAAGTTTTTGTGAGAAACAAAAAAAAAAAACGAATAAAAAATAAACAGTTTTTAATCGTACACGATTCCCTTACGTCGTCCTCTTGAGGTCGCATTTATGAGGCTATAAGTAGAACATTTCTCTCGTGTGGGTATATTTTTATATACCAATGTAAAAACAAAATACATCTGTGTGACTTATGCACTTGGATGAGTCGAAACATTCCGAGTTACGTCAAACTCGATACTTGCAGGTTGAACTTTTCTGTCGGAATAAAAGAGGAGACAAAACATGCAATGATCGAAGAATGAGAAATTCAGAAGAGTGTCAGTAGCTCAGGAGGTCGCCGGACAATTTCATTGATACTGAAGTTTCTACCGTTGGAAAATAACTCCAATTTAAAAAAATCAAAGTTTCACGTTTTTTATTTTTTAAATCGTTCAAAACGATAATTAGAATGGTGGATAACAAAATTTGACGGCGATCGGAGTCATGGCAAGTATTTTGTAAGAGGCTTCAACAGCCGACAAAATTCCGGACGTCGCGGTAAGGAAAGTGTCGATTTTTTTTTATTTCACGAACAGTTCGAAAGAATAACGAGAATGTAAAAAAAGAAATTGGCAGCGATTGGATCTGCGGTAAGTATTTTTTAAGGCGGTTCACTTTTTCGCATTTTCAACGTTTAAAATTTTTAAATTTACATTTAAAATGAAAAATTTAATTCGAAGAAGAAAATAAATTGAATAATTGCTTCATTTATAATTCACGAATTATCGCGACGTGACTCTACAATTTTTCTTCTCGTAATGGATAACATGAGAGCGGCTCGCGTCAAGTAGAATAATTAGTGTTCGGTCGGACATTGGCTCGCTCGGCGAAGCAGTAGTCCGAGTGCATCACGTGTCAGACTACGATCGGTAGACGAAACGTTCAAGATGTGTTGTTAATTGTATGTTGTACCGCAGAGCCTCGCCAGGCCAAGATAGACTTTTACTTCGCATTGTTCTATCTCGCGTGGGATAACGATGTAACACGAGATGCACAACGATACGCTTATCGTCTCTAATGCCATAAACACAAGACAATCATCGTGTCGTTATTGTTATTATTATTATTAATATTAATATTGATAATATACAATTATGTAAATATTCGATTATTTTTGGATCTCGTGACTATGAAAAAAATTGAAATAGAAAAAAAAAACGATAAATCGCAATTTTTGTGGAAAAATGTTGAAAATAATTAATCGACGTTTCACGTAAATAAAAAATTTCAAATTTCTTTCGGAGCTTTCGAATAAGTACGCAAGGCAAAAAGTATCGATGGACGAGGCACTCAAAATGCTGGATCAATGGGAAAAATTAGTTTAGATGGCGGTACGCGATTGTCTAATACGTATCGTCCCGGATACTCGTATCCCTGGGGCCTCCTGCCTCGGCGTTGTTGCTCGCTCAGTAAAACGTCGATTTTCACATGGCCGACTCCTGTTGCGCCCCCGGAACCTTGAGAAAAGTGTGAGGGATCGAACGCAAGGATTCTCGCTTTTGCGTTGTGCATGGCGCAGCTTTGATCTCTGTGTCTCTATAGTTTTGTGGACTCGAAAGTCATGTCGACAGGATATTGGGAATAAAATAAAATTTGTTGACTGAGTGATAATATTTTTGGTTCCGAGCGATATTTTTAGCCAGCAAATCTAGTAAATGGATTCATTTTATTTTCGTAGGTATTGACGGAGAATTGATCACTTGATGTTTGTTCTTTTGACAAGTCCAGTCCTCCAGATCATTCGTGGGAATATTGACAAAAAAAAAAATGTAAAAAAATGTTTTTTTGTCATTGAGTAAACTTTTTACGGTCTAGCTGGCTCGAAAAAACGTTGACGTCTCCTCCGGATTCATGGCTAAGCGCAGATTCGTGTATTAAAAATGAAGTTTGGGTTTGACTGCAACAAAAATGAGCCGGGGAGTGAGTTCCAAGTCCATATTTTGGCACCTGTTTCTGCGCCGTTGATCTTACGCCGGTCCGTTTTTTCGTGGGGACTAAAGAGGCAAAGATTGTCTAGAGGATCGTGAGGGGATGAGAGGAAACAAGGGAAATGATGAAACACAAAAAGCTTATAAATAAAAGAGGAGATTCAAGGGTTGCCGAGATGGCGAGGAAGGATCCGGTCGCAGGGGGTCGCGAGCGGATATTGGCGTGCGAACGTGTCCAGCAAATACCGGCTGATGCCTGACGGGGTCCGCTGTAAGCCACACCTAACCTCACTCGATCGTCTCCCCAGAAAGCTTTTCTCAGGCTGGATACCCAATTGGGGTGTTGGGGAGGGGCAGGGGCAGGGGGGGGGGAAGTTCGAAAAAGAAGGAAAATTCGGACAGAGGCAACTTCTTACGAGTTTCCTCGTTCATTCGCGAGTCACTCTCACGCTGTGGTCTCTTTTGTATGAGTGAGTGTTCCTCCCCACGCTTGTATGTGTGTGTGTGTATTTTGTTAGAACGTGGCGGTGGTGGCGGCGTCGCCTGACGTCACGCAGACCCGGTGAGGGGCGCGGCCCGCCATATTGATTCGACTCCCACTCTAGCAAGTGAGAGCTCTTGCTCGTCCTCGTCGTCGTCGACGTCGTCCCATTCACAAAAACACCCCGCCAACTCTGCAACCCCTTTTTCACAACTGCCCACGCGTTTCTCACTACTTCTCCCTTATGCGGCACACACAAACACACTTACACACTCTTAAACGACGAAGAGTCTCGAGCAAACGTGCTGCTGGCTACGACTTACAAATCATCTGCTTTCTTCCCACTTATTTTATTAAATACAAACCAACTATTCTTCACGCTATCTTAACTCTGTCCACCCATTTTTTGAAGCCCCTCAAATTCCCGAATAATCCACTGAAAATGAAAAAATTTTCAAAAAAATATTGGTATTTTTTTGAATATGGTCAACTAAATAATTTTCAATCATTTCAAGATTTTCATTCATTCGATAATATTTTCTATTCACTACGAAACTGTCGGCTAAATTCACGATTCGGATGACAAAAATTTACTTTCCGAAGAAACTTTCTTCCATATTTTTTTCTGCAATGATACAATTTTTGTTATTTAAAAAAAAAACGTTTAGTCGAACGTATCCAACGAAATATCCATTTTTTTCAAGAAAATTTTATTTTCAGTGTCCAAGCCTAAGATCCTCCCCTTCCGAAAGGACTTTTTCCTCAAAATCAAAACAACAAAACCGTTCCGTTTTCATTCATTTTTCAAATAATCCGCTCCTCCTTCCTACCAAACGAATTCAACTTTTCTATCCAATTTATTTTCCCTTCGGTCCAAAGCTCTCTCGCTTTTTCAACCTCATTTCTTTGAAACTAATATCCGCTACTTTCTTCATCCCACCCTGAGATTTTAGCCGATTATTGCTGCTCCGATCGCGAAACCCGCTCGGTTAATCCTCTCGCTCTCCTTCCTCTCCGCTCCCCGGACATCATTATCAACTGCCGATGACTCCTAAGCCATGGACTATATTGCACATCCTCACCGAACATGTCGCATCTCGATGTCTATGAAACAATATATATGTAGAAAATTCACGGTATTCTATCCCCAGGATAAAGACCAGAAAGGACGCAATCATATCGCTATTGTAACGGCCACGCATCCCCTGAACTTATTTTCGATCCGATATCACATGTTCACATCCATTTACATATATAAATATATATGTATGTAGGAACGTACATATCTTTCCGCCAATTGTACGCAAAACCTGTGGGTGAACGATAAAAGAAAAAGTAAAAAAAAAATAAAAAATATATTTCTCATAATTTTTCATAATTACGAAAAATATCGTGCTCATGAGATTTTTACAAAAATTTTCACACAACGATGTCGAAGTTTGGATCCATCGGATTCAACGAAATTCTGTTTTTTTTTTCTCGACGAGATCTCAAGATTTTTATTCAATACTTCCTCGAGACAATAAAACGACGTTTTTTCAAGATCCAGAGACAAAATCGATTCGGACAACGTCATGATTTATGGAATTGAATAAATAAGTGGTGGGGAAACTATTTTTCGTTGGAGCCTAACGTTGCGAACTTCACTCCCGCATCGCACAATAACCATTTTTTGAAAATACTCGGTCCGATAAAAAATGCAGAAACTGTATACGTTCTGGGACATAAACCGTGGACGAGAACGTATCAGTTAATTGGTCGAGTACAGGAAATGTGTAAAGTTTTTTTTATTCGCGTTAATAAAATCGTGGGCCTATTATGAGAATGAGTAATTAATGGGAATTAGATATTGGGATGGATTACATTAAAATGTTGCCAATCAAGGGGTTAGTAATATCTCGTGGGACGTTATAGGGGCTCGTATAGGAATAAGTATTGGAGAAAAGTGCAGAATAGTGTCGAGAGACATGAGGCAAAGAGACGAGGGAGATTTCGTGCTATTATGTACTAAAAGTGTGTTGCGTACGTGTGGGCCAGTGGTTAGACGAGCATTGCCACGTTGTTTGTTTTGTTTTTATTTTTACATTTCGCGAGAGTAAAACCCGAGTGATTGAAAAAAATGGTTTCCTTCTCGTACATTCTCATTTGATCCTCGAACACCCTCAATTCCGGAAGACCTTCAACCTCCCTGACAACAACTCGGATAAGGTCCAATTAGATTTTATCTCGTGTGGTTACTGCCACTGTGCATTATATAGGCGTCACTGTGTACGGATAAAATGTGTAGGTCGGTGACTTAAATGCATTTTGCCTTGCGTTTCCGGCAATTTCAACCCATTCCTCTTCGTAATTCGCTTTATTCGCGCCTAATTTTTCACACTGACAAGAGAAAAAATGTTAATTCTGAATAAATTTGTCAACTCGACAGTTTTTCGAGTTATTCAACGGACAGGAGCAATAACAATGCTGTAGAGTCACCGACGATCGATCAGGGCTCGTGTAATCTTGAGGATGTTCTGTCCCGGGATCGACATTCCCAAAAGTGAATCCCGCTGAGACAGAGCAGCATCATATGGTTATGTATGATCCCGACGATCCTCCTTTGTCAAACTTTTGTGACGTTCACACACACCCCAACACCATCATTCATGTGCACGTACGTGCCCCCATCTTTGCCAAGCAAAACATAAACGTATCGTTTTGTTTTCCTAGCACGAAATCAACATTTTTCAGCCTTCGTTCACGTTTTTTTTTCTATCATTCTGTCCCCTCGGCCGCTCGAAACTTGGCAGTTACCTTTTTCCATTTATCCCCAGAGATAATTCTACAATTTTCTTTCCATTTTCTCTGCCGCTTCGCAGGCACGAAAATTCCTCAGCGCTGCCATGGCTTCGCGATATTTTTGCATTATTGCACGGGACATTATGTTAGTTTACAAATTCAGGAGCAACAATGATAATCACATTCCTCAAGTCCATCAGAGAAATATTTTATTTTCTCATCGATACGGACGATGTTGAAGTTGGCGTCGTTGAAATGCAACAAGAAAACTCATTATTATTTTGAGCCGAGTGCGAAATTTTGTTAAAAAAATTTGTCAAAAATAGTGGGGCAGACTTTTTTCCCATTCCAAAGCAGAATTTTCTAAAAATAATGAAAATAATGGATCAATCATGAAAATAATGATTGAAAAATAAATTTTACGTTTTTTTTTTCTTCATTTTCATGCAAATTGTCATATCGTCTCATAGAGAGTAGAATTGAAAAAATCGTAATTCAAGAATTGCAGTAGAAATGAATGAATCTATCGATGGCAAATGTAGCAGGTGGAGGGGTTTGTATTGCAGCTCGTATTTTGTCAAAAATAAGAATGAGTGCCGGTGTTCCAAGGAATATATAGAAATATAAAGGTGATAAGTTAAGGGAAGGAATAAGGTTCAAGTAGTCACGGAATGTCTGAGTCAGACAAAAGTCGTTGGCTGATTGAATTGTTTCGGAGTTTTTATCTTTGGCGTTGGTTCGGCGAGGCATCGTGTTCTGGTGTGTCAGTCGCTTTGTTCTATCCTCCCTGTTCCGTGACATAATAATTCTAACCAGCCGAATAATTCGTGTCTATTTTTGCTCCTGCGGCGTATTTATTTTTCCCTAGGCGAGAGCGAAGAGCAGAGTCGTTCGAACCCGCGCATGTGATTCGTGACTGTTCGAAGGTCAACGTGACTTCGTGGTTGCCGGAACGTGCTCCCGAGCAGCAGGAAGAAAGAAAAAAACGGTGGGAGAAAAAAAAAAACGGAATTATAGAAATCTCGAAAAAAAAAGTGAGCATGATGTCGATGAGGCTGTATTATTTTTCTGCTCGAGTTCGTATCGGTTACATTGGTGAATAGTCTACGCCCGGGACTACCCCAAAAATATCGACTTTCGCTCGAGTCCGAGTTCCGCGGAATTAATTCTAGTTTCTCGGGATCTCGATAGTAAATCTGATTTTAGAATCATATTGCCAGAAGGTTTATATTTGATTCGGTGCCACGCCAGACGCTTTAATCGCCACGAATTGTGACGCTTATGGACACATCGAGTCTATTAACATAAATAAGCTGTGTACAAAGTATAGAGTTTCTTTAAAGCCGAACAAATGCAATGAAAAATAATGTGAAGAGCTTATTTTCAATGGGAACGTGTTTTCAGGGGTGGAAATAAAAGTAACGATCCATTAAGCAGTAAATTCCTTGTTGATAGAGGGCATGGATTTGATAGCAATGGATGTTTTAATGTTTTAGATACCGTGCACTGCTCATGTCTACGATTTAACGTCTAATGCATGCTTAAAGCGATAGAGGGTTAGTCTTTTTTGGGTGGCTGGCGTTAAATATAGTTTGCGAAGGGGTAGTGGCAGCGGGAGAAAATAGCAGCGAGTTAGAGCAGTGGAGAGGGAAAAAGAAGATAATAGCATGAGCAGCGAGTGGTAGAAAAGAAAAGAGGGAGCGTGAGAAAGATTGAGAGAGGCAGAAAGAGAGAGGGAGAGAGATATCCTGATGAAGGGGTGTGTAGCGTGGTAGATAGGGTTGTTCAGTGGCCGAAGGATGAATGAAGCCCGGGTTTTGGCGCTGCTCCAGTCAAGCGTTGCTCACGCTGGAACGTTCGGTGAGTTTGGTGGTAGAAGCAACAACGATTGGTGCACGATAGGAGAACGGATGGAGGGGAATGGAGGGTGAAGAGTACGAGGGGTTAGAGGGTGACGAGAGTGCGGGAGCTCTCTAGTTTTGACGTCACCGTTCAAGGCCGCGTACGATCGTTACTATACTATCGCCGCCGCCGCAACAACCATCGCCGCCACCATCGCCATCCACACCGCAACCTCTTTTATCCGAGCCATACCCACCACCTCGCCTTCTTCCTGCTGATAAGTATTCTACCATAAGACCCCCTTCAGTTTCTCTCTCGGCCGTCTCCCTCACACTTTTCAACAATAACTTTCATTCTATTTTGTCAAACTTTGATCCCAAACGTTGCTTCCTTTTCGCAACAGGGTTATCGAGCACTTTCCAATTTTTCCGAACGTTCCCACCATTTTTACTCCAACTTTTCACTCTGTAAAGAATCGTACGAGCTCTTTTTCAAAGCGAACTCATTTTCAGCCATCCCCCTCCTTTCCTCTCGGCTGCTCGGACCCTCGTATGAGGCAAATCACGACCCAGTAGCTTTTCAATGTTTCTCAAAAAGTTCCGAGGCACTTGTGAAATTCCTCCCGACTCCGCAGACCTGTATTTTTTTATTTGTTACACCTCGTCTCCCTCATATCCTTCCGATACCTCATCACAATGGCCTGAGACCCCATTCCTCATTATACTTTTATATTTCACTTCCTACTCGATTTACTTACTCAATGAATAAGAATCGACGGATTTCGGGCCTATTTTACGAATGCCACGGCCATTCGATTCAAAAAAGTGTGCATTCTTTCTGGAGCTTCCGCGATGTTGTCCAAATAAAGTGAATACCAAAAATCTTCCATTATTTTTCTCGATGTTTTCCTTTTTTGGGGATATTCGGCAAAGCGGGTTTGCCTCGATCTCAGATAAAATATATAAGGACTCAGCTTCCAAGTAATTTTTCGAATTTATTATTTAATTGAAGAAGCAATTTGTTGGAAAATCCGGTGGAAAGCTCGTCGAGTCTCGAGGAAAATGTCATTAGGGCTTGTTTCGATATTCTCCATTAAGAAAATTAATTGCCAAGGAAAGATTTTTTTTTTTCTGGGAATGGTGACGAGCGCGTTTCGAGGTAGAATTGGGGGATTAAAATTTTGGTGTGATAAAGGATTGCTGAAGAGGATAGTTGTCCATTCGTAATGGGATTTCGTTGCGTATATTTTCGCAAGGGAATGAATCAAGCGGAGTGGGCGTTAAGACTATATTGATACGTGGGTGTAGAGGGTAATTCAAGGCTCCGAGTTGGCTGCTAAGAAATACTACGAAACCATTTGACCATCGAAGACATTCCAGCAGCTTGGCAAAATCTCCTTCGCACTATTCGAAACGTTGACGCAAGAGCGTACCGATTGCCACATCTTAACTTTTCCTTCCATTTGCAGAAGAAAAGAGGGAATTTCACGAGAGACTCTCAACGTCTATATAGTTCGTTGGGAACTGCAGCTTTATTTCGTACGCTTTCCCATAATTCCAACGACAAATTCAACTTTCCCGATCGCTCTTGTATCCACACATTCAAATATTATTCGCCCCCTTTTGTTGTTGAATCTTGATCACTGCAATTAGTCACGCATAATATTGTACTTGATCTTCAACTTCTCCCCCTCGAAAGAGACACTCGGGGCTTGACGCTGCGGGAAAACTTTTTTCGCTCATTTTTGCTGCTAAATAACAAATTTCCGCAGGCCCTTCGCCCGAAGCAATGTGTGACGACTTAATCATATCGATAACGTTGACTTATGAATATGCATTGAACGATCTTTTTAAATATAATCGCCTTTACTCATATCCGCAATAACAAAACTCCAAATCCAATTTGTCCCTATCAAACAAACAAACAAAAAAGAAATTAATGTGAACGATAAATTTCGAGTCCAAAATACATTTTTCTCGAGATTCCAGAGCAGCCAGTCTTGAAGTCACAATTTTTCCGAAATTTTCATCGTTTTTGCAAAATGCAACAAATTCCCGATTAAAAGTGTTTTCAAATAATCGAATTTCGTGAATTTTAAGGTGCAGCCAGCCCTTGAACTATCACAGTCAATTGAACGACCCAAAGTGTGAATCGTTTTTAATTATGGTCTCGTTCGGAGTATTTTTTGGACACACACGCGAAGTGGATGACTTATTTATAATGGATAATTATGAATTTAATAACGAGAGAGTTATCGTGCAATATCGTGATAGGCATCGTGTTGAATGCTTTTTTTTTTTTTTTCGTTTTCCTGGGGGCTTGTTTTTTCATTTGTATTGTTTCGTTTATCGTAATAACATCAGGACCTACACGTAAGTTAAACTCGTATGGGCACACGTGTAGGCGAGGAGGTTATTACTTTTCTTGGTCATTATAAGTAAGGCGAACTCTGTACATGTTGAGCGTTATCTGTCCATCATCGCCTACGTTAGTTTTTCCCTATCCCTCGATCTTCTTTCCTTCCCTTTATTTATTTTATTTTTCTCTTTCGCTTCAGAGTCCACGTCGGGGTAGCAAACTCGTGGAAAGAAAAACATTCACGTACTTTGCGACACGATGTGTATTATGACTCTGGCTTTATATTATATTTATTTATTTCCAGAACACCTTCCGATACTGTCATAAAGGCCTATCAAAATCTTCACTTAATTTCTATTTTGTTAGCCAATATTTATCTTATTTCATGGGCCCCCAATGTTTGGTCAAAAAACTTGAGCTATTACGACAGTCTGCAAGATTTATAGAATATCGGGAAGAGTCGAAACATCGGATATACCGAAACAACAATTCACCGAGAAGCAGGAGCGCCCCTCCATTGCAATTTCCCCGTATTGTTTCGTCGCCCATGAAGTACATGGGAGAAAAGCCCAAAAGGACAAAAGGGAGAGACACGAGAGATAAATATTGAAATTCTTAATGATATTTGAAGGAGCCACGAAGGACACGAGAAGATAAAAATGTGGCTGGAATTGGGAACCGGGACTATTATTATTATTATTATTATTTTTTTCTGGGGAGACTGAGCTTCCGAGGGATTTTGGCATAAGATAAAAATGTGGGAATAAGTATTCTTTTGCACGGGCAAGCGTTTTTTTTTACTTAAAATGGGCGCATCAATTTTCGACGAAAGTCGCGCCGACACACGATGAATTTTTAACTTATCAGGTCGACGAAAAAAATGAATAATTTAATGCAAATATCAAGAATTATAATTGGAATAAAATCATGAGAGCTTGGCTTTAATTGTCTCCTGGAGGAATCAGTCGTGACCGAACACTCGGATAATCAATTTCGAATGAAAAGTAAACGTCACACTTAATGGACAATTTTGATGTACGCGCTCTCGCGTTCTCTTTTCTCGTAACACCGGAAAAATTGTGTTTGTGTTTGACCTCACACAGTGTGTATAGCGGTCGTGTGACGCCGCGATGTCTATGTCCGCCCACGTTATTTACGAAATGTCATGACTCTCGTACCCTCTCAGTATTATTATATGCAGAGAGAAAAGCGCCGGGGAAACTGCAATAGAAAAGAAGCAACAGCCAACCAGACTCGTTTTATTCTGCATCTAAACTCCATTTTTTTCTTTTTGTCCTCTCATGCTCGCTCTCGTCGCCGATAAATTATTTATTCCCTGTCTCCTCCGACTAACTCCGTGGACTAACCTTTGACTCAGCGTTTTAAGAGAAATCGAGGAAAAAAATTCTGATAATCAATTCGCGTTTTTTTTTTTCAAAATCTTGAGAACGACCATGACGTTTATAATTATCGTGCACCTTAAGGTCGCATCGTCCCTTCCCGGACGAGATGATTCGAAAAATCCTCGATTTATCATTTTTCTAATCAACTCCAAGAATTCCGGCTCGATGTTCAAGAGAAAAATCGGTTCGCCATTAATCAAAGCTTGACATTAAACTGACGCCGTGCCGGCGTTTGTTGCGCACCGTTTTTTCTAGTACGTGTCGCTTCGGCCGGTTAAATGCGTAGGTTACGGCCTCGCGAGATCTGGTTAGGGCGGAGTGATATCTATTACACAGTGCGTGACGAGGTCGCGAGACCCTAACTCCATCGAAAAGAAGGGAGAAGAAGAAGCGGAGAGTGAGAGAAAAAATCGCGTTGCTTCTTCGATCGTTTGATTCGACGGTAACGTTGCCTCGTCAATGTAACGCGTTTACTTTCATTTCTTTCCCCTATAATTCGAGTCCCATGGCATCGGATAAGGAAGCAATGGAAAAGAAAATAAAAATATAGTGCTCGAGAAACATAGAAGAACGATAACTGATCGACTCGTTGATAAAGGTCGCTTTCGTGAAACGTGTTATTAGCGACGAGGCTTCAAGGCATCGATTAATTAAATCATTAATTTCTTTGAATGACTAAAAATAGGTTTGAGGTACTTAAGAAAATAATAACAATAACAATATCAATAGTCCTCTACTAACCTAAATAAAGCGGCTTTATGTAAAGACTTTGTGTAAAATGAGGCTCAAAGAAATAACTCATTTTCATGCGAGTATAAATAGAATACATCGATGAACCGAGACGCGAGCCGCTGTTTTTTTCTTCGTCTTCCTTCGCCACTTTTCTTTTCCTTTTCTTTTGTTTTTTTACATACGAATCGTACAAGTGGGATGTATTTCTGGTCTAATCGAATTCACGGCGGTTCGACCTTCGCGAACGAGTTTAGACATCAACGCTAAAAATGTACACACTCACAGAACTTATATTCTCCTTTTTATCGAGTCTTCTTTTTTTGACTATCTCTTCCTTTTATGTCATACATTGACGTGGCAAATTGATGGAAGCTGCTTCGGACGACGAAAGAAAGTCAATGAAATCACGAGCAATGGGGATTTTGTGAAAACTTTGGAACGGCGAGGAGGATCTGACTTGAAAGAATTTAGTGCAGTGATTTTTTTGCGTCCCTAGAAAATAATGCAGAGCGTTGTGCCTTGAAACGTTTGCTGCTGGTCTTCGTTCGTCTCTCTCCAAATGCTAGCGAGATGAGTTGATTGATAACTTTCATCGACAAGGTCCGACCCAATGACGACGAGACTCTTGTTCGGTATTCACAAAAGTATCCAACATTCAAATTTTAATCTGGAATAATTTGTTTTTTTTTGTTTTTTTTTTTTTCGTTTGTTTGAAAATCCATTCGGATACGACGTATCCCTGATCCAGATTCATCGCCATTGGTTGATTTATCGTCTCGATACATCTCAGTATTTTTCCTCGGTTTATGCACGTAAGCGCGAATCTACATATATGTAGACAGTTGGCGTGATCGAGTACGGAATCCAGTGTGTCGCGGTGTGGCAAACGTAACACACATTTTCCTCTATCCGGCAACCTTTCCCATTCTATTTATGTACATATATATACAACCGATGCCTGCAGAAATGTCGCGTCGTTCAAGCGTGTACTATCTCACATTATGCATACATACATACATATATATGTATATAGTTGAGGGTTATAAGGTGTAAGAGGTTTGTTGGATCGCGCGACGTCGATTTTCGATTGAAAAATGGCATTGTCATATATTTTCTTGTATACCTCCCAGTTTTTCATTCGCGGTATTTCCTGCACCGTTTCCTTTTTCGAGTGAATAAGAATATTCATCCTTGGTTCTCACACTGGGTCATATTGACCCGAACTAATAGTTTTTTTTTTCAATATTTTTCGACCCGACGACTATAGATAACGAGTAAATGGGTCAAATTGACCCGATGCGTAAAGAATTTGAAAAAATGTCGCCTTTTACATCCCATATCGAATTTTTCTAACTTGTTGCGTCCTCGATTCGATCTCAGTGCGAAGGGACAAAGGACGCGACGAGCAAAACTTTTAGTGAACGTCATTCGCAATAATGGATCGGAGGCAAAAAAGTTTGTAACGCGTTTGGATCGCATGGCTCGCGCCCTCATACTCGAGCTTTTATACTCGCGCAATAATTTCACGCCCGAATATCGGAGTCTAACGAGTTTGCGAAAACAAACATTCGTAACTTGTTTATGTGGTCACGCAGCATATGATTTTTCTCCTCGGATCGTGCGGCTCGCTGAGAAAGCGATCGAGTGTCCGGGGCTCTTGATAATCGTCGCAAGATTTATTTGACGCTCGTCGCAACTTTTTAATCGTAGCAAGCTTCGTCGAGCGACCTCGAAGGCTGTCTACAGAGAAGAAAGGACCACTGCGGCGGCGATGACGCAGCAACGAATAAAATGATCGGGCTCAGCCATTTTCATATTGCTGCGATTCGTAATGGAATACATTTGGGGAATCGCGTTCTGAGTAATAGACAAAAGTCCTGAAATATACCAGATGAATTAGCCAAACACTGGTCCGGCAAGTAAAGCGACCAATAAAAATGATAAAAAATTAAAGCGAATGAGAAGCCTGGCTCGGAATTCGCGTTCGTTTAATATTCGCACTGCGATATTCGAATCGATCCTCCAATCGATCCGCTCCCCTTGCATACTGTATAGCACACTGGCCATTATTTACATTTACGCACATCGATATCCACCTATCCCACGTATATTATTTTCAAATAGAATTGAAGCGAATAGAAAAGCATGAGATCGTTGGGCCGATAGCATCGTCGAATAAAAACTTGGTACATGTTTGTTTACCCGCGAGTATAGCTAACCGTACTTTTCCCCAAACATTTATTCGCCCGTGGCACTTAATAAAACGTGTTATTTTCCGTACGATTGGGCTCGTTAGCTCAACCTGAAAATACTGCAAACTAGAAAATCTACTCGATGAAAAGAAAATTGAAAAGGCCCCCGAGCGAAATCGCGAATAAATCGTTTCGATAATTCGTCGCTGTTCTCGTGCTCATTATTTTATCCCCAAAACTTTGATTTTTCTGAGGATTAAAAATTTCACAAAAATTCACTGTCCCGCGACTTTGAGGCCACTTTTTTTATCTTTTAGCTACACATCCGAAGTGAGTCCAGGTTACTACCAACTTTTATCACAGTCAGGACGACCCTTTTCTCATTAGCGCCATGTAGAAGCTCCGCTCGCTCTACACAAAGATTGAAGACGACGACGAGCCTGGATTGCTCAGAACGTAGAGAGTTTATACACGTTTTAGAGTAACAACGTCTACTTCAATGACTTAATGATGAAATTTGCTGTGAATGCCTCGCCTGAACAATCTCGAGAAACATTTTTTTAAATATTCCACTTTGTTGGGAAACGTATTAAAATAAGACAAAAGCAACTGAATGAGGTGAGATGGAAACTTGGTTGACGCCGGATAGAAGCTAACAAGGCTAATTGAGTTGAGTCCCGGTTATACCATCGACATGGAGCGGGGGATTTTTGCCATATCCTCTCGTATCCAGAGGTTCAACGTAAACGCTGCAGAGCTTCTACTACCATCTTCCTAATTATCCTTCACCCTCGCTATTTACACTCCTCCGTATATAGTTTATTACTTCTCCCCCCTCCCTGCTCCTCTCTCTCGCTCTTTTTTTTTCTTTTCGTATATACAACGTGGCGGAGATTTATTGATTGCTTGTTTGATGCCATGGCTATTCTTTGGAGGACATTACGCAAAAGTTGATCCAACCGTTTTTCTGAATACAGACTCGTAGCGAGTGAAAATCACGGGCACGAAACTATGAGGAGAGACAAGAGAGAGAGAGAGAGAGAGAGAGAGAGAGAGGGAGGGTGTTGCGTAATGGGAAAAGCGGAGGATCCGTTGGAGTTTTCCCATATGCGGTACAGGAATGTGACAGGACAGAGGCTTGCACATGAAAGTCATGGGAGTTGGGATTTGCTCCATCAGTTTTTCTCGTTGTAGCTCGAGCGAAAGAGGAAAAAGAAGCATTTGTAGAAAAAGGGAGAATCCACGAATGCGAGGAAGCCAGCTAAAGGAAAGTTGGTGGAAAAGGATCATTGTCGGAGATAAAGTGGGTGGTAGAAGAAAAGAAGGTGTGCGCTGCTGAACGTTTGACGGCGTCGGCGATCCAGCAATCTTAGAAGCGTGTGTACAACACAATAGCAAAGTATTCATTGGTATATGAAGATTTCCACGAATACGTGGACGTACGTTTTAGACAATGGGAAGAGAAGAACGAGGATGGCGGGTGAGCAAGCCCAACAGGAGTATCGGGCAGACTGAAAGAGAAGTTACTCCCTGGGGGTAAGAAAGAGAAAGAGAGGATTAAGAGAGAAGCGCGGAAAAAGGACAAAGGGGAGAGCGTGTCGTGCCCGTGGGGCATCCCATGCCGATGTTGTTACGTTCCCACCGTCATCCCCGATGATCTATCGTCCCACTGACTTTCCAGCATCAATTAATGATGCCGTTGGCAAAAAAATGGGACAAGCAATGCGGGGAGATTCCCGAGGATCGGTCAGTCCGAGATTTTGAATGACACAGACGCAGAGATAATGTGCACGCACTCTTTGGGGTACGTGAAGCTTAGGAGTGCGCGTTAGAAAGATCGCGTTATGCCTTGTTCCTCGGAAAGCATCAAGTGGTAAGGGACAAAAGGGCGTAACCGGGAGGCGAAACGGTCAAGGAAGAGAACGTATGCTGATAGGCATAGAGAGGAGAGCAAAATGAGAAAGGAAAAGAGGGATCGAAGGAGTGAAATAAAAGTGCGGAAAAGCGCGAGTCGTCAGAGGGTAATAGACAAAGAATGGAAGAGGGGGTTAAGGGGGTTTCCCCGTCAGCGCCGTAGTGACTACAGTAGCGCCGCGTCGCGACGGTTGCAGAGGAGAGCCTAGAGGGAGGAGGGGGAGCCCGAGGTTGCCGACGGTTTGGTCCGTTGGAAGACGAGAGAGGAAGAAAGAGAGCGAGAGAGAGAGAGGGAACAGTTGGGGTATGTTGTCGGGTTCTGAGGGAGAAGAGCAAGAGGATGAGGGGAAAGGTGAGATGCGCAACGCGTTTGAACGATTACTGTGACCGCGCAGAGCGTGGGAGTTAGTTCTGGTGAGGGCGCCAACCGGCTCACTCGCTAAACTAACCCACAATTCCCGGCCCTTGGACTCTCCTTGTCGCGGACGTCCTCTCTGTTTCCTCCCTTCTCCACTTTCTCTCTCGCTCGCTTCTCTCTCGTCTTTGCATCTCCCTCTGACCCGCCATCTCC
The DNA here is from genome assembly GCA_030522525.1 of Campopleginae sp. 14b. Classification (NCBI taxonomy): domain Eukaryota; kingdom Metazoa; phylum Arthropoda; class Insecta; order Hymenoptera; family Ichneumonidae; species Campopleginae sp. 14b. The sequence goes on from JAPYYS010000225.1 coordinate 338,800, forward strand.
ACCAACTCGACCCCGAACTCCCTTGGCTCTCCGGATCCTCTCGTTCCTTGCTACTACCGACAAACTAACCTCCGCGCTCGCCATCACCCGCGAGAGCTGCTTCTCATCATCGCGTCGTATTCCCGCACTCAGCGGCATCGGTTTCACCAGATCTTCCTCGATGCTTTGGCAGCGACAACCTCCCAGACACGCAGAACTGTGTCCAAGTATTTTTATAAGAATACGATCCTCGACCAGCACAAATACCCATAGACGTTGAACTTGCCGCCTATTAATGATTCCGTTGTATGCTTCGTTCAGTTTGTTGCGTCACACTCTCTGGCTTTCGACAAATAATGCAAAACAGGATTCTGCTAATTTTTAATATTCCCACATTCGCTGTCGCTCATGACGTAACATCGTCAACGTGTCCCACTAAACATCCTTCAGGGCTGAACGCTTAATTAGCCAATTAGCGAGCAAGTCAAGTAAATTATAACGATGGAGTAATAATTGGGATAAAATCGTTGTAACTTCGATGTGGCATTGGTTTTCTTCCCACGAGATCTCATTCGTTGATCGCATAGAAGCGAATGAGTACGATGAAGCAAAGGCTCGAACGAGCCGGAAGCCAGGCCAATTGTATTGCTCGATCTATCGTTTTATAAATTGTTAAGCAAAGAGAAAGACACATGGCCGTGTGTGAATAAAAAGAAATGAAGATGGTGGTGGGGCTTGGTGGTTTCTTTGGAAGCAAAGAGGAAGAGACAAAGCGCAGACAATAATCTCCTGCATGCTCAACGGCTCGTTTTAGCCAACAGTTCTCCAAATTGTAATGTATAACTCAGTATATGATGGTTCGGGGCAAGGATGCTCACTTTGCTGCTCGTTGCAAGTGCCTCGCTGTCTGTCTGGGCAACCGCGTTCTCTCTCGGTCTCTCTCCTCCTCACACCGTTCTCTTTCTCTATATGACGACGACGTCGGGAATATCGTTGAGAGTTCACGATTGAAACGCGCACAGACACACGCACAAGAAAGACGTACAAAAGGTCGACGTAGTGGTCGTCGTGGTCCCCCTCGTCGGGGAGGGGTCTCGAGAGCGGCTAAGAATTGAGAGGGAGCTAGAGAATGAGGCAAGAGGGGTGCTCGAGAGACAAGCTCGAGAGAGAACAAGCCCCCGAAAGCGGGGGAGGATAAAAGCTCGAGAGAGAAAGAGGCCGAAACGCGCGGAAGGGAGAAAGAGGGAGCGAACCGAGTGTGTGACAGAGACACGACGTTTTCTCTTCGCCCACACTGTAACCTCTCCCTTCCTCTCGTAAAAAGCAGCCCCCTCCTCGCGCGTTTCCCTCCAGCCAGGCTTGTCCGTATGCACACACGGCTCTCGCTAGTCGACCGGACGCTTCGTGATTCAACGTCTTCGTTGTGTACTTTCCTCTCTGGCTCCTTCACTCTCATCCCTTCTTATTTGCAACTTAAATCAAGAGAACAAACTCAATGAACGACATTTAATAACATCAACAAACAACAACAATAACAAACGAGGAGCAGCTTTTTATTTTATTCCATTCGAAACTCATCGAGCACGAAATATGCACGAAAGCATGGACGTGGAGAGGATTTTTAACGCAAGTGTTATATTTGGGTGATAGTTCGATGACGATTAAGCACCAGCAGTAACGTTTCTCTTTTCACATTCTGTTTTTTTTTTATTCCTGGCCGGAGGCCTTGGTACGATTTACCGGTAAAAAGTTTCCCCGTCTCGCCGCGAGTGCATATTCCATCCACGCAGTCAAAAACAACAAATCACTAAAGTTCCCGGAACCACGAATGAGGAATTCCTAGTTTTTTTTTTATCGAACCGCGAAGGATCAAGTGTGGCATCAGTGAATTATAATCTTATCGGTGTTATCCGCGCTGAGCTATTTGAGCCAACTGGTGAGCAAACGCCGCGCGTCGATTTCATCCCCGAGACGTCGCCACCGGGAGATCGAGATTTTAAAAAAGTAGTTGCGGCCGGCCGGAGGAGGTCCAACCTGATAGGTTTCGAGACTGCACACCGAGACTTTTACGGGATTTAAAATAAAAGATTCGACGAAACGCACTCGGCGTCGAAAACGCTGTTCGAGCTACGCACAAAGTGAAAAAAACGAAAGGAAGAGTTTTCCGATCTTCTCAAGGAGAAGGGACAGGCTCGAAGGAGAAAGACGGAGAGAGAGAGAGAGCGAGAGAGAGAGAGAGAAAGAGAAAAAGAGGGAGAGGGAGTTAGAGAGTCAAGGAACGACGCGTTCGTGCAAGGAGAAAAGCTAGCGGGCGAGCCACCCCACCACCCTCGATACTGCCCGGCTAGGGTGTCAGTGAGCGAGCGAGCGGGCGAGCCAAGCCAGCCAGCTGTAATAGTCCCTCGGGTACTCGGCTCGCGGCGTGCGTGAGAGCTGCTAGTTTCTCTTTTCTCCCCGGTGTCTCTTTTCGTGTCCACGCTAATATATATATATATATATATATAGATATTCATATATATATATTTATGCAAATATATATTTCAAATAACGCAAATAAATATTTCTACCGAGGCGATACAACCGACACCTTTTTTACCTTCTCCGTTTATTTTATTTTCCTCCATCGAGAAATGTCGCTGTACAAAATTCTGCATCGTACGAGCATCGACTAAGAAAAAAAAAAAAATTAAATACCAGAGGGAGAGATTGACCGGAGTCTCAAAATAATGAGGAATACCGAATCGATTGACAAGAACATTTGTTGAGTGATCCAAAGAGCATCGCGCGAACACGCAGCGACTAAGAAAAGTCGGCGAAGTGTGCAATCATTTTTATTGTTCGTGGTTCGTGCATAAAAATCGTGTGTTCTTAGTGCCGCGTTTGTGAAACCAAAAATCGCACCTCCGAGAAACATTTTTTCTTGTATTTCCGGAAGAAAATACGGAAATTCTTTTTTTTTCTCGTTCGGAGCATCTTGAAAAAGCGCAGCAGGAGGTCCCGCGTATTGTTGGCGACGCGATCCAAGAAAAAGTACACCGAGGGATGAAATATTAAAAAAAAGCAAAAAAAAAAAAAAGCGAAACAACGTCGCAGATTCACGGAGCTACGAAAGTACGAGAGTATCTTCGAGGTTTTGCAACTCTCGGTAACAGCGAGCCTGCGAGAGAGAGAGAGAGAGAGAGAGAGAGAGAGAGAGAGAGAGAGAGAATATTTTCGAACGAAATAAAAACGCAGGGCTGTACGTTTTCCCCACAATATAAAAATATTTTTTGTCCATATTTTAAGTCGAGCTCACGAAAAGTTGAATGATTTTTGTTGCGTGCGCACTGAGAAACAAAATTAATTACTCACCTATGACACCGACACACACACGCGAATATATAGATACGCGTCAACTCCGAAACACACACGTGTTGCCAGCCCGTCGTCGTTGTCTCTAACGTTAGAAAAAATTCAAGGAAACAAACAAAAAAGAAAAAAGAAAAAGGATTCTCTTAAAAATTAATAATGTTACGGCGACTCTTCGAGGCAAATATTTTTTTAAATACACTTTTTGAGGACACCTGTTGATTATAACACACCACTGCTGTACTATCGAGCCTTGGGGTGGTGCTGTGCGCAGTAACGAACCGGGAGAAACTCTCCTCGGCCGGAGAGAGGATAAAGCGAGAAAGCAAGAAAGATAGAGAAAGACATTTTTGGGGGTAGGATACGATCTGACGGCCTATACGAAAGATCGATGCTCGATCTTTCTCTAGATTACGAATAAATAAATAGATGAATATATATATACACAAATATATAATACGACATATATATATGCATAGAGTTATAAATGTGAAGCGTTAAATATTTCGAGGCATCGTTTCGTCGCCGTTGTTGTTACCTGAGCTCCGTTGCCAAATATCGTTTTCTTGTTAACCAAAAATACCTAAATATTATGAAATAATAAATAAACAAAATAATCGTATGTGTACGGGAGTTCAGTACGAGGCAGCGAGACAATTGATCGATAGGGGATTCCTTGATTCCTTGAGGAAGTAAAACCGAAACATTCAAATATAACGTTGAATTATTTTCTATTCGATGCAGACGACGGGTGTATTTCGCGCGCCATTTTGTTAAGCTCCACCGCGGCTGAGCGTGTAGAGAAAAAAATTGTTGAAAAGTAGAAAAGACGAAAAATAATAATTCAAGACCGAAAGGATAAAAAATAAAAATCGATATTAAACAACAAGAGGAAAAAAAAGCGTAGATATTTTTTGCACTTCCTATACAAAGACACACACACGCAATACGATATTGTATGTAGCACCATGGGCCTTAGCACGTAAGCGCACATTTATATTCACATATATACATACATATGCATATATATATATATATATATATATAATCGTATATATTTATATATGTAGTATACGAGTAAGTTACGTTTGCGTTAAAGGAGAAGAAGAAGAAGAATAAAGGAAAAGAGGAGGGAATCGATATTTATATATATTTCTAAACACATTTTTTCACTCAAGTAGCCTTAATTTGTACTCTACGTACATACAGAAATTTCACTATATTTGTACGAGTATTCAAGAGGCTGATAAAATGTGAAAAGAAAAAGAAAAAAAAATGACTTCAACAACAACAAAGCAAATAGCACGAGAACCGTCCATGTTAATCTAGTTTCGTAATCCAAGCGAGAATTGGGAAGAATATTTTGTTGAAAAAAAGTGAGATTTGAAAAAAGAAGAAAAAAAACGAAAGTTACGTAGAAAATAAATAAATATTGTTGACTTGCCATTGTTAGATGAAAAAACAACTGCGATATACGTGTGTGTTTATATTTCGATAAAAAAATATTTCGAGGAGATATAGAATATTAATAGAACTCGTTTAATTTATATCTATATTTGTATATATACATTCGGTTGATAAATATATTTGGGAATAATGATGTCCCCGAGGGAAAGATGAAAGTAATGGAGGCAGAACGGTTGATTAGGGGCGAGGCTGGCGGGGGTGGCTCAAGAGGTCAAAGAAATTTTTAACAAAGGGCCCCTACCCCGACGTAGATTAATCGGTCTGTTTTTGCCTCGCCATGTTTTTATCATAACATTTGTATTTTCACACGTACATACATGCAATTTTATATATAATTACACATACGTGTTTTATATAGGTGGATGTATGCATTTGTCTATATACACTTTCGATAACGAGTTGGACGTTAACGAATCAGAGGAATTCATGCTCCCATGAATAATACCCTCGAAATCGCAAAGGGCAAACAAATAATATATATATGTATACATATAGATATATTTTAAAAAATCGTACAATTTGTATAAGTGTTGTTTGCACCCACGAGCACCTATTAAGTACCATTGCTGTGTGCACATTTTTGCGACACACATCCCTCTCTCACGAGCACTCGCTGCACGGCACGAATATCTCTCGAGCACCCTGTTCGCAATCACAGAATAATTCACAGTGACCAAGTCTGCAAATCGTTCAAACAGGTATTGAAAATGTTGGTAAATTCTATTCAAACCTTGCTCCGTGTGGCCGGGCCTGATTTTTTCATCCTCTCAAGATACTTATGCCTCGAGACTCGGAGATTTATTTTTTATTTTTTAAATTCTCGATATACTCGCTTCTGCAATTAATAACGGAGCTTGGGGCTGAAATATGCACCGCACCTTTTTTTTCTTCGCGTCCTTTTATACTTTTTCGATAAATCACAGAGTTGGGTAATTATGCGAGTCGATTGATGAGCTCGTAATCGAGGAATTTGATGCTAATTCAAGTATTTTATCGGGTTTTTCTTTTATAACGCGAGAGATCGTGGTGAGAGATTGAGAGATTTGGATTTTTTCAATTGGCCAACTCTGTATTTAATTTGGATCAGAATATTTGCGATTATCTCAATGGTGAATCGGCGTTTCTCTGTTTACAGTAAATCAGCGAAAATACGGAAGGGTGAAAAGAGGAAGAAAGAGGGTCGATTATACAGTAGGCGAGAAGGGGAATTGGATCGAGAGGATCGAGTAGCGCGATAATAATCGAGTGAATCAGTGCCGCGAGTGGGTGTATGGTGTTAGTGATAATATTAGTATCTCTGTGAATCGTGGGAAAAGGAGAGGCCAAGCCCTGGACAGAATCGAGAGGAAATAAATAAGAGGGTCGATTTGTCCGAGGATCAACGGCAAGAAAGTCAAGAGGTTTTGAAGTACATGAGAAAATTGTTCGCGCGTGGCCTAAGGAGGGTGTAAAACCGAGGGAAAATCGATCGATCGAGCACATCCAGGGCGAGAGCGAGACAGCGGGAGAGAGAGAGAGTGAGAAAGAGAGAACGGGAGAGAGAGAGAGAGAGAGAGAGAGAGAGAGAGAGAGAGAGAGAGATATACCATAATCGAGAAACGAGAGAGAACAAAATATTTGTACCTGTTACGTTCGAGCTCAGATCGATAAGCAACGTCACCATAACTAAACAAGCCAACGAGAAGAAGAACAAGACGAAGCAGAAAAAAGTTGCCTGTTTCTCTCTCAGCCTCCGGAATCAGCCCAGGCAATCTTCGTTGCTCGAAATAATTCGAGAGGAAAAACCTCCAAGACGAATTACTTCAAATCGCACACTCTCAAACGCAACCTCTTCTTCCTTCTCTCTCTCTCTTTCTCGCTCTCTCTCTCTCTCTCTCTCTCTCTCTCTCTCTCTCTCTCTCTCTCTCTCTCTCTCTCTCTCTCTCTCTCTAACGAGAAAACTCCAACGCGTTCTTCCTCATTGCTTATAATTGTTGAGAAGCTGCGACTCACGAGGATCGAAGACTGCTCGACTAACAAGCCGGCTGTTATATAACCGAGTGTTGAACAGGAGAGAGCAAATTAGAGAGTCCATTATCGAGAGAGCTCATTTTGTTGGCTGAAAAAATCAAGAGGGAGAGAGAAACGAATAATAATTGAGAATTATAGCCGGAAGGATTTTAGAAGAAAGAATTGGTGGGTGAAAGAAAGAAAAAGGAGAGAAGTAAGAATTGGATAAGCGTGGCAAACGAATCCGAGGAAAATGTCGAGCCAAATGTTTTGGCTACTTAGTTACGTGAGTCTTGGTCTTGCCCTGAGTCTGGGCAATCGGCCGACCGGTATACATGGTTCATCCTCCTCATCATCGTCGTCGTCATCGTCCTCGTCCTCGTCGTCGTCGTCGTCCTCCTCCTCCTCCTCCTCCTCTTCGTCGTCCTCATCATCCTCGTCTTCGTCGTCACAGCAACAAAAACCACAATCCACGTCGTCCGGGCTGAGTCTCAAGTCCCGCCAAGAAAATCGCTTGACGAGGACCGAGGACGCAAGCAGCAAACACTTGCAACCGGTTGCAGCCGGTTCTCATCTGTTGGAGCTCGACAATCTTGCCGCTTACAGATACGAGGAATTGCCTCTGGTTGAGCTCAACGAGGAATCCAATTTTCGAGGCTTGAAGGAAGAACGAGATCGATTGAGCGACGAAGAGGACGATGAAGAAGAAGAGGAAGAAGAAAGAGAGAGGAGAGAGAACGCGAAAGATAAAAGCGTGAGGAATCTACGGGATAAAGGATTTCTCGATGAATTCGCGATCGCCGTACTCGATACCCTTTATCCACGTAATCGGGATCTTCTTGTTTCCGGTAAACCGCCCAACATAGAGCACAAAAACGATGATATCTCAAGGTTTCTAGTCACTAATTATCACGATCAAATCAACGTCCGCGCTCCTCCCAGATTATCGCTTAATGGGAGAACGAGTGGTCTGGAATTAACGAGAAAATACTCGAAATTACCGATCGCGGTAGTTTATCGACCCGATCGAACGATACAAGCGGCGGCCCCGATCGCGTTTAACGCCGCGCGAGTTTTCAACGATCGGCCCAAAGCACCGATCTTTTCAATCCGCGATCGTCATTTCTCGACCGATCTCCGAAATCCACCCGAATGGCTCGACACCGCGAGCAACGAGTTTTCCGAATTCCCAACGAGGATCGATCACTCGACGTCTAAAAGACGCGACAACGCGGTCGACGAGCGGTGGCTCCTCAACGACAAGGCACCGGCAAAAAGAAACGAGCCACGTCCGAAAAACTCCAATTCCCGATACCCGGCTTCGTCAGGATGGTCCGGAAGTGGTCCACAGTCCGCCCCACCTACTGGCCCCGGAGCGAGCATCGCTTCACAGTTCCTGCTCAGATCGGCGAGGGGCAATCGCCAATACGATGTTCCTCAAATCGGTGAGTTTCCGCACATTTTCTCACACCAATTTCCATGATTTTTTCACCCTCAGAGTCCATTGCGACTTTATTTTTCACGAGATTATCGAACGAGGCTTTTATTATGCAAATTACCAGACAAGAATCGTCACTCAAGCTTCATCCTTAATCTTCATCAAGCCATAGTAGAGCTCATCATGTTCCGCGAGCTTCGAATAGCCCTAGTCAACTTTTCCTCATCATTCACTAGCAAACAGCATTTTTCCCGTCTCTCGTTCGCCCCCTCGAAAAAATATTGGTACGAGGCAAACTAATTTATCTAATTTACTCACGACCGTCTTTTCCCTCTTGCAAGAAAAGAGAATAAATAAGAGTACACAAATTTTCCTGCCTCCGCTATTATTCTGCACATTTTGTTTTACGTCAAAAGGTCATGGCACGTTAAATTTTAGCACCGCCATTTCAGAGAGCTTCCCCAGATAAATTACTCCGCATTTACATGAGTAACGAGCTTAACTTTCCTCCATTATCTCTCCAAGCTTTCCAGTCACTGAGTACAGCAAGATGAAAAAAATATCTTCGCCTCTCTTTTTTTCACCTTATAAAAAGTGCGGTTATCGAAAAGTTTATAATCATCGAGTGTCTGATTTGAATTCGAATTATAAGGCGGCGTTTAATTATCGCTCGACCGAGTCGTCGATCGGGAGTATTAGAATTTCATTCTCAATCAGCTCGTCCGAGCGGGTTGAGTCCGTCAATTAGTCACGCAGATTGTGTGTTGATCGCTATTTTTTTTTTGTTCAAACGAAATTCATAAATTTGCTTTAACCACACAAATTATAAAACAAATTACCAAAGACATATATTACATGCATAATCACGTGTGTGTATGTGGGTGTGTGTGTGTGTGTGTGTGTGTGTGTCTGGATATGTAACGTGGTCTTTGTCCTCCGAGCTTTATTCTCGATCGATATGCCAGAGAGCGTTGTGTAAATTTCCCGACAGCACGAAAAAGAGTACTCTCTCTCTCCCTCTCTCTTCCTCTGCCCCTCTTTCTCTCTCTTTCACCCGTCACAATGTATAACGTACGTAACCCCGGTATAATTCCATCGCGAGTACGTTCGGAATACTTGCTTAAAAAAAAGAAAGTAAAGAAAAAACATGCACACAAAGTTTGCGAGGTATGTTACGGTAAAAAGCCGCGGTGAGAGAAAAAGAGGGAGGGAGAGAGAGAGAGAGAGAGGGAGAAACCCGAGGATATACGATGTAGGTATAGCCCGGGTCATAATAACACATACCGGATCGGCTATCTGGACGAGATTGCTAGTCAAGTATGAATAAAAAAAAAACATATTTTTTTTCCGAAAAATTTGACAAGGAAATTCTCCCGTTTCTCCATCGGGATAATTATCTTTTCGGAGATTTTTCAGTCGAGAATTCAAACGGAATAAAATGTTATTACAAAGTTCGGGATGAATGAATTTTCCGAGGGATAACCAACGAGATAACGGTTGAGAAAGTAATCTTTTTATTCCTGACACATTGCATTTTTTATGTCGATGATTAATGACTCAGGCAAATCGCAGGGATCGATTAATTTTTTCTCCCGCAAGAGTTTTTCTCTTTTCCTTGTTTTTCTCCATGTTGCAACAATGTCCCAAACATATTGTGAATCAATTTTTCACATCTAGTCAGAAGTAGACGACCAGCGAAAAAATACATCCATGAAATTTAAAACGTTCGAGCGAAATCGCTGTGATGAATTTCCCAAGAGACCCCCCCCCCTCGTGCCTCCCACTCCCTGTCATAATCCGTAAAACCTTTACGTCATTATGTGTCGTAAATTTACCGACGAATATTCCTCGTAACGCCGGGTGTGGTGCTAATTAAACGACTTTCCGGAAAATCTTAAAGTTGCATAAAAAATATATATTCCCTTCTAATCTCATTCAAACATTTCTTCCTGTTATTTAAAATCATTTCTTTGTCCTTCTTTTTTCCCAATTTACCTTTGAACAAAAATTACTCGTTAAAAAATTGTATCAAACTTTGTTTGTAAACCTCGAATTGTTACAATTTTATTCTCGATCTCCATTTACCCAGAAATTATGATATTTCATGGAATTAATTGAAAAAGGTACTCGACGAAATTTGTGTCCTATTTGCATTGTAGCTGATCGATTAAGTGTACGATTCATCAGTTATGAGACAATTATTCATTTTGTATTACACTCGAGTTAAACGATGCGTTAATCAACTTCCGGAGAAATGTCGAATTTGACGTCCGAAACGGTAATATTTGGAAAGGTTTGAGTCATTTCAGTGATTATCATAATTGTTTCATCCCACGATATTCGTCATCGTTATTTTCGGGTTACCGCGGCACGTTGTTCAAAATAAAAATCGACGTACTTCATTTCGATGTGTAACTCGGTCTGCCGAGCATATATTTTTGCAGCAAAAGCTTGAAAATGAAAAAAAATGTTGTCATTGTTACTGTCAGCGTTTCCGGAGTTCGTCCCCTTTTTGGCATTCCTCTTTTTTTTTCCAACTTCCGTGTAATTCCCTTTTACAACGAAGCCCTCCGTAGAGATTAATTATAACTCTTGTATACGTATGGTCAACGACATGCAAATGGATAAGATTCAAACTAATTACAACATTATACGTGTATAAATGTAAATTTTTATTCATCTGTATAGCAGAGCCCGGGGTTATATCTGCATATGCATTTCCTCGTCCCTTCGTTGTTTGACATTTGCTCTTTCTTGTGTGTGTCTCCCCTGGGTGTTTCTTCTTTATTTCTCTTTTTCTCCCTCCGCCGGTACTCGACTTTGACTTGACAATGAGCCAATTTATTAGACGAAAACAAGTACATAACCTCAGTCGCCTCGGTACATAGAGGCCCCGAACGGTGATACAGAGATGAGGTGATTTTAAGTAGATATTCTCATGCTTCGTGCGATTACGGGGTCGTTGTTTCCACTTGTTGCTTCGACCAATCTAATACGTATTCATAGATGAACGTACCGAGAAGCATACACTCATTTTTCAGTTTTTCGTTTTTTAACCTCTCGTTTTTATTCATTTATTTACTTCTTTTTTTTTTAATCGTAGATCGTTGATGGACGAAAATGAAAATGAATGTCGAGCGATTCTGATGATAAGAACGTTTTTCCGACCGGCCGAGGAAAAGCCTCGAGTTTTCTTTGTCGCTTTTTTTTCGAATTTCATCAATTTTTTGTCCCACATTATTAAATTGTCGTAATTTTCTCGCGCTCATCCTCGCTCTGCCTCTCTTATTCAACTTACTCACATTTCATCTCGTTTTTGAGTGTTGAATTCTGAATATTTTTCTTTATAGTTCATAACTCTGAAATGATAGGATAGTAAAAACGAAAAGTTTCTTTAGAAGAAGATCGTACATAGAGGAATGAATTTAGTAGGTCGTCTATTGCGCGTCTATCTTGCGTGCGTTATGCATATTTTTGTGACAGGAGCGTCTCTCGGGATAAAAAGAAACGATAAAGGCTGGACGCGCGCGAAGGTTTGCTAAAGTGTTCTCAAGATTTATGGATCATAGTGATTTCGAGTTTTGCACAACTTTAAATCCTATATCTTGCAGTCCATTTCATTTTTTCTGGCAAGTTTAACGATCGAGTCTCGTGCCATCACGGAATAAACGTTTATGCTTTGGAATTAATGCGCGAGAGTACACACTCTCTCCATGTATATTTTTACGTGCTTTACTGTATAAAATTTTATTGCGACAAATTTAATACGTATCGGGCATTACGATCCACCAGGAAATTACTTTTATCCATATACGACGAGAAATATAAAAAAACAAGAGTTATTACATGGAAAGAGATGAAAGAGAATTCATGGTCAAGCTTGATGTCGAATTTTGAGTGTAATATTATTTGTAATAATAATAAAAACAGAGAGGAATCGATAGGCCAACGTCTCTTTTTATCTCTACGGATCCTCGGAGTTGTTATGTTTTCACTTGTCAATTGCAATCGGCCACAGAAAAAGAGTAGCTTTTTCCAATACCTTATCATCCCAGGGGAAAGAAAATTGGAAGAGAAATATTCATTTTTTCTATCAATCAATTATTTATTGGAATTTATTATTGTCGAGAATATCCGTCTCGTTATTATTGATATACGGTTGTGAAAAAAAAGCGAAGATTAAGTGAGAGAGAAAGAGGCAGAGAAAGGCCAACAAGAAATGTTATATATTTTGCTTTCTCATTCGCCAAGTGAATTGATGTCCCCTACTGGGACCCGATTCAACCTCAGCTCCTAGGATATATGATATACACCCACGTTTTTTGCTTTACCACTCTTCCTCCTCCGATCCTACAAGAAATATCTATCGGGGTGGCCTCGTTAAATCCCCCACAGAAACAGCCAAACATTATACTCTTTTTTCCTTTTATTTTCGGACGTATATCCTTTTTATTTACATTTTTTTAATCCTTCCATGAAACATTGAAACAATAGAAAAGTGTTGAGACCATTTTTCATTCGCTATTTCCCCTCACACTTTGCGCTAGTGTTAAAATACATGAAATAAATATTAAACAATTAACGATTTTGACAAAAAAAAAGTTGAAGGACTCGAGGCATTCGAGGACTTGAGTTTTTTGTACTGAATAATTACATGAATGGCTGAATCTTGGCACTGGGAAGCCAATCTCGGCGGTCCAGTAGAAAAGGTCGATAACTGGTCAGACGGGCATTCTTCTGGAAATTACGTAACATCGATTACAAGTACTGCAAAGTTGAATCGTCACCAGAGTATTTAATCGGATAGAAAATATCCTACTGAAAAATTTATTTCACCTGCCAATGAAAAATTATTTATATTAAATTTGTAAAATAATAAAAATAAGGATCTAAAATTCGAACATGAATGAAGGCTCTGCTCCAATTTACCGGGTTCCTCGTACGATAAAAATGAATGAATGGAAAAATCTTGGCGCCGGAAATAGCGGATCTTAATCGAGCAGTAGAAGAGGTCGTTTATTGGTCAGCCGAGAACTCGGTTCATGGAAAAATAGCGAGGGCTGCGGACAATCGATAGCGAGAACATTGCTTTTTTTTTTCTCAGTAAAGGAAAACGCCATTGTCGAATGAATTTTTTCGAGTATCGTTGAGAAAAATAAAAATAATTATGAAGAAAATGAATGAGGGACCAGTAAGGCGGAAAAAGTTGATAATTCGAGAGAAAAAAAGGTAGAAATTTGGGTAAACTGATGCATGATGAAACGTTCGAGCCGCTTACTACTATTTCAGAAAAATATTCCGCTCGGTTCATCGGCTGCCAAGTAAAAAAGATCTCCAACTGGTCAGACGTGATTTTCATCCAAAAATTATGTAACAAAGGTGGGGCTCGGGGCTTGTGCCAGAAAAAAAAAGGAAAAATTGCCGGTTATGATTGAGCCAAAGATTTCTACCGTGGTGATCGTGACAGGACTTGAAATAGTACACTCGCATTAACTATGTCTATTTTCGGCGTTGTTCGAGCAGCGCAACGAGATCGAACGATTCATTCAAAGTGTAGACACACAGAGAGCTAAACTAAGCCCGCATCTCGCCTTTTTTTTCCCTCGTGCTCGAGAAAGAGTGAGAGCGAGAAAGAAAGGTACGACGCTTACGCTCACCCTTTGACCTACTTCCGGTTATAAGGACTCTGCAATTCGCCAGGATGTTTTTCCTCGTCGAGTATAGTGGGAGTAAAAAACAAACGGAGAGAAAAAGCTCTGCGGGCTTTACGTATGCCACGGAGAAGCAGAGGGAGAGAGATAACGTGAAAAATAAAGAGGAAAAAAGTATTTTTTTTCTCCGAGCAGAAGGCGCTAATAAACCGCTCCTTTTTCTTTTTTCTTTCGCTCGAAAGAGGAAATCGTGTAAAAAGAAAATGATGTCAGAGGTACCCACGCCGAAAGGGGTGAATTACAGCGAGGGGTAGCAAAATATAAATGCCAACCCCCTACTCGTGTACGTCAACGTTTAGTCTTGTGCATTTAATCGGAATTTTAACGCCATTGAGTTTTTATCTATACTCTCTATAAGCAGATCGCAAAAAAACCCAAACAAACCAACGGCGAAGCTCCGCTTCGCGAAGCTCGATGTTTATCTGACGTGTTTTTTTCTTTTACTTTGAAAAAATTGCTCGAAAAATTATTTCGATTTCAATTATCGAAGCAATTTTAGTCTCAAACTTGCAATTACGTACGATACATATTGACGTACATAAAAAGGTAGGAAAAGTGGAAGTGGAGAGGGCCAAGTTTTCGATGTGAAAATGCTCTAGTCTACGTCTTGTTCGAGCCTATACTTGAGAGCGAGGCTCGCCAGTTACTCTCGAACGAGCGTTGCACCCTCGTCAAAAAGAAACAGACAAAGGGGAAAAAAGTGTGGGCAAGAAAGAGAAAGAGAAAGGAAGAGAGAGAAGGAAACCGACAGACAGGCAGTCAGAGAGACAGACGTAAGCAGAAAAAAAACGAGGAAAAGAGGGAGAATAAAGAATCGCGGAATAAAGACGAAAAGAGAGGAGAAAGGAGTGAGAAAGCAGAGGGAATAAGAAGAGTGGATTACAAAGCGAGAGGAAAATGGTGAGAGATATATCAAGCGCAAAGAATATTTAAAAAACACGATACGCGAGAGAAAAAAAACATTGACACAGGTCTAGTTCGTGCAACGATGAAAAAACTCGCAAAACTTTCAAACTAAATCGTCCCACACTACTGTCAGGGAGTGTAAAAAAAATTTCTTTTTTTTTTTTCAATTCCCTTGCACACTCGACGCCCAATGCCCATTTGTTGGGGGGGGGGGCAAGAACACAGGAGAGATAAGCGGGAAGTTGAAAAGATTCTTTTCATACGCGCGAGGATAATTGACGCGAAAAA